>CM021110.1:395402816-395975596 GCA_007115665.2 Sequoiadendron giganteum | reverse complement strand
GATAGGTGATTTAATAATATTTATTTTGGTGTTGGAGTGGTGAGATTCCGTTGAGTATCAAGGGAGATATCTTGATTTTACTCTCGGGTGGTCTGAAAACCCTCAAAATTAGGGTTTTGAGTGAATTATGGGTGTTTCTTCCATCCCCACATTGTAGAATTTCTAAATATTGGTGGGATGGAAGGTATATTACTATACTATTATTTCCTCAATGTCTTGGAGAATGGCAGGCTCATTGGAGGAAGTGTTGTGAGATACTTGGCTTGATATCTCTATGTGGCAAGCCTAATTAACAAGGAAAAAAGTGAGTTTTGCTTGGTTTCTGGAAAATATTTTTGGGGGCACTTAGGAATGATGATAAAAGGTATGGAAAACCTTTAGGAGTTTTTTTTTTGGCTTTGGGGTGAATTGGAGAGCCAAGATATTCAGGACCCAGGTGTAGGTCTGTGATTTAGGCCTCTTGGAGTAGCGGTAGAAAAGGTCATTGTGAGTTATGCCTTAATAGTTAAGAGGAAAGGTTTTGGAACTATGTAGGGGTCCATGTGGGGTGTCCGAATCCATGGGTTTTATGTCTTGAAATTCCTCCATGTGGTTTTTATTCTGACTGTCCTACCGGATAAGGGCTACAAGCCTAAAGAGGGAGTGAGGTCTAAATCACCATAGTGATAGTTGTTTGTTGAAACCTAAGTGCTAGAGGGTTGTTGAACCTTGTTTTGTCCTAATGTGACATGATCCAAATTATTTCAAGATTTGTGGGTGGTTTGAGTTGTGAACCCTAGATGTGTGGGGGATGATCACCTAAAGAATAATGGAGTTTATGACTCCTTGTAAGAGTATTTGAGAGAAGCGTTGAATTGGATTATCTTTGCCATCATAGTTGTGTGTTTACCTTCCCTGCCACTCTACATTAGATAGGAAAGGTGTGTTAGGGTTTTTGAGTTGAGTCCTTGAGTCTTAATAAGGTCCAATGTGATCATTCTATTGTAATTGATCAACTTTGAGGGGCTTTTGTATTCATCTTGTAAGGTTTGCAAATCATGTGGAAGGAATTGTCAAAATTTACAAGGGGTGTAAAGGTATATAGGATGATGTTTTCTTGAGTAAGTAATGATTTATTAGTTTAATAAGGTCTCATTAGACTATTTTTAATAGTTTAGGTGTTTAAGAGGGTCTAGGAAAATAGAAAGAGTCAAAACTTGAAAGTGCCAAATTTGTGAGTTGCATAAATGCAATAAATTTTGAATGCAATGGTCACGAGAGGTTTAAAAAGTAGTTTTAAGGAATTTGAGCATTGGTTTGATGAGGAGAATCCTTTAAAAATTCATGACAAATCATTTTGTAATGTTGACTTGAATTTTGAAGCATTGCCAATAAGAATATCTCTGTTTTTCATCAAATTTTTGAGTTTTCTTGTCATTTGCAAGCCTGTACGAGCCCGTACAAATTGATTGTTCCATGTAAATAATTTTACTTTGTGGTGGCAGATGTTAAAAATCTTTTGGAACAAGTTTGAGGGAGATCCATTGTGATTTGTGGTAAATATCCTTGTTTTCTTGTGACAGGCCGAAGACACACTATTTGAGGGTTTTGTAACTAAAATCATGATTTAAGGTCCCTTACACCAAGTGTACCTACTATAACTAGTGTAATGGGACCTAGGGAGTCTGATTAGGTTGTAGGTTGCATGATTAGAGTTGTGGAGAAGGAAATAAGGAGATAAACTTGCTGTCTTGATGAGTTTTGTGAAGAAAAACACATGAAGATGGAGCCTTGGGTGTAAGGTTTGTGGAAATCAATGAGAGTGTGGAGTTTTTTCCAACTTTTGAGCATATTGGGGTCAGAATATACATGTCTGAGTTGTTGGCATGGTTTGGGAGGTTGTGCAAGTGGGACTTTGAATAAACCCTCTTGACTTGGCATGAAATTGAGGGTTTTGGATTTTTCTATGTTGGAGGTGTCAACCCTGGGTGTTGATTGTGGTTTTAGAGGTTTTAGGGCATAGGAAATTCTTCCCCAAGGTTTCAAGGGTCTGTGTTAAGTTTAAAGGTATGTTGCTTTGTAAATCTGGCCTAATTCATGGCCTAGGCTAGCATTGAGGGTCTAATTTCAAGGGATTGGTCCAAAAGACTTGTATTTGGTTAAGAGATATGTTGTTTAACTGTAATGGGTATTTGAATCCACCTTCTGATTGTCAAGTTTTTTTGAAAGCATGGGAGTTAAAGGCCAAAATTTGAGTTTGCACTAATGCTAGGTTACATGGGTGAAAGTGAGAAGTTAGACTCCCGATTGTTGTCAAGCTTTGAGGATTGTTTGGATAACTCTAATAGGCCATTTTAATCTTGTTACATGCCTCTTGAATGCAATTTGTCACTTTGAATGAGTTTGAGCCCCCTCTCTACATCACCCTTCTATTCCCATCCCATTACCCTCTCTTATTTCACCTTATGTTCCATTATCCCCTCTTGGTCTTTATATTAACATGATACCTGAGATATTGTTGTACACATCTAAAAATGGTCATGGTTATTCAAACCTGTTAATTAATTAAATATGAATGATTTAATTAATATTCTAAAGTCATCTACATATAAATAAATTTAATTATTTATTTATATTGTTCATTTTTCCAATTCTTCTAGTTTAATTAATTAAATAAGTTTATTTAATTATTTCTACTTTCCTCTTAATTAAACTAAATAAATTTTATAATTTATTTATTTAATTATCATTTCATTTCTAAAAGTTTGAATGTTTAAATTCAAAACAATGGAATATTCTAATTTCATCTCATATTTAAATATCTTTTTCACCCCACTTAATTAAATATTGTAAAATATTTAATTACCTTTCTTTTTCACTTCTCACATAATTAAATATTATTTATTTAATTTTGGAAACTTCCATTTGTACATGTCACATATAATTAAATAAATTTATTTATTTAATTAGCATTATCCTCAACTTTCAACCAATTTTCATAAATGAGGAGATAAATGCCATGTTTGTCTCCATTTTTGAATGAGGATGGTTTTGTGGGTTGAAAACATTCTTCCACTTTCCTCTCAACCTTCCAACTTTCTCTCAACCTCTCCATCTCTCACCATTCATCTTGACAAATTTGAATTTCAACTGTCGATCTCTACCACTAGATTCTTGCCTTCAAAAATCTATAAATACAGCCTTCTCGTAAGTAGATTTCATCCTAGATTTCATGCGTAGTTACTATAGTTGCATTCAAATCAACATATCAACATTTTAGCAATATCATAGCATTTCAAGTTCATAGTTTAAATCATCGGCGCTATACATGCATTTTCAATCAATCTCATTCTCCTAAGTTGTCATTTTAACAAGCTGTTGCATGCACAACTGAGAGCCAACAACCTTAATCAAATCCTTGGAGATAGAGGACAATGGGACGAATTTGAAAGAGCTGCTATTGTTTAGAGTTTGCATTTATGTTTTCTAGATTGTATTCTTTTAATATAATGTCTCATTGGTGTGTTAGTTTACTTCTTAATTAATTCACTTATTCTAACAACACATTTTTGGCACCCACCGTGGGGTTTCCCCCCGTTTTTAATCTTTTTATTGCAGATTTTTCTGACAGGTGACGGATTGGAGTCGTGCTTTAGCGCATACGAGCCTCTTTTTAGTGCATCCTTGGACTATTTCAGCGCATCCATGGACTGTTTTGGTGCATAGACGACCTGTTTTCACGCATCCCTTCTTGATCATTTAGCACATTTGTTAATTGTTTTGGCGCATAGACGACCTATTTTAGCGCATCCTTTCTTGATCATTTAGTGCATTTTTTAACTGTTTTGGTGCATTGGTGGCCTGTTTTAGTGCATACAGGGGTTGTAAAAGCAAATTCTAATTCCGACACCATCTGCGGACATAATTTTTTTAATTCGGTTTAAAAGTAAAATGAAGCAATCCGAGGATAGAAATTTAAAATCTGGAATTTATCAATCCTAGGATAGTCACCAAACTTTATTTCATATTGGTTAAAATGAATCCAATGGTTGTTGTGAAGCAACATCTTCACTTAGTGTAGAAAATCGTCGTGGATTTAAAACTCAACCACTTGTTTGCTATGATTGCTGGGTAATAGGTTAATGCTCTCCCCTTTATTGGGTGACCAAAACACTAGACTTACCTTTTTCATTTTATGCATTTCATGTTTTATTAAATCCTTTAGAAGGCCTGTCGTAGTGGAAAAAAGTACTCACCCTACGAGAACGACCTAAGTGGGAACAACCAAAGCTAGGTTTTCTAACCCACTTTAATCAAAAGTGAATTTTGGGGAAACCCATATTCAACAGAAGTGAGCAAGATAACCATCCCCAATATCTTTGTTCTAAAGATTGGGAGGTTTCCTGAGGGAGTTTATCTATTCCCATGCCAAACAAAAACCTTTACTATGAACCATAGTGTAGAAAGCCGGCTGTGTTAGTATCCAAACATAATTTTAATCACGGTGCAAGGGGAGGGAAGAATCTGGCCCCAAGACACTCACCATATAATCGCCACAGATTGTTTGCTCAAGGGATTGAGAAATCTAACATTGAGTACGCACCTAGAAAAGACAAAAACACGGGCGCCCTCTAGGGGGTGACATGACTGTGTGAGTCGATGCGATTTTAAGTTGTGGGCTGTGATTCCTATGATGACCTATTTGACAACTAAGAGTGAGTTTGTTTGAATTGCTTATCTTGTGAAAAACCTATGGAAATCTCAAGAACATACACTCTTTATTTAGATTTTAGGATTAACAAAACGACTATCTGCTGCTCTATGCTGTGTTTTTCACATTTAAATTAGATTAAGATCATCCAAAAATATCAAAATGTCAAAATATGTCTGTCTCAGAGAAATAATTGGTCAGTTTAGCACATCAATGCTCTGTTTCGATGCATCTATGCTCTTTTTCAGTGCATCTATGCTCTATATCGGTGCATCTGTGCTCTATTTTGGTGCATTTGTGCTATGTTTCGACATATCTATGCTTTGTTTCAATGCATTTGTGCTCTAGTTCGGCGCATCTGTGCTCTGTTTCGGTGCATCTGTGCTCTATTTCAGCGCATCTGTGCTTTGTTTCGGCGCATCTGTGTTCCGAGCCTAGGCAATTTTATGACATTCAGAAAATCAATCATCTTAGTCTAGTATTTTTCTATGCTCAAGGTTTGGAAATCCGCATCTTTTGCCAAAAGGTCCCTAGAGAGGAAGATTAGGAAGCCAAAAAAATCTCTCAGTTATAAGAAGTTATTGAAAAAGAGGAAATTTTTATACCAAAGTCGAACGGTCTTGCTTGAACACAGGACCTTTATTCATCGATATCATGACTTTGTTAGAGGTTTCACTGACGATTATGCTGTAGAATCTTTATACTCACGAGCCTTCTTCCAAAGAAGAGCCCTTTCTCAAAGGCATAATCATAGTCAATGTATTCGTTCCTCTTATATTCCCCAACCTGCAATTGTATACTCTACTCATCCTAATCAATTTCTGCAATAGAGAACTCAAGCACATTAGGCATTTATCGCAAAACCTTTTTTTTCCAAAGCTACGATCAAACTTCACAAAGTGCAAAATCATCTTTATTTTTGATCTTTGGTTTAATTCCCGCCAACAGGATTATCATCCTTTCAATCAGGGAATCACGAGCTAAAGATTATAAATCTTTTAAGTCATATAATCTTCATTCTATCCCGACTTTCATATCCATCAACATTGCACTATTTCATTATTTTGATCAAAGTTAGTAGAAATCGGGAAAAGCTTATGCCTGTTGTCATGAGATCTCCAAAAAACATAGAAAGAGACAAAAGAGAAAGTATAGTAAGCAAAATGGGTGATAATAATGATATGGAAGAGAATCCTTTTCATAATTCAAATACTGAAGAGATAATAGAAGAAAAGATTCAAGAAGCAGAACAGGATCCCCAATTCCATACTCTTATGGAAAGGATTTTAGAACGAAACAAGGAAAGATATTTCCTTTCATTAGCTAATCAAGGAGCTAAATTACCTGCCGATTTTGACATAGAAAGGATTAAAGAAAATCCTGAAGCTCCTCTTAATGATTTTAATGCTCTTACTCTACAGTTAAAAGCATTACAAATGCAAATGAAATAAATCCAAGGGGGTACAACAAAGAAGTATGTTTTGGATGATATATGTCCTTATCCATTTGACAGGAGTCTTCAAATGATTCCTTTTCGAAAACATTGTGAAATCCCTAAATTTGATAGGTATAATGGGAAAACTGACCCCATTGAGCATGTGAGGGATTTCTAAAATATGAGCTTAGAATTCGCTCATGAAGATACCTACTTAATGCGATTGTTTCCACGAAGTCTAGGTGGAAAATCCATGGAGTGGCTTTCAAAGATCACTCCCCCCATTAGAAAATTTGAGGATTTGATAAATAAATTTATATCAGAATACTCCTACAACATCCAACACCAGATAACCATGCTTGATCTTTGTAAGGTGAAACAAAAGGTAGGGGAATCTTTCACCACTTTTTTACAAAGGTGGAGAAGGGTATTTGCTAGATACTCCCATCTTGTTCCTAAAATAGAAAAGATGGAGATCTTTATCGATAGTCTGAATCAAGAAATGAGTTAAAGACTAAACCTTCACTGTCCTCAATCATTTGAAAAATTGATTGAAAACGTGATTACTATTGATGGTGCCTTGGTCAAGCGTGGAGTTCTAAAAATCGATAAAGAGGGTTCAAATTCGTACAACAACAACAACAACAATAGTAACAATAATGACAAGTCACGATTTTGGACTCGAAATAAAAATGTTGTGAATGATGGGGTAGTAGATGCTAACAACGTGAATGTGAAGCCTACCATCCTTAATGTATCAGGTGTTCAACGTAGAAATAATTCTAGAAATTCTAGTATCCAAGGCAATGTTTCCAATCAAGGGAATGTGACTAATAATCGTGGAAACAATTTTGGCAATAATCAAAATTCAAATCCGCCTAGATCTTCATATTTTTGAATCGACGAAGTTTTACTCCCTTGGGCCAATCTTTGGAATCCATTCTCAAAGAATTATTGATTCAAAATGCTATTAAATTGCCACCACAAAGATATTATGATCCTTGAGTTAAACCACCATCGTGGAATGACTCATACTTTTGTGATTATCATAGGTGTAAAGGTCATAAGACAAATAATTGCCAAGGGTTAAAGAATGTTGTTAAGGATTTGATTGATAATCATACTATTATGGTTGAGGGACATAATGTCAATGATGACCATCAGGCATTCAAAGATCCTCTCCCTAATTATCAAAAGGGGGAATCTTCGGGTGACAAGGACAAGAATGTTAATTATGTCCACGACACCATTATCAATAATATTTATTAGCAAATCAATGCTATCCAAATCAAAGGTAAGCAAGAATATCGAGTAGTTCAATGCTACGACAAGGGGACAAGCCAAAATCATTATCAAAGGAAGCTCATCTAAAGCAGCAGTTCCCCCTCCAAGTCAATACAATTTGGTTGATCAACTATGAAAAACATTAGCCTGAATTTCTATCTTGGAGCTCTTAAAGTTATCACCTACGCATAAGGACATTCTAGAAAAGGAAGTTGTTGATACAACTATCTCTCTTGATCTGGATATCAATAAATTTCAAGCCATGGTGGGACATTTGTCCTCATCCACATGTTTATCCTTTACTGAGAAGGATGACTCATTCGTAACCCATCCACATAATTCATCACTCTACCTAGAGGTTATGGTTCACAAAGCTCGAATTAGACGTGTCCTAATAGATGGGGGAGCCAGATTAAATATTTGTACTTTGAAATTGGTCCTTTCTTTGGGATATTTTGAAGAATCTATAGATCCACAAAGGAAGATTACAATCAAGGCATATGATGATGAGGAAAGAGCTTCCAAAGGCCTCATCATGCTACCAATCAGAGTGGGACCTATTGTGAAGAATACCTTTTGTCAAGTTCTAGATCGAGATCTATCCTATAACATACTCTTGGGTCATCCATGGATCCATGACATGCAAGCTGTTCCATCTACTTATCATCAATGCTTGAAGTTTCCATATGATGGAAAAGAAGTAACGATACCTGTTGATCACATTAGCAGTCAAACTTGCTCTAACCTAAGAGCAACTCAGGACACACTCATCCCGCATAATAGAGAGGCTTTGGCCATATCTACCTCCAAGTACAATGAGCAAGCACAAGAAATAATAAGTAATTTTGGCGCCAAGCTAAAATTGAAAGATAATGGAGTGGGAGAATATTCTATATCTCTCTCTAATCTACCCATATCTCCAAGATCCCATGGTCAAACATCAACATCCATATAGCAGGCTACAACAACTTTAGCCTCGGTTTCAGTTCCCATCACCAAGTTTAATGGAGTATTTATCAAATAAAATGAAATGGAAGATAGAGCTATCCTTGATTGGATCTATAAAGATGAAGAAGAATCAATACAACATATCAAGTTACCCACAAAATAGCATGGAAAAGGTAATACGATCATGCAACAAATGGGTTATGAAGGAAATGTCCCTATCGATAAAAGAAAAGAGGGTATCATTGAGCCTATCCAACTGAAAACAATGCACCCAAAAGATAAGAATGGGTTAGGATATGGTGAAGATACAGAGGAAGTAGTAGTACAAAGAATGTCCAAAGAGGAGTTAACTGAAACAATCCTAAGAATTCAAGCAAATAATTTTGACACTGACTCCAATGAGTATGAATGGGACAAATTCTTTGATGATACGTTCATCTTTGAGAAAAGGGTGGATGTCATACACAATTTCACACCCACATTCTTACAAGGGGAAAGCTCAAGGCCTCTACTTGATTATGTTCTACAAAGCCATCATGACTCAAGTGAAACTGATTCGATTCAAAGTGAGACAGATCATCCATAGGAGGATACCATCATAGACCTCTCCCATAACAACGTTAATAATAGTATAATGACTCTAACAGCCAGTGCCCTTACTCATCCTAATGATCCATTTCCTTTAGTCCATCTCGAACTCATTGATTGGGAACAAATCGCACCTATTGATGTCCCAAGTTTTCCTAATGACGAAACCATCATTAACTTTATTTGTTCATCCCATCCAAAAGCAAGTTCCACCAGGGAATCACAAGATCAGAGTTTTCGTCAGGAAAGTGCCAAGTCTCTCAGCAATGAAATAAATAACATAAAAGAAAGATCTAATGGTGAAAACCTAACAAAGGCAGTATTAGATCAAGAAAAGAGAAAAATAAAAAGCGTATCCAATAGTAAAACCTTTCAAAGGAACTAGAGGATGGGAAACTTGACACTCTCCCGGAACATTACCAGGAAAGGTATTCTATTCTAATAGAACCAACAAAGGCAATCAATATAGGTACTATAGAAAAGCCCAAAGTCTTGCAATTGGCCGCATCTCTAATAGAAGAGGAAATACCAGGATTCACAAAATTTCTCAAGAACAATCAAATCAGTTTTGCGTGGTCCTACACAGATATGCCTAGATTAGATCCAGATCTCATTATGCATCATCTATCTATTATGCCGGGGGAAAAACCTGTGAAGTAGAAACTCAAAAAAATGCATCCACATGTTGCATCGCTGGTTAAAGAAGAGTTAAAGAAGCTTTTAGATGTTGGATTCATTCGGTCTATCGACTATGTAGAATGGATCTCCAATATCGTACCTATTTCAAAGCCAGACAGAAGAATCATAATTTGTATAGATTTCAGGGATTTGAACAAGGCATGTCCTAAAGATGACTTCTCTTTGCCAAACATAGATATGATTGTTGATTTGACTACCGGACATGCAATGTACTCATTAATGGATGGATTTTCAAGATACAACCAGATAAAGATTGCACCAGAGGATCAGGATAAAACAACGTTCACATGTCCTTGGGGTACCTATTGCTGGAACGCAATGCCATTTGGGTTGAAGAATGTAGGAGCTACATGCCAATGGGCAATGACAACAATTTTTCATGATATGATGCATACATTCATGGAGGATTACGTCGATGATCTCCTTTCCAAATCTAACACCAGGGAAGAACACATTGCTATATTATCTAAATTTTTCAAAAGAATGGAACAATTCAAAGTAAGCCTTAATCCAAAGAAATGTGTCTTTGGAGTGAAATCTGGAAAGTTGCTAGGTTACATTGTATCAGAAAAGAGAATTGAAGTGGATCCAACTAAGGTACAAGAAATTCTTGATATGCCACCACCAAGGAACATTAGTCAACTATGCTCTTTACAGGGATGGTTACAATCCATCCGAAGATTCATTGCCCAACTGGCGGATAAAAGTTTACCATTCACTCATCTCTTACACAAGAATGTTCCATTTAAATGGGAGGACAAATGTGAAGTAACATTTGATCAGATAAAGCAACATCTCATGAATCCACCAGTGCAAGGTGCACCACTCATATTGTATATTTCTACCACATAAGTGTCCCTAGGAGCATTATTGGCACAGGAAGACAACTCAAGAAAGGAGTGAGCAATCTATTACATCAGTCATACTTTGATAAGTCATGAGATAAATTACACATTCATTTAAAAATATTGCTTAGTGGTAGTGTTCACTTCTCAAAAGTTATGACATTACATGCTAGCGCATACAATAAAGCTTGTGGCTAAGATTGATCCACTCAAATATCTTCTAAGTAAGGCGACCTTAACTGGTAGGTTGGCTAAATAGGTCATGATCCTGAGCAAATTTGACATTCATTATGTGGATCACAAAGCTATAAAGGGATAGGTAATTGTAGATCAGTTAGCAGAAGCACCAATGCGAGCAGAACACCAAATACACATTGATTTTCCTGATGCTGATGTATTCACAACAACAATTAAGCAGCCATGGGCACTCTACTTTGATGGTTCCTATACTCAACATGGCTCAGGATTAGGGATTATTTTTATTACACCTCAAGGACATACAATTCCAAAATCTTATCGGCTAATGTTCCCTTGCACAAACAACATAGCTGAGTATGAGGCACTATCAATTGGCATGAGAATTGCAATAGATTGGAAAATCACAGAACTTCAAGTTTTTGGTGATTCACAACTTGTTATAAATCAAATCAATGATGAATATCACACTAAGGATGACAAGTTGATACCTTACAAAGGGATGGTGGACGATGTCAAGAAATACTTTGTTGATATCAAGTTCATACAAATTTCGCGTATTGATAATAAAGGAGTCGATGCAATGACTACAATAGAATCTCTACTCCAGTTGTCAGAGAATCAAACACGGTATGATTTCCTGGTGGAACAATTGTTTTCTCCCACCTATGAAAATCCAAAAACTCAAATCATTTGACACTTAACCAGTTCTGATTCTCCCTTGTATGGTAAAATTTACACTTACCTAAAGGATACTATTTTACCTTTAGATTTGTCTAGAAATTAGAAAAGAAATTTTTTCCGTCAATCCTCCCGTTACACCTTAATTGCTTATGTCTTATACCGGCATGGTCTGGATGGTACCCTCCTTAGATGTCTCGAACACGATGAATCAAAAAAAGCTTTACAAGAGGTACATGGTGGCATTTGTGGGACACACTCGAGTGGACTAATCTTAGCAAAGAAAATTGTGAGATTGGGTTACTACTGGCCAACCATGGAAAAGGAATCATTCATCTTTGTGAAGAAATGTGCAAAATGTCAGATTCATGGGAATCTCATTCATGCTCCTGCCTAGGAATTACAACCCTTCACCATAACATGGCCTTTTGCTCAGTGGGGATTGGATTTGGTTGGCAAGATACACCCGTCATCTTCAAATGGACATAAATTCATCATTACAGCCACTGAGTATTTCACTAAATGGATTGAAGATATTCCCCTAACAACTGTTACTGGCAAACAAATCTCTTCATTCATTTTAAACTATATCATATGTCGATATGGTATTCCCAACTCAATTATCACAGACAATGGAAGACCCTTTAAAAATTAGGATGTTGATGAGCTATGTGAAACATTTCACATCCAACACAGGTTTTGTACACCTTACTATCCACAAGGGAATGGTCAAGCTAAAGCTTCAAATAAAACAATTATGAAGATTTTGAAGAAAATAGTAAATGAAGCAGGTCATGATTGGAATGTCCAGTTAAATCCAACATTATGGGCATATAGAACAAGTATTCACACACCAACAGGTGCTACTCCTTATGCTTTGGTCTATGGAGCAGAAGCTATTCTACCACTAGAAGTTGAGATTCCTTCACTTTGAGTATCAGTAAAGGGGTTGATCAATGATGAAGACTACAAAGTATCAAGGTTGCAAGAGTTGGAACTGCTTGATGAATGCCATCAAACTACAATTAATCATTTTAAGGGATATCAATGTTATGTCCCACAGCTACAATCACAGAGTCAAACCACAAACTTTTCAAGTGGGTGAATTGGTTCTCAAAGAAAACCCTCGAAATCAGGAGGATCGAGAAAAGAAAGGAAAGTTCGAACCTAATTGGCTAGGCCCATTTGTTATCATTGCTACATATGGATCGAGGGCATATCAGTTGTCAACATTAGAAGGGGACTTGTTTGAAGATCCAACCAACAACATTCATCTGAAGAATTTTTATGCCTAAAACTATCAAAAACAATATAAAAAGTCTTGAAAAAAATAAAATAAAAATAAAAGAGCAAAAAAATCAAAAAAAATCAAAAAAAGAGAAAGGAAAAAAATCGTTGCCTTGATGAAAACCTGGCAAACAGGCATCTTGGTAACAACAAAAAAAATCATAAAATCAAAAAAAAGTGCAATAAAAACAAATGGTGAAAACCTGGCAAAAAGGCATTGTTTGTGATTCTGTTTGGCTCTCTCATCTATTAGGATGCATTCTACATATTCATCTTTCATCAGCATCACATACATGCCTAGCCATCACATTCGCATCATGCATCACAACATCTCCTTGAAACAACAAGGATCTCATCATGGCTTGATGATTAGGGTTATTCTTAGCAGTAGTTGTGTCTAGCAGGAGTCAAAGTACAGGGTCACTGGGGGAGGGGAAATTCGCTTTTTGGAGTTTTCTAGCAAGCAATTGGCAACATGTGTCTAGAATCAAAATATTGGAAACAACAAAATTGTCCAATTAAACTGAGTTTACATGACTATTTTGACAGATAACTGAAACAAATTGGATGATCTTAATTTGAATAAAATGAATTACAAACTTAAAGCATAAGTTGAATTGTTGTTTTAACATTTGATGACATCATATCTTTGGAGTGGTTCAATGATGTATTGAACTAGAATCACAAGGAAGGAGTATGATTTTCTTTACTTGTTGTCTGTAAGCTAATCATTAGTATTGTGCAAATTTTTTAGGGGACATGCTCTACAATGTATCATTGATGACATTTCAGAATTTGCATAGGAAAATGGTTAACTTTTGTCTATTTATGCAAACAATACTTAGGTCATCTTGGTTCAATTATACTTCGATACTTGTATTAATTTGCTATATCAAAAATCATGAAAGCAGTACTCAGGTCATCATTGGTGCTAACATACTCTTTGATGCTTGTACTAACTTTCAACATATCAAAAGGCTCGATGATGAAAATCACACACAACATGAAATGAAAAATAGGAGAATGATTAATTACTACATTTTAGGATTGCATGATTCATTTAGGTTTGCATTTTGAAGGCTGTTTAAGGTAGACTTTTGAAGGTTGGTAAAAATTTCATATATCTTTTCAAACCAACCATTGAGTAAATTTGGACATTTCTGGCATCTCATTCCATTATCATTCATTACATATCATTTCACCATCACTCATTTAGGTAATCATTATCATTTTTTTTCTTTTCTTTTCATTTAGTTCATCATGATCATTATCTACCATTACATATTATTTGCATGGTCATTATTTTAATCATTTATTATTATATCATTTCGTAACATCAACATTTACATTCATGTCACATACATATACATTAAAAGTAAGGTTGCATCCATTTCATTTATTTCACATCATCATTTAGGTTATCATTTTCATATCCATTGCATCATATTATTACATCATTATCATTAGTTCACCAATTACTATCATTATCATTATTATCATCATACTACATCATTATTCATGTTATGTGCATATCATTCATTAAATATTACATTTTCATAATCATCTCATTTATACATTCATTTCATTTCATCATAGCTTTTCATTTAGATCATCATTTCATTGCATATCCATTTATATTACTTTTTCATCATTGTTAGGTCTCATTCATTTAGTTTTCATCATATCATTTTTCACATCATTAAAATCATCTATCATTACATCTTGCATAAAGAAAAATCATCATGTTAGAAATGATTTCATCATTAACATTTTACATCATATCATCATTACATCATCATACATAAAATAAAAGCATCATCATTTTCATACCATCATTTGCATCATCATACACGATATAGCATATAGAAATAAACATGCATCCATAATCATACATCATAAATCATTCATAACACGTGCATAATCAAATCACCACTGCATCTCATAAATCTCATCCAAACAAATGTCTAGAAATACAAGAATATCATATGTTTCAATAAGATATATCAAATACAATGAATAAATGTGTCAAAATGCTCATCACTGAGGGGCATCTGGCCGGGGCACATGGCTACTAATGTCTCTTGAGGTAGTAGGTCTCGCAGGATCTCTGATCCCCAAGACTCTGATCTCTCATCTGACTGGATGACTCATACTCTTGGTCGCACTCCTGGAATGATTGCGTGAATGGGTTCGAGACCGAGTACTTGACTATATGAAGGCAATCCTCCTCTCGGGTGGTACTACCTCGAAGTATCTCATCCTGTAATACTCGGCCTCCTGAGTAGTCTCCAATCCCTCTGCTACAACCTCCCCAATAGAGGTGCTCTCGACTGATCTGAGGAGTCTCTCAACTACCCACTCAGCCTGTATGAATCTCTCCCGGAGGCTGTCTCGCTCTATCGTAAGCTGAGCTATCTGTGGGTCACGAGGTGGTGGCTATGCAACCTATGCTTGTAGCTGACTGATTGTCAGCTATGCTTGTGCTATTTGACTCCGAAGAGTTTGAACCTCTATTTGCAAGGCATCTAGTTGTCCCTGCAAGGGAGCCCTGATAATAAACCATGGAACCAAAGTACTTAGCTGATCCACCACTCTCAATGTATGTGGCCTCATACTGAAGGGTACATTAAAGAAAAATATTTTCCCACCACCCCCACCACCTCCATCATCCCCACTATTGTCATCACTGCTATCATCATTGCTATCATCAGGGCTGCCAGAGTCATCTCCATCATCCCCCTCCTCATCAATATCCATGGTTGTTGCATCTTGTACTCCTGCCTGAGCCTCTCCCTGTGGCTGCCCTGTTGCTACCTATGCCTGTGGCTACCCTTGCCCTCGTTGTATAGCTAGTCCTCCCAATAATGGGGTAGCCTCCTCAGGGCTGGTGAACCTAAAAAAAAATGCATGTAAAAGAAGGTTGCATAGTCATTCGTCATCCCTGCATTTATCACCTCTGGGTGCATCACATAGTAATCTAGCTATAAATCAAAATACTCTGCCATAATAGGCTCTATGGTCACAAATGGACCCCACTCTACCACATCCTCCTGGCATCTAGTGTAGTGTGCCACACCTTGTGGCATCATCTATACTAGTCCAAACTGTCTCAAGACCCGCATAACCAGAAACCGCTCAATGATAAATGAGGTGCGTCCAATTAGGTATCTCGATCTAGTACAAAATGGAAGCTCTATATCATCTGCCTCCTAGGGGTCACAATCAAGATATGGTCTCTAGATGATGGTATCCATGTCATCCAATAATCTTTGCCAATACTCTAACTTGCCCAGCCTCAGCTAGACAAGGGGACCTATGTAGGCATAAACATATGGAATCCCAAGAGGACGATCTCTCAGAACTATGGGATGAGTGATCACAATCCACTCCTAGGCCCATATCTGTAGAAGAGTAACTCTGCAGGAGAGACTCTTCCCATCTATTTACATGACCTGATGAAGATCATGGTATAGAAGGGCAAGCATGCAAGACCCCCATGCATATCTGGTATAATGGAGAAGCATGTCCTCTAGGATCCAACCCCACCCGATTGATAGTCCCTTTGACCTATGATTAGGACAAAGGAAACCACTAATGAAACCTGTTAAAAATGAAGGAAGTGGGGTATATATCTCCACCATCTCCTTCCAAGGAAGCTCATATCTGAAGAAATGAGGATCCTGGAAGACTCATCTTAGTGCATCGGTCCCCCCAATCTCCTTGTGATCATAGATCACAAGCTCACCAGCTACAAGAATAACCAGAATCCTGTATACATCCTCTAGAGTCATAGTCATCTCTCCTGTGGGTAGATGAAAGGTGTTATGCTCGCTATGCCACCTCTCAGCTAACACAGTCAACTGTGCCCTATTGACCCAATACTATGGGATCCTCAATAATGGACTCGACCCACACTAGTATATAATCTCTAAATCATCCTGCAACAGTTGAGGAACCATCTCCCAGGTACGAGGAAATCTCTCTCTGATCTGGAGGAGGTTAAATTCCCCCTTTACAACATCATCAAGCAATCATACAAATCAATCAATAAGAAATCTCTAATCAAATCAAGCAAGTTCATCACTTGTATCAAACAAGCAATCAATTCAATCAAATCAACACATTTGTTTTTCAATCATG
This sequence comes from Sequoiadendron giganteum, assembly GCA_007115665.2. NCBI lineage: Eukaryota > Viridiplantae > Streptophyta > Pinopsida > Cupressales > Cupressaceae > Sequoiadendron > Sequoiadendron giganteum. Next base: position 395,958,804 of record CM021110.1, on the reverse strand, counting down.
AAAACAAATTTATCTATCATTTCTACTATTTTTTTTTCATATCGCATGGAAAAAAATTTAACAGTCAATCGACTCAACATCTATCTATTTGTCTTTCAATCTGGAAAGAAAATCTATCATCTATCTATTTGTCTTTCAAGCAGGAAAGCAAATTTATCTTTACTATTTGTTCTTCAAAACACGAAGATGAATTTATCAAATCAGGCTAATCTATTCTTGATGTTATTCAAATAGCATATAATTAGTTGTCTAATCTAGCAACAATCGTCAAGCGCATATCGAATTTCACTTCAAAATTCAAATTCGATAAAAATCCATGGATGTGCTAAAACAAACATTAGATGCGTTAAACCATGAATGCGCTATTTAAATCCATGGATGTGCTAAAATAGAACTGCAATGCGCAACTCTGTCAATGTGCGATTCTATCTAGTCTATGCTCTAAAACAAACCTTGTATGCGCTAAAGCACCTATGCACTATTCTATCAAACAGATGCGCTAATCTATCTCATCAATGCGCAAATCTAATCTATGCGCTAATGTAGCATCCTACGTGGGCGAAATTCCTGGATGCGCTACTTAAGGTTTCCTATGCACTATTCTACGCTATGCACTAATCTACACATCTATGCACGACTGTTTCACATCTATGTGCTACTTTGTATACACGACTTTATCTATCCTATGCACTATACTATGGCTCGTATGCGCTAAAACATAACGTAAAAAATCTTAAAAATTCAAAAAAGTGCGAAAATCAATCAAAAAAAATTACAAAGAGGATCAAGTTGACTTACCAGAGGTCCGTACATGGTTGGTCTCTGATGACGGTGGGCTCGATCGAATCCATGGCATTCATAATGGATCAACATTGCAAAAATTTATCTCTGAGCTCTCAAAATTACCAAAGGTTACTGTTCAAATGACATTGCCTGTTCACTTTTTCCACCTTTTAAGGGGGTAAAAATGAAAAATTATTAGTATTTTTACTATGCAAAGTGCTATTTCGAGAGCTAAATCACCAAATCTCTCCGAAAATCATCTAAATTTTTCAAAACATCCTCATCATCATTCAAATCATGTGATTTATCTCTCGAGGGGGCACATAGCATCGATAATTTCTAAATTTTGGGGCAAAATTATTTGAAGCAATGCATAAAACACATCACTTCAAAGAGGGGCAAAATGTATACATCTAAAAATGGTCACGGTTATTCAAACCTGTTAATTAATTAAATATGAATTATTTAATTAATATTCTAAAGTCATCTACATATAAATAAATTTAATTATTTATTTATATTGTTCATTTTTCCAATTCTTCAAGTTTAATTAAATAAATAAGTTTATTTAATTATTGCTGCTTTCCTCTTAATTAAACTAAATAAATTTTATAGTTTATTTATTTAATTATCATTTTGTTTCTAAAGTTTGAATGTTTAAATTCAAAAGAATGAAATATTCTAATTTCATCTCATATTTAAATATTATATATTTAAATATCTTTTCCACCCCACTTAATTAAATATTGTAAAATATTTAATTACCTTTCTTTTTCACTTCTCACATAATTAAATATTATTTATTTAATTTTGGAAACTTCCATTTGCACATGTCACATATACTTAAATAAATAAATTTATTTAATTAGCATTATCCTCAACTTTCAACCAATTTTCATAAATGAGGAGATAAATGCCATGTTTGTCTCCATTTTTGAATGAGGATGGTTTTGTGGGTTGAAAAAATTCTTCCACTTTCCTCTCAACCTCTCCATCTCTCACTATTCATCCTAACAAGTTTGAATCTCAACCGTCGATCTCCGCCAACTAGATTATTTCCTTTCTAAAATCTATAAATACAGTCTTCTCGTAAGTAGATTTCATCCTAGATTTCATGTGTAGTTACTATAGTTGCATTCAAATCAGCATATCAGCATTTTAGCAATATCACAGTATTTCAAGTTCATAGTTTAAATCATCAACAATATACATGCATTTTCATTCAATCTCATTCTCCTAAGTTGTCATTTCAACAAGCTGTTGCATGCACAACTGAGAGCCAACAACCTTAATCAAATATTTGGAGATAGAGGATGATGAAACAAATTTGAAAGAGATACTATTGTTTAGATTTTTCATTTATGTTTTCTAGATTATTATTTTTCAATATAATTTTTTATTGGTGTGTTAGTTTACTTCTTAATTAGTTCACTTATTCTAACAACATAGTTACTGTTGTCTTTTTAAATCATTCCATGCTTCTCTAGTCTAAAGGACCTTTGAATTCATGCTCTCAAATCTAGTTAAGTGTTGCAGATGAATCTACAAAGATGACAACCTAAGAAACGAGAGGATGTTGTGCAATGCAAACTACATGCCTACATCACTATATTTTTATATTTTTTGAAGTTTAACTGCTAAATGGATTCAAATGCAGAATGTAAAAGAAAAGTGTTGCTATGTATGATGATACTAGGATTAGTGATGCAATTCTAAAATAATACTATGAAAAACAATGAAGTATAATTCAATACTTAAATGATCCAAAGTAAAAATTCTATGATAAGTATACTATATGAAAATGCCAACTCTCAATCACTCTTAATTGCTCTCAATTTATCTAGCATAAGTTTATCTTAATTATCTCTTTGAAAAGCTATAAGATGAGCTCCTTTTTATAGATTTTTCCAAGCCTAGGATGAGGTGGCAAGGATGGATGGTTTGGATCGTGATCTCGGGGGATCAACGATAGAGCAAAAAGAGTTTAGAGGAATTCATGGAGGATTCTCTATTTGGAAGAGTAAATATTCCAAGTGTCAAAGACCATTAATTGAAGGAAGGAGCCATGTGTTCCCAAAGAGGTTAGGTGGTTGAGAGGTTGGAGTGAATATTCCAAATTTAAAAATTAGGAATAAATGAATTTGTGTGACATGTGATGAGGTGTAGGATGAGTTGGAGATAGTTAGAAGATTATGGAGAAATGTGACAAATTTGAATTAAAAACTAAAATTTAAATTGAGGGAAATTAACTAAATGACAAGTTATTTAATTTGTGCATTTAATTAATTTAAGAGAGAAAATGATTTTTTTGAAATAGAAGAAATTAGGGATGAACTATATATATAAATAAATTTATCAATTTATTTGTATTAGTAGAAGAATTAGGATTTATTATTTAAATATCAAGTATTTTGTATTTATTTTTTTAGCAAGAGTGGAAGACCACGATATTATTAATAGTATAATAGATAGGTAATACAAAATCTTGGCTTTGGGGGTTATACCGATAGGAAAGATCTAGGGAGAAAACCTCCAGTTATAGTCCCAAAAAATGTACAAACGAACCAAAATTTTGATGAGATATCCGACAAGCCATATTAAAAACCTATATACCCTACCTAATAATCTACCAATTTCCAACTATATACAATTTGATACTATTACCCCACCCAAAGTACAAAGATCTATACCCAAAACCCAATTAATACATAAACCTCGTGCACAAGAGAATATACTAGATAACGACATGTTCGTATAACCCTGGAAGGAAAAAAAACAAAAACTATGCAAGCTCTAACACTCACTCTTCCATCTGATCACCACCCTGAACTGAATTTTCACGCTGCCCTTCAATCAAACCCTGTAGACCCAAATCATTGGCAAAAAATCATACCCCATGAATAGTTCATTATCCTCATTTCCCTCCTTCTGAATACGAGCTCTGGGGGGATGACTATGTTGATCCCTGAAACTTGGACTTTCCTTGAAAACCTCCATTGCAACCCATTTAGCCTCTACTATTGCCATCGATGCTAGTTCGGAAGGCAACTCTAACACATTTTCCCTCAAAACCTTGACCAGAATGCCATCATCCTTAACTTGTAGACCTAGCCTTATTGCTTCAAAGATTTCGACAAAGCCTTGGTGGTTTTTTAACTATTCTCTCTGAAAAAGTCCCCCAACAAAACCATCCCCACTCTTTTCCTTTGCGGTCTTTCTTTCTTTCACGGCTTCGCTTTTTGTTTTGATACCGCTCACAACTTGTCTAGCCATCACCACGTGGCATCTAATCATAGCTTCCCTACGAGATGCTTCTCTTTCCTTTTTTAGGGCTCCGGTTGCTTCATATGTCACCCCAACTTGCTTTTTGTTCGGATGGGGCCCACACCGCAGTTACCTTTGTTAGGATTTTGTTCACCTTTTGTTTTGATACCGCTTGCAACTTTCCAGCTGCTGCCACGTGGCATCCTATCAGAGCTTCCCTTTCAGATGCTCCTCTTTCCTTTTTTCGAGCTTCGGTTGCTTGACACATCGCCTCGACCTGCTTTCTATTCAAATGGGGCCAACACAACAGTTACCTTTGCTGAAGGAATTAAATCCTCAGTGCTTGCAAGGCCACACATCATCAATGTGGTAGCTAAATATCCTATCTTCCATCCAGAATAGTATGCATTTTCCCATTGACGATTAATGAAGAAAAAAGTCGACACTTATAACAATGAATGCAAATCTTCATTAGATCTTGCCAAATTTGGATGAAAGCAACCTTTTATGAAAACCGTTAGCAAAGCCAATAAATTTGGAGGTAGGATTTGAAATGATCACCCAAACCATGTAGACATTGCGAATGATGATCTCATCAAGCTCTTATCACCTTTAACTCTGCCTCTTGTTCAATTAATTGAATTAATCAAGGAAAATCAGGCAGTTGCTTTCTCATTTTTAACTATTATCTCCTTATCCACACATCCTAAGTTTGCTAGAAATCTACAACTTTATTCCCTTCTCTATAGGTGTGTGAAATCACAATGGCTTGGAATTTATCCATAAGAGGCAATATTTTCTGCATGATATAATTTAGATTCCAATTATATAATTTCCTCTCCCTACAAACATTTATGATTAGCACGAAATCACCTTCTATATGTAACTTTTTCACCTATAAGCCCCATGCCAGTTCCAAACCCATTAGTAATGCTTGTTCTTCCACATTATTATTTGTACCTTGATGTAAATTGAAAGAGGAGGTCGCAATTAGGTTCCCCGACGAATCTCTTATACAAACTCCTACCCCTAACTGCCCTGATTCTGAAATATCAAGTATTTAATTAATTGTGCTCCAAACCATTTTTATGCATATACACTACTTATTTACTTTTACCTTGTTGGGTGAAAATGCTTTAAATGAATGTATTTATGCTTTATGTATTTTGAAAATATGATGATTAAATGTTTGATTCAACTTGATGATATATAATGATTCTAATTATGAAACATATGATGCAAATGAATCTATTGTTTTCAGCTAACAACTAGTGTAATGTACTAAGCTAGATGTAGGAACATAATCAAGCCTCAAAGAGAGAGGGGAAGTATCACTCAAGAGAATAACTTGGTCTGGTAACCCTTAATAAGACCTAAACTGAGCTTTCACACACTCACTTCTAGTTTGGTCGACTTGGGCCAATAGCTTGGGAATAGTATGCTACCTTTAGTTTTATTTGTGCTTGATTAGAGTAGGATGATATTTTTTTATGAACACTCTTGTTTTGGGGGTTAAAAGTGTTGAGTCTCTTTGTAGTGTGTGAGTTATTCTTTATGTTTTTATATTTAATCAATGAGATATATATACATATATATATATATGTATATACGTATGTGCCAATGAAAAACTCATACACATGAGTAAATACATGCATGAATATGCATAGATAGATGTATTTATGCATTCTCATGGATGGATTACCCATATGCATAGGAATATCGATCAAACAAAGGTAACATGTATATATATATGCGTGCACACACACACACTTCAAGTATATATGTCGATCGATGGGATTATAAATTTATATATGTTTTACTATCAAGGTAATGATGTATATATAATATATGCATATATATATATATTAATGTGCGTATATGTATTGACATAAACGAAAACATCCATATGAGTAAATTAATATATATACATATGTGTATATGTATATACACATGCATCATTATGTGAAATATGAAAATATGAATATATGCTAATTTGAATATCAAATAATGTATTTAATGAGATTATATGATGAATGAATATATATATATACATACACATATATATACATATCATGTTGTATATATGTATATATAATATATATTTATATATATTAAAATTTATTAATGTTTTTATAGCACTGAAATGTTTATTGAAGAACATAGTTAATACTTGGTGCACCATATACATGAAATGTATTATGCAAAAATAAAAGGAATAGTGCATTATTTTGAAGCCGCACATAAGCAAATAAAAATCTTTAAAGTATTTAAGTCCTAAGTAATATAAACCAAGGTAGCACTATAGTAAAGCACATGGAATCAAAAGCAAATTGATGTGAGATAAATCTACCAAGAATAAGTCAGAATAACAAAGAAAAGAGAATATCCAATGTACAAGAACTTTGACCCATTCTTTACAAAATAGCAACCAAAAGAATAGGGTGTGTGATGTTTTTATGTGGTGTCAATATATGAATAGTGTGAACTAGTTAGAAGTCTAATGTGCAATACAAATTCCAACATATGATGCAAATTGAAATGTGAGAAATAGTCAAATGAGAAGCTACAAAAAATGAGTCGACCTATGAAAACAATAACCTTGCATTTATGAGTGTTATTATTTTTGTCCATTAGAATGAACAACTCATTCTTTATGGTGAAATCTGGTTGTGCATGTGTTTACTATGCAACATTTTTAGTTGCCACCTTTTCTTCTTCTTGTTGAGTTGAACCCTTTTGATTGAGAAGTTCCATCTTTGAGAGCTTGTTTCTAGCCTGTAGTTTCTCACATTTATGTATAAATAGAGGTTCTTTCTCCCTAAAATGGGATGCAATATACACTCTTGATGCTTATTTTCTAGGTTGTTATTATTCTATTTTTCTGAGTTTGAGAGTTTGAGAGAGGTTTGTGAGAGTTTTTTGTGAGTAAGTTTTGGAGACAGGAAGAGAGGTAGTTGGGAATTTCTTGCGGATTTTGGGAAGGCTAAGCTATGAATCCAATTTGATCTATTGGACTTTACATAAAAAGTCATGTTGATTTCTACGCTTTTATGCTTTATATATTTTTAAAAAGATTGTGTGTCTTTGTTTTTCCTTGTTTGGGAAATATGTTTAGTTGTTTATCATGAAATTGTTATCATCTACTTTAGTATATATGAAGGATTCTTGATGAATCTAGTTTAGGATCTCCATTGTTTGAGTGTATGTATATAATCCATATTATGGATTGGGTATTTAAATTAGTAGAAATTTTTATTTTAAGTTAGAGCATATATAGATGATGCTTATTTAAGTTGGGTTATAGAGCTACTTTGATTTACTTAGTAGAAGTGTCATTGTGTACTTAATAGGTTATGAGTTATTCTCGGGGTTAAGGTTAATCCATGGCATAAGGGGATAACCTAAGAATAAGTTATGAATGGTCAATACAAATCAAGCTAGGAAGGTGGGTGAAGTATATGATGTCCACTCTAAATTCTAGGTGATGAATACTTTGGCCAAAGTAGTGTAAGTTGCCACTATTTATATTGTTAGTTCATTGTGATTTGCGTTTACATACTAGGTAGGGAATGTCATATGTGTAGGTAGTAGCCTCTGTGTGACAGATCTAGATATGTAGGACACAACACCAAGCTTAGGGAAGGTAATTGTTATTATGAGTTTACCAAACCAATCTCTTCATCGAAGGGTAGGGCCATCTTACCAAGTTTGGTAGATGTGCAGGGGATTGCAGTTAGTCCAGGGTTGGTAGAAAAGTGCTTGAGTGATGCTTCTCCTCATTAGTAGGCGACCAATATTTGATGGAGGGAACTTGGACCATTCATATATCTATTTCCACTAAGCTCAATGAAGCCTTGTATGTATTTTTGTATCCATTACTATGAAAAATTGTAAAAGAAAAATGTTATCATGAAATTATGATCTATGAAATCAATACATTGGAAAGTTGTAGTACTTTGATATGATGCAATGGGAAATTTTGGAAAGATGATTATTTCAAATGTGTATGATATCTTTATATTTGAATAAAATAAAATTATTTCTTATAGTATTGTCATCATATTTTATTTACTTGAGGTTAAAACATAGTAAAAAATTTTAGTAGAACAATGGGCATGTTACAGACTTAGAATATTGTAGAAGGTGTAACCCCAATTTGGCACCATAAATTCCACCATCTATTTCCCACTGTAATTTTTTTTTTTTTTTTAATTTTATATTTATATATTTACAACTTATCGAGGTCTTAACTTTCGATTTGACCATCATATTATCAATTGTAATATATCTTTTTGGGGCTTGGAAGGCCTCAATTTTTAGTTTTAAACTTCATTGGAGAAATTCCTCAGGATGAAAATTTAATACCTTCCAAACGATACAAGATTTTGAGATGATTCTTTTACCAAAAATATTATTTTCCAATTTCACTCCTTGGGATAAATAGGATGACTTACTAAAAATAGCAGGTGACTATTTTTGGCTGTTTCAAACTTCTAACCATCCCGAAGACTACATGAGTCACTATGGGCCCCAAAAAAACTAAGGAAACTACAAAAAAAATGAAAATACAATATTTTTGGGAGATGCAAGATTGCCCTTACACCATTCGATGCTCTTGCATCACATAAAATTTTGGAGCATGCCTCCATAACTCAAGGTTAAGGAAGTGTGAAGAGGTTTCCTCTTTCATTATATTTTATATCCAAGTGACTTTACATATGAAACATCTAAATATCATATGTATTCCTATATACTTATCTAAAAATCCCAAGTGTTTCCTCTCTACTCCCTTCCTCTCTCCAAAACAAAAATTAAAAATATAAAAAGATTATATTGTGTTTATCTAGTGTATTATTGATAAAATTTATGCACATAAGAATATTTGTAGGTTCTTTATCTTTATTTTGTAGATTTCATGGTTGGATTAGGTTAACATATTGAGATGTTTTTACTAAGATTCTCCTTTAACATGTTGGTAATGTTACTTCACAAGCTTGGTGTTATTAGGGCTGCCAATGAGTATGCTACGTTATCTTATTAAAAAAGTGGTATAGTTAAGGCTAAAGGGTAATATATGTCATAGGATATTTTCTACACCCATTTCTTCCCTTGTACAAAATTAAACTAAAAGAAAAGAGGTGTGAGTGAGGGGATTGTTTGATGCAGGGGCATCCTTTGATGCACTTTTTGTGATTTTTTGAAACTTTTAATTTTGGTTTTTCTGGGATTTTTTTGGGTCAATAAGGTCAATTTGGACCATTCTAGGTCATTTGGGATCATTTTCAGTAATTTTGGTGATTAGGAGCAAAAAGTTGTAAAAGTTGCAAAAGTTATCGTCAAAGTTGTCAAAAAGTTGCATTTTTGGTTTGTAAAGTTAGGAATCAGTTTTGAATGATGGGAATGAATGTAATGGAATAAATATGAAATTTAAACATGAGCACCAAGGCTGGAGAAGGTTGGAGAATGTTTTATAATGAAAATAATTTAATTTGGTATGTTTTCCTTTGTATTTTCTATGTGTAACAGATTGTAAATTGGATTATACAAACTTGTACTACATAGTACAGCCCTATAAGCTATTGTAAAAGTTGAATAACGTTATTATCTTTCTATTTATTTATTTTGAGTGAATTTCATCATTTTTTGCAAAAGTTATGATTAAATTAGTGATTGTCATGTAATGATTTTTAATGTGAAACAGAAAGAAACTTGTTTGGTATAGTTTTCTATGACCTTGTATGGTTAAGGGTAGGAATGGGGATGATGAAGCTATGAAATACATAAATTTTAGTTTTTTTTGGAGTTATTTCATTAAGTTATGTGAAAGTTATAGCCATTTTTGTATTGACAAGTCCAAACCCTGCCTAGGGTTTCCAGAAAGCAAGAATAAATCATGGGTAGAGTTTCCACCACCCAAAAATAATGAAGCTTTGTGGAAAGCTCTATCCCATGACTTCCCACACCTCTGAAAAATTAATAAATTTCAAGTTTGGAGGAGTTGTGAGGGTCTTTGTGTTCAAAAATTGCATAAAATTTATCATAAAACCTAGTTACATGTGTGTTCAATGGATTCCTTGCATTGTTTGATCATGAATGGGTAGTAGATAATTGAAATATGTTGTGAGATGTCATAAAAATCATGTGCCTCATATTTTTTTTTATATATTCATTTTTGGGTGTCATAGGCTATAGGAGTAACTTGTATAAGGTGAGAAAGAATTCACATTTGCATCATTTGCATTGGACCATTGTTTGGAATGTGTCAAGTTTGTTGTGAGTGAGTCTTTCTCTTCATAATTGTTGAAGTCTACAAATATTTGAAAGCACAAACAAATATTCCACTAGTGAGATGGTGAATGTAATAGGATATCTATCATATACAAAAGGAGAGTGTAAAATATTATGATCTACCTCTCATATGTAGGAAAGGATGAGGAGGTGAGAAGGTAGGATGGAATGAATAAGTACCCATCCAAATATGCAATACTTGTGAGTTCACTTTAAAGGTGTGTGATAATGTTTAAATAAAATCAAGATATAATGAAAAATTAGTAAAGCATGAAAGAAAATTAATATGCTAGAATAGAATGTATGTTATATAGAAAATGAGAGTACATGTGTTATAAATATACAAAGATCCATTGCTTTACATAGAGTAAGGTAATGCATGAGGTAACCCTAGATCTCACATAAAGCATGGAATTCAATTGGTATTAGTCAATGCAATAACACATGAAATATTATCTAAGAAGGAAAGCTTATCTAAGAAAGCTTATCCAATAGAGTAGGAAATCTTATCTAAGAAGGAAAGATTATATAAGAAATATTACCCAAATCTAGAGAAAACAAAGTAAATAGCTAATAAAATAATTATTTAAATAAATAAATACAACTAGATAAAAACATACTAAGTAAGCTTAAGTGAGTGTAAAAAAGGAATCTTTTACACTAACACCCCCTTAAGTGAAACTTAGGATAAAATCCTATAGAAGTTACAAAGATGGGTCGTAACAACAAGGTTTGATCAGGTACCCATGAAAAAAGAAAAAAACCCCTCAAAAAAGAAGAGAAGGAGAGAACTTAGTGGGAAAAAATCCCCCAAATGAGAGGAAGAAGGAAGGTTAGGGGATCCCCTTGAAGTAGTGATGGACTGGACCCCTAAGAGCTCTCTAAGATTGAGAGAAATGATGAAAGAATTTTGAAGTTGCATGTGTATCTTGATGCCAATGTTGAACTGTGACTAAAACTTAACCATAGGAGAAACCACCTTGAAGATTCAAGAACATTGATTATAATAAATAGTCCTTAGATTAAGATGTGACCCAATGTGAATCAGATGCAAGATTCAATATCATTAACCATAGTCTTTCAATTTGAGATGTGAACCAAAATGTGTCAAGTCATGAGCAAGATGTGACCAAAAGAAACTAGAGAATCCATATACAACTCATGTGAGTTTTTATGAAGATGAAAATGGGATCACAATGCATCCTAATATAAAAAAAAAATGCTTATGCCCCCCATAATAGAAATTTATTGAAGTTCATTGATTATAATATCGTGAAATTTCCCTTGATTTTGGAGCTTTAAAATGTAGTGCTTGATTTGCATTAACAATTTTTAAAGAATCACTAAAATGGGATGAACAAGATAGCATGAAAAAATCAATGAGAAAATGCAAACACAAAACATGCAAAAAGGAAAGATTGCATGCAAGGATTAATGTTCACATCTTCCTCCATAGTTTCCTTCACACAAATTCACCTTCAAAATATTGGCACTTTATAAGTATGAATTTTCCAAATTCAATTGTCAATAACTATGAGGATTGGCGAATGAATAGATGAAAGCTTGTAATGCTTTCCCTTTGCACTTTAGGCTCTGCAAAACTTGGGAGAGTGATCCCTACAATGTATCTTTAGATACTTTTGTGCTAATTATCATATACATTGTACATAAACAAATAAATTCTCCTTCAAGTGCTTAAAAAATTAAATACCCTAAATATTTGGCTAACCTTCATGGTAACATCATAGTTAAGCATGAGAAAATGTTATATATTAAGCTCGGCATACATTCACATAGAAAAAGGAGTTTAAAATTGATTATGATTGTAGCTACAATGAAAGATATAGGAAACTATATCATGGAATGACTAGTACCTTATCCTGGGGTGGAGAATTAGAAATCACGTAATTGGGAACATACAATAGCATTACTCCTATCATAATAAAGCCTATCAATAATTCCTTACACCATTGATACCAAAATATTAACCAACAATACTTAGTTATATGTGTACACATTCACATAAACCTTCATTCATGTTAATACAATTTAACTCATTCTTTGAATAAGTGTAATAACAATGAATAAACATTCAAGGAAAGATAAGAAGATGAATGGAAGTAATATTTGATTGATTTTTATTCAAAATCTATGTAAAGTATACAATGGAGAATGTTGGCCTTGAGTATTTTGCAAATTATATTCCAAAATACGATAGTAATATCATCATGCTCACCATTACAAGACTCAAAAGACTCCTAGAACTATTAGAAACCAAGATCATACATGCAAACCTAAACACCTTCCACATAAGAGAAAAACAATGAAAAAGTAGAGCTTTGCATGAAATGTGCAAATTGATAATATTCAGAATTAAGAAATTACAATAAGAGAATTATTTTATAAAAGCAATGTATGCAACCCTAATGTTGACCTAAAAACAACTCAACTAAATATAGCTTACTTATTAATTAAGTAAACTAATTACTACCTAAGCAAAACCTAAGTAAAGTTATGCAAGTGCAATTAAATATTAATTACACTAACACCTCCACATAAGTGCAACTTAGGGAGACTAAAAAAGTGTGCACCTAAAACTAAGATGAATGCAAAAAAGCATGAATGGGTCCCGACAACAAGGCATGATCAAGTACCCATGTACAAATGAAAGAGTGAGGTAGAGAAGGAAAACCCAATGGGATAAACCCCCCCTACAATGAGATGACTACTGCAAAGAAGCACGGGAAGAACACTGTGGAGTAACACTGGAACCACAATTTGGCAAGCAAGGAAAGATACTTTTGTCTACAAAAAACCATATCAGAATCATAATTATGCAACAACAAACCCGATGCGATGAAACACTCGAAAACACCAAACAAAACAACCCTAAAATCCATAAAGCAACATTAGATGATATGATGATGATAGAATTTGGAAGCCGTGAATCTCGATGCCAATGTCAAACTGAGACTAAAAATTTTCCATGTGAACAAGTACCATAAAGACTTTGGAACATTAACCACAAATTTAGTGGCCCTCAAACTAAGATGGATCCGAAATGAATCTGACATGTGTCAAGCTAAGACAAAAAGCTGGCCAAAAGAAACTAAGAAACCAGATTACAATCCATGGGATTTTCCATCAAAACACAATGAAGATCAAGGTGCATGCACACTCTAATTAGATTATTATGCAAGAAACCCCTCGGATGGAACTTTATATCAGTTTATTTATTACAATACCCAATGATTGCAAAAGGAGAGAATTCCTAAACATGCATAAACAAAAAAAGAAAATAGACCTTAGATCTATGTAGAGGACTGAACCAACTTTCCAATGCCGTAACAATGGTGAGAAAAAGATCATCGAGTCAAAAGATATGCCCTCTAGAGTGGAAACAACAACATCTAAGTTCAAGGACATGCAAAATTAAATTGGAGGAAAATCAGAGAAAACTACCTTTACCACTGGATTGGCATTGGAATCAGCTTTCCAATAGTATCTCTTTTGTGAAAGAAGAACACCGTATGCAAAAGTTACGCCCGATTTTGTCAAAGGTGCTCCAAAATGGCCAATATGGGCTGCAAGTAGCCTAGGGGGCTTAAAAAAAAAAAAGCCCCTGGTCCTGTGCGTGACCAGGGGCTGGTGGGCTAGGGGCTGGAGCGAAGCCCTTGGTCACCCATGTGATCAGCGGCTACAGATTGGAAGCCCTCAGGGGCTGGTGGAGAGCCCTCGGTCATCCATATGACCGAGAATGAGCATGGAGGGGCTCGCGGGGGCAGACAAGCCGGCGGTGGAGGCGGGCCGGTGGGTGCCTAATGGCTACCTGATGGAAAAGTCAGTTAGAACTGGCAGCAGTGGCATGAAACCCAAAAAACACGTTTTTTTTTTTTTTTAAATTGATTTCCTTGCCTCGTAACGCGTGCTGGGGAGGTCATACGGCTTCCCTGGCAATGTTTTTTTGCCTTCCAGATCAACTTCGCCAAAATCAATGAAATGAAGGGTTATCTTAGGGTTTTGGGGCATTGCAAATGCGATGGCGGTGTCTGTTTTGCTCCAAGATGCTCCAAAAAATAGGCTTCCCCCAGAGCTTCCAAAAAATCAGCAAACATGAAACCCTCACAGATTTGGCAAATGATGACCAAAATCTGCAAAGTAAAAGTCAATCCAAACTGTTTCCAGCACTTTGAATCCAATGATGAAGCCCAATCTAATCCAAGACACCGCATAGATGAACTCAAGGCATAAAATCCTCGAGGAACCCCAAATGAACTCTACAATGATTTTCTCCGGAATTTGAGAAGGGGCTACATGTCAAGGCTCTGATACCATGTTAGAAACCAAGATCATACATGCAAACCTAAACATCTTCCACATAAGAGAAAAACAATGAAAAAATAGAGCTTTGCATGAAATGTGCAAATTGATAATATTAAGAATTAAGAACTTACAATAAGAGAATTGCTTTATAAAAGGAATGTATGCAACCCTAATGTTGACCTAAAAATAGCTCAACTAAATAAAGCTTACTTATTAATTAAGTAAACTAATTATTACCTAAGAAAAACCTAAGTAAAGTTATGCAAGTGCAATTAAATATTAATTACACTAACAAAAACTATGAAAGACAGGCTCAGAATATATAAATGTTGATTATCTGCTCAAAAAGGGTATTATTGTTTCTATTGTTTCTGACTCATTACCAGCTGACCTGGTAGAAGTTGTTGAAGAAATATTGTTGTAGGCAAGATCTGAAGGACATAAATTCCAAGCTATGATTGAAATAAGGTGTGTCACAGCCAAACAAAAGTTATCCAAACACATTGGTGAGATAAGAGAATGCATTAAGGAGATGTCTGGCATCTACGAATATTATCTTTGGTGGCCTGCTATTGTTGATAATTTTAGAAGAAAAATTGAAGCAATTGAATCTAAATTGAATGATATTGGGAATTATTTTGACTTCTTCAAATATAAATATGGAAAACAAAGAATAAGAGTTGGTGAGCTGCAAGCTAAGTTATATGCTACTTAGAGACATAGGGAAGATTTGGTTAAAACTTTTTGGTTGGTCAAAAAAGTTGTTGAGGTCTAGTTGGATCATCTCTCTGGGATACTTTCTGATGTAGAGGATTGTGAACAATAGTTCCTATCTTTGCACTGGTCATCTTCCTTTGGGTTGTTGGTTCTATAGGACAATGTGTGTGCCAGAATGATTTCTGTAGTGCAAGCTTGGGAGGAGATTCTTCTTCTAATTGTGAGAGAAAGGTACAAGAAAATATTTCGTGTGAAAAGTGTTATTTTACTTGATTTTCTAATTTTTCTTATTTGGCCCTTTGTCTTTGATGGTAAAAAGGGGGGGTAAACCACAAAAGTGGTTTACAATTCAAGTGAGGAAGGAAAAGTTGCAAAAATCGAACTGATGCCAAAAATTTTGGTTTTTGGGGTTTGAACGAACTCATTAGTTCGAGTGAACTAAAAGAGGGTTCGCTAGAACCCAACTTTGAGCATACCCACTAAATTCCTTGGGCCCACCATTCCCACAAAAAACACAAAGGAAAACACTATTTGAAAGGGGGTTCGCTCGAAGCCTAGTTCGAGCAAACCCCCAAGGGTTCACTCAAATCCCCCTGGTTCAAGCGAACCCCCAGGGGTGTTGGAAAAACAAGAATAGACAACTAAGAGGGGGGTGAATCAGATGTCACAAAATTTTAAAACTTATTCAATCTTATTAACCTTTAATCTCAAATTTGATAATTAACAGTGAGAGAATGAATCAACAACACATTAGAAACATAAGAAAACCAAGATTTTATACATGGTAACCCTGTTAGGGAAAAACCACAGTGGATGTTAGTCCACAAGATTATAACTTGTTAGAAGTATAATTAAAAATGAATAAGGAATGCACATGCATTCAGGAACACTACCTAGAGCTCACTACTCAATTGGGAAGGCTCACTGCCTTACAAAAACATTCAGACTAAAACCATTTGAAGAATATGAACTTAGAAATTAGCTTCTGCAAAAGCCTGATGATAGTTTCGATTAGGTACATAAATACTTCTTCACACTTCACTCAACCTTCTTCTCACTCTGCTATGCAATCGAATGATATTATCTTTATTCTCACATTTCACATTCTCACTTCTCATACACACATTGAGCACACCACACACACACTCCAAAATGAAGAAACAATCACTCTTATATATCTGCTACATGGAATTACATCAACAAATCTATCGGCTAAAAATAAAAGAATAAATTACAAACTGTCAGCTCAATTCATGAACGAATATCAATGCGCACCAACCGAAGTCGATCACAACATAATGAAGACATAAATCAACTTCCTCAAACACACCAAACATTAAAAGATTAATCTGTAAGTGTGAATAAGGTATAAAGGAATAAAACACTTCTTAATGAAACATTGTATCAAAGATCAAGCTAATAATCTACTAAAAGTGTCTCATTGTCTCCTATCTTCAAAGATTTATTAACCTATTGTGCTCTCAGATTTAAATAGCACTATAACCATTAAAATGACAATCTAAAGACCAGAATGATGCTGATGCAATGATATGAAGCTAATATGATAAAATCTAGATGATAAAAGAAACTAATATGACATGGATTGACATGAAAAATGATAAATGAAGCTATAGTTGGTAGCCATGATATGAAAACTAGAATCCTAGATGCTTGGATGTTGGATGCTTGAATTCCTGTAGAGTAAGAGTGCGTGAGCTTGATAATCTGGATCTGGATTCTTGGTTGAATGAAGCTTTATTTATAGAATTCATGGCTATAGAAATGCACAGGGATGGCAAAGAGAGGCTTGGATTCAATCTGGAGGATTGAATGGTGAGAGATGGAGGAGATTGAGAAGATTTTGGGGATTGTCTCTACCCATGAAAACACCAAGCAAGCGAAGAGGAAGGATTGATGGAAGAGGATTGAGAGAAGAATTTTCAATTTGTCTCCAATTCTTTTCGTGAAGTTTCCATCAATTAATTTCGACATGATTTTGACATAAATTAGACATAGGATATCTAATTTGATTTTGAGGAAATATAGAGGAATATTCCTCATGCCTTTATTTAAATATTTTTGATTTATTTAAATTAGCCAAAGAAGGATAAATAATTTAATAGAAAAAACTATAGAATTTGTTTATTAAATTAAACAGAAGAATATGGAATTAATCAATAAAGTGTTTAATCTTTCTTTAATTAATTTAAGATTGATGTGATAGAATAAAATAGGGAAATGATAATTAAATCAAACAAAGTATTTAATTTTGTTTATTTAATTAAGATGAGATTGGAAGAATTTAAATGTGAATGTGAATGTGAACGTGTACTATATAAATAAATATTTCCATTTATTCAAACAGTAGAGAAATTTAGAATAATTAATCAAATAATTCGTATTTAATTAATCAGATTCACCAAAACATTTTTAGGTGTATACATTTTGCCCCTCTTTGAAGTGATTTGTTTACGCGTTGCTTTGAAGAAAATTTTGCTGCTACTGCTAGTGTTGGTGAAAAAAAATCAATATTTCCCTAGACATGCCCCAAATATTGATTTTCAGATGATTGACGATAATATGCCCCCTCGGGAGATAGATTAATGATTTGATGATTTTTTAGAATTTTTGAATTTTCATGATGATTTGATGAATATTTGAATTTATCTCCCGACATTGATGAAGAAAATATAGCCCGTGGATGAATATCAATTAATTTTGTAAATAAAATTAATCAAAATAAAATAAATCCCTCAAAAATCCCTTTTCAAAAATCTATATAAGTTTCAAAAGGTCATTTTCATATTCATTTGCACTTTGTGACTTTCAACATCTAGTGATAGAGATATTTGAGCCAGCTGGAGCAAGATGCCTATCCCCTACCACACTCATCATTTCAAGCACATGCGATGTCACCAGCGGTCGACCACCTATGGACCTTCGGTATGTACCCATAATCCACCTCGGTTTTTGTGCATTCTCATTTTTCATGCATTTTTTGCTTATTTGTGTGTTTGTCGTAGTTTAGCACATCAATGTCGCGTTGTAGTGCTTTGCACTCTAGTGTAACGCTCCATAAACTATTTTAGCGCTTTGAGAAAGTAACGCTTTTGTTATTTTCTCTAGCATTTTCGTTAGATAGTTTAGCGCTTTCATGATTTGGCGCATAGATAGTTAGATTTAGCACTTCGACGTTGGATCTTAGCACCTAAAATGTTCTCGTGCTTTGATAGAATAAAATGGTGCATCGATGGTCTGTTATAGCGCTTTGATTATAGCGGCGCTTTGATGGACTGTTTTAGAGCATTGATGTGCTAAAATAGTTCTTTGAGTAAAGTGGCACTTCAGATGTTTGTTTTAGCGCATTGAAGTGCCAAAATAGCGCTTTGAGTAAAGTGGCACTTCAGATGCCTGTTTTAGCGCATTGAAGTGCCAAAATAGCGCTTTGAGTAAAGTGGCACTTCAGATGCCTGTTTTAGCGCATCTGAATGATGAATTAGCGCTTTTGATTTTTAGTGCATCCATGTCAGATTTACAAATTTTGACATAGTTAACCTTGATTTCATCAATTTTGATCATGTCCATCCTTCAGTTTAGTATGATTTGATTATCCAATTTCTTAATGACTAATTCTGATGATTAATAAGACTTACTCTCATGATAGGTGAGAAATAATCCTATTTGTGATGATTCTCATGATAGGCAAGGAACGATTTCATATCTGATAAACCTCATGATAGGTGAGATTAGATAATGTTGCGATGAACCTCATGATAAGTGAGGTTAGTTGATATTTTTTTGTGATGAACCTCATGATAAGTGAGGTTTGCTAACGTTTGTTCATGAATTTTGATCAAAAATTCATACCAAAGTTTGATTGGACCTGACAGTAAAATGACTTTTGATTATTGACATAGTGCATTGATTTTAATCTTTTTATGATGATAGGGGTGTCTAATCTCCAGATGCGAGAGTGGTTTTCGTGGACCACAGATTTGATTCCTCATTTGAATCCTGATAAGATTCAGGTCATAGGTCAATGTGGTCTTTCTATTCTTCTCGATATGCCCTAGATTAGGATTAATCGGGGTCTCCTTACTGCTTTGGCTGAGTGGTGGCATAGTGACCATAACATTTTCCATTTACCCACCGGCGAGATGACAGTCACACCCGAGGATGTGTGGCGGATTTTGCAGATACCATTTATGGGAGATATTGTTGTCTATGATTCCCATGAGGCTGGTGGGAGAGATGCACTTCGTAGAATTTTTTAGGATCATCACATTGCAAGACCGAGTGTCTGATGGCGGATGATGGCTGACGCTTATTCTTCACTACTAGCAATATTAGCTAGATTCATTGGAGGTTTCCTTTGTCCTGATCGCAATTCAAAGGGATTCTCTATGGATTAGGGTTGTATCCTTGAGAGTATGATCATGCATGGGATGAGATATGCATGGGGGATGTGTATGCTAGCCCACCTCTATCATGATTTACATTCAGTAGTGTACTTGGGAGCACACAGCCTATCAGCAGGGATGACTCTTTTACAGGTGTGGGCATGGGAGAATTTTTCCATTGCTCAACCATTTCCAGTTCTTGACAGACTTGTAGGTAGACCCTATGTTTTCTAGTACAGAGGTTAACTTACCTAGGCTCATATCGGTAAGTTAGAGCATTGGAGGAAGGTTTTGGGTGACATAGAGAGCATCATCTAGTGGCCTTATCTGGATTGTGAGCAATGGGATGAGGATGATGCAGTGCTTGGGTACCTATGTGACTTCATGTACTTAATCGGTAGGACCCCTTTTGTTTTGGAGAGATTTCTATTGTGGCAGGTGTATAGGCAGTATGGTATAGTATAGTGTATGCCTCAAGGGGTAGCCCATTATGCCAAGCAACAAAGCGATTTAGTAGATTGGGGGCCATGCCTATCCTATGAGACATTATTAGAGGGGTACAAGACTCTACAACCATCATCCTGGGATATGCACAGAGATATTTTTGAGGTAGCGGTGATAGGAGAGTATGCAACATTCTTGGCATTTCATCCAAATCCTCGACTTACCACTCATGATGAGCCAACACCTTTACCTATGGAGGAGGATGTTGTGGGTAAGGAGGATTGTGGGGGTGATACTGCGTCAAGTAGCAGTGTCGAGAGAAGTAGTGAGGACAATAGTAGTGATGACGGGGATGGTGGTGGTGGAGGTGGCAAAGGGGTTGGGCCAGCTAGTGTTGGTGTAGAGACTTTGCATGGACAGTTGGTGTAGGCACAGGGTTTGCTTGTATAGACACAGACTCAGATGCAGACTCAGACATAGACTCATGCCCAGGCATTGGCATAGGTACAGGGACAATTGGTGGCTATTCAAACTCAGGTTGATACTTTGACAACCAAGAGGGACAGTGCCAGATAGATTTCTGAGAGGGCACAAGAGATGGCTGAGACCCTACAGAGAGCAGTCGATGGTACCTCTATTGCAAATTACATGAGGGAGGTTCTGCGGGCTGGCCGAGAGGCAGAGTTTTACAGGAGCTGATATCATGATGCAGTTTCAGTCGATCAGAAAGTTAGTTATGCCCCATCAAGATCCGGTCAGACACATACTGGGACAATTAGTGAGGGTGTGACATAGCCTCCACGAGGAGATCCCAGAGATCTTGGTCCTTTCGGGAGTGGTGGTGGTACTAGTCCTATTAGTCCTACTCATTCTGGTAGCAGTAGGTCATAGATGTTGTTTGAGATATTCTTTTTGAGATATGATGTATACTTTGAGTTAGCTCATTTTTTATGATGTATCTTTTATTATTTGAGACTTCATTGTATTCTTGACATTTGATGATATATATGATATGTAGTTGATTACTATTGATCTATAATGGTTTATGATTCTATGATGGATGCATTTATTTTTATTTGATGAAATGTATGGATGTTAATGAATGCTTTTATTTTATGTGATGATTCTATGATAAATGCATATGCAGAATATATGATGTTCTCTAAATGATAATCTATGATGTTCTAAATTATGATCTATGATGTATGGATGTATGAATAATAATGACATGACTTGCATTTATTATTTTGTTAATGTGATGATCTATATGGATGGATGGTAAATGCATTTTATTTTAAATGTGATGATGAAAAAAATGATGATCTTGTGATGGATGATAATGGATGGATGGTGTAAATTTTTTGATATAATGCATATGATAATAATGTAATGAATAATATGGTGTAATGAACATGATGTATTGATTTATGATATGATGTGAAAAATATGGTACGATAATGCATAACTATTTGATGTTTAAATGCATTAATGATGAGATGATAAAAGTTTTGCAATGATGAGATGATGCCTCTATATGTTTTTGATGATTTTTTGTTTATGTCAAGTATACTCAGTCATATTTGTAGAAAAGATAATCATTAATTGCAATCCTTTATGCAACAAATACTCTCCAGATGTAGAATTTATTATGAATGCAATCTAACTTTATCATGCAACTATATGCAAACCATTATCATTTTAACAGTACTTTTGTGCTTGCTATCATCATAGAGCTTTTTAGGATGTTGAAAGTGAGTACAAGAGTTAATGGTATATGTTAGACCAATGATGACCTGAGTACTACTTTCATGATTTTTGATATTGCAAGTGAACACAAGCATCTAGGTATAATTGAACCAAGATGACCTGAGCATTCATTGCGTAAACAAGAAAAGATTAATCATTTTAATGTGTGAATTCTGAATGTCATCAGTGATACATTTGCATAGCACATCCCCCAACAATTCACACATTTATATGATTAACTTACATACAAAAGAGAATAAAAATATCATTCTTCTTCCTTGTTTCTCTAGTTCATTTACATCATTGAGTTACTCCAAAGAAATGATAATAATTAATCAGAAATAGAATTTATCCACCTTTTACTTAGAGTGTTTCAATCATTATTCAGATTAGATCATCCATCCTGATTTTGTGATGTTTTTGGATTTTCTTAGATTTTGACCAAAGACCTAACCTACTAACCTATCCTAGGGGTCTTGGGGGCTGATCAAAGATGAGCCTTTCCTACATTACACACACAGAGACCACGTAGTTTGACTGACACAAACCTATGTTTTTTGTTTTTTGTTTTTCTAGACTGACTTTTTGACATGTTTTTCAATTTTCTGATGTGATACGAATGTTTGATGCCTTTCCGATGGTGATTGATGTTTGCGCTTTGATCATTGTTTTCATGTACTTGTCATACTTTTGTTTTCCCATTTTTTGAAGTCGATTTTTTTGTTGCCCTAGTGATATCTAGATGTTGCCCCCAAGCTAGAGTGAGACATGACCATGTGAAATGATTTGATAATGGATGCAATGATGGAAAGACTAATGATATGATATGAAAGGTAATGACTACTAGACTAATGATCCTGATATGTATCAAAATAGATGGGAAAGCTGATTTATAATCACATACGATGCCTGTTTCTAAGTTTTCACCATATGTTTTGATTACACCCTTTGTTTTCTATTTTTCTCTTTCTCATTTTTCTCATTTTGTATTTTCTATATTTTTTTGTATTTTATGTTGCCAAGATGCCTATTTGCTAGGTTTTCATCAAGGAAACCATTTTTCAGAAGTATGACCCATGCACTAGGAATTCAGGTATAGAACTTTCTAAGATGGATACTGTTGATAGGTTCATCAAACAAATCCCCTTATGACGTTGATAGTTGATAGGACCTTGATCCATATACTGATATGATGACAAAATGACCTAGCCAGTTAGGCTCAAATTTCCCTTTCTTTTCCCTGTCTTGTTGATTTCTAAGGTTCTCTTTTACAACCAAATCGACAACCTGAAAGACCCTAGGTTTTACCCTATGATTGTAACTTCTTGATATTCTTTGTTGATATGACATGAGATGATTGACAGCTTGCTAATGATGCTCATCCAATAATTATAGTTCTTGCAGTCTGGATACCCTATTGTCCTCATCTAAAATGATTCCTCTTAGTGATACACAAAGTGATGAAATCTCTACTTCAATGGGTAGTATGGCCTCTGATCCATATACCAAGGCATATGGTGTTGCTCCTGTCGGTGTTCTGATACTGGTTCTATAGGCCCACAGTGCTAGATTGAGTTGAACATTCCAATCACGTCCAACATCGTTAACCATCTTCTTGATTATTTTTAGAATTGTTTTGTTAGAGGCCTTTGCTTGGCCATTTCCTTGAGGATAGTACAGTGTTGAGAAACGATGTTGGATATGGAACTTCTCACATAATTCTTGCACATCTTGGTTCTTGAATGGCCTTCCATTATCAATGATAATATATTGACGAATGCCATACCAACAGATTATGTAATTCAAGATGAATGATGAGATTTGCTTCCTTGTGATCATTGTAATGGGTACTGCTTCTATCCATTTTGTGAAGTATTATGTAATTGTTATTATAAACTTGTGTCCATTGGATGAAGAGGGATTTATCTTTCCTACCAGATCTAGTCCCCATTGAAAAAAGGGCAATGTTGATGTGGATGGATGCATCTCTTTTGCTGGTACATGAATCAGATTACTGTGAATTTGATACTTTTGACATTTTTTTACAAACTGATAAGATTCTTTCTCCATGCATGGCCAATAATATCCTAAACGGAGGAGTTTCTTCGCTAGATTTATACCACTCTAATGAGTGCCACAAATACCCTCATGAACCTCATGTAAGGACGTCTCAGATTCGTCATGTTCTAAAAATCGAAGTAAGGTACCATCAAGACCTTGATGATAAAGGATGTTAGTGATAACGTATGCCGGGCGGATTGGTGGATGAAACTGCATTTTTGGTTCCTGGAAAGATCGGGATGGATGATATTGTCCTTGAGGTAAGCATAGGTTTTCTCATAGATGAATTTTTCAATGGTATCTAGATGGCATATGGTATTGGATTCCAAACTATTGTAAGAAGGACATGATACTTGTTCTACCATAAACTCATAACAAGCACATTTCTCTGGCAATTGTAAGAGTGAAGCAATTGTGGCCATAGCATCCGCAACTTTGTTCTCCACCCTTGGAATTTGATCAAATTTGACAATGAAAATTTTTTGTTTTAGATCATCTATTTTATGTTTGTAGGGCGTCGATTTTTCATCTTTTATCTGATACTCATCATTTACTTGATAAATGACTAGTTGAGAGTCACCATATACCTGTAAGTATTTGATCTTCCATTCAATAGCTATTTTGACCCCAATGATTAATGCTTCATATTCAGCCACATTATTTGTGCATTCAAACATCAGTCTATATGATTTCAGAATGGTGTGTCCCTAGGGAGTGATGAACAAAATCCCTGCTCTGGATCCTCACTGTGTGTATGATCCATCAAAATATAATATCCATTGTTGTGGCGTCACTGTCAGAATGTCTGCATCTAGAAACTCTATTGCCATAGGTCGATCATCTAGTAAAGGAGCCTCAACCAATTGTTCAACAATTGCTTGACCCTTGATGGCTTTTCTCTCCACATATTGAATATCAAATTCACTTAATAGCATGACCCACTTGGCCAGTCTACCTGTTAAGGCAACTTTACTGAGTAGATATTTTAAGGGGTCGATCTTTGCTATTAGCCTGATTGTATGAGTCAACATATAATATCTCAGCTATTGAGTAGAAAACACCACCGCCAAGCAAGATTTCTCTATGAAAGTGTAGTTTATTTCATAGCCATTTAATGTTCTACTAATATAGTAGATGGCGTGTTCCTTTCCTTCATAATCCTCCTGTGCCAATAATGCTCCTAAAGAGATATATGTGGTTTCAATGTACAGTATCAGAGGTCTTCCTTCTATTGGCGGAATGAGAATAGGCGATGGCGTCAGATATTGTTTTATTGGATTGAACGTTGTTTCACATCCATTATCCCATTTCAAAACAACATTTTTATGAAACAAATGATAGAATGGATGACTTTGTCTACCAGCTAGGAGATAAATCTCCTGATTGATTGGAACCTTCCCTGTACTGATCTGAGTTGACTGATATTTATTGGAGGTGACATTTCCATTATTGCCTTAACTTTCACTAGATCTACTTCAATGCCCTTTTCTGAGATAATGTATCCCAATAGGTTTGCTGATGTGACCCCAAAGACACACTTCTTGGGGTTTAGCCTAACATTGAATTTCTCCAGCCTTGTGAAGATTTTTCTTAGAATATGCAGATGTCCCTCCCTAGTACAAGATTTTTCCAGGATATCATCCACGTAATCCTCCATGAAGGTGTGCATCATATCATGAAAGATTGTTGTAATTTCTCTTTGATAGGTAGCTCCTATGTTTTTCATACCAAATGGCATGACATTCCAGCAGAAGGTTCCCCATGGACATGTAAATGTCATCTTCCCTTGATCTTCTAGAGCTATTTTATTTTGATTGTATCTGGAGAAACCATTCATGATTAACAACATGGCATGCCCTATTGTCAAATCCACAATGATGTCTATATTAGGTAATGGGAAATCATCCTTTGGGCATGCTTTATTCAAGTCTCTAAAATTCATACATATCTTGATGCTATTGTCTAGCTTTGAAATAGGTACAATGTTTGATATCCATTCAGCGTAGTGAATAGACCTTATGAATCCAACATCTAACAATTTCTTTAACTCGACCTTTACCATTACTACGATATGGGGATGCATTTTTCTCAATTTTTGCTTCACAGGCTTGATTCCTACAGGCAAAGACAAATGATGAATGAGCAGATTTGGATCCAAGCCTGGCATATTGAAATATGACCAAGCAAATTTGATGCTTCTTTCCTTAAATAAAATGATGAATTCTGGTCTCTCTTGATCTGTCATGGATTTTTCCAGATGTAGGATTTTTTCTTTTTCTTTAGTGTCGATGTTTACAGACTATGTTGGTTCTACCAGAACCGATGACTGCTCATGATAATGTTCTGGAAGAGTGTCAAATCTCCCATATTTTGGTGCCTTAGAGATGTTTTCACCATTAAATGCGTTCTTTATTTTTTCTTTTTCCAGATCTAATGCTGCCATAGAATGGTTTTCACCATTAGATCTATTATCCCTGTTTTTACTTTTGCAATTGAAAGATTTGACACCATCCTACCGGGACATGTTGTTATGAGTATTATGGATAGAACTTGTACCAGGTTCATCATGACATAGGAAATTTATGATGGCATCATCATTTGCAAATATGGGTACATTCATAAGTTCAATAGGTTCCCAGTCAATAAGTTCAGGATGGATTAAAGGCATGAAGTCATCGACTAGAATTAGGTTGATGGGGGTAAGGGTTAGGATAGCAATGTCATAATAGTTTTTATTTGGGATATCGAGATCAATGATGGTACCCTCTTCAAGATTGTCTAATTCACTTGATGTTTGTTTGTCCCCACTTGAGTCATCGATATTTAGTGATCTTGATATGAATGGTCTAGACCCAGAGCTTTGTCCCTCCTCATGTGTAGGTGCATATTATTATATTACATCGATTTGAATATTGGTGTAAGATATATCGTAACATAGATCCCACTCATATTCATTTGAATCCGTTCCAGAGCTATCTCTAACCTGAAGGATCCTTTCAATAGCCTTCTTTGCCATTTCTTTCTTTATCTCTTCAGAGTATCCCAGTCCCGTCTTCTCTTTTGAATGGAGAGTGAGGGGTTGAAAAGGTTCCATGATACCTTCCTTCCTTAATCCAATAGGTCCTTGTACCTCATAGCCCATTTTTTCTGGGATAGATTTCCCTTTGCCATATTTTTCTGTATTGATATTGACATTCTTGATACTAATATTTGATGTCAATGGTTCCTCCTCTTTGTATAACCAATCCAGGATAAATTTGTTGTTTGATTCATCCTCTATGGTACTATCTTTTACAAACCTTTCTTCTAGAACTGTGACAGGTAGTGATGTTTGATGTTTGATCATGGATGGTTGGCCATATGTCTTTGGAGATTGCATTAACTATGAAAGATTAAGTGATTGCTCCATAGAATATTGGCCCATTCCCTTGTCTGTCAACTGGACTTGTTCTTGAAATTTTTGTGATAAAGAAGTTTGGGGATCTAGATTGTCTCATAATTGAGTATCAACAAGACTTGTATCCTTTGCTTTATCCTTCTTCTCTACCCACTTGGTGGTGATATTTGGATTTTTTCTCATTTGATGACTTTGAACTGGATTCTTCCCTATTGTGAGGCACAAAGGTATCCTGGGAGATTCTAAATGTGTCACAATGCTGAGCATGATTATAATCAACAGACATAGTCACCTCCTATCTATTTACTGGGAATTTTAAGCATTGGTGATATGTGGAAGGCACTACCTACATTTCATGGATCCATGGGCGTCCTAAGAGTATGTTGTAAGTTAACTCTTTTTCCAATACTTGGAATGCTATGTTTCATCATCGGTCCCACTTGAATGGGTAACACAATTAGTCCCTTAGATCTCTCTTCCTCATCATATTCTTTTATGGTCATTTTCCTTTGGGAATCAATAGCATCATCATAATACTCTAGTGCACGGATTAACTTTAGAGTGCAAATGTTCAAACCATCTCCCCTATCTATTAAGACTCTTTTGACACGATGATTGTGGATAAAGACTTCGATATGGATTGCAGTGTTATGGGGATGGTTGAGTGACATATCATCCTATTCAGAGAATGATAGAAAATGATTGGTAGTTAAATTCCCCACCATAGCTTGGATTTGTCAAACATCTAGATTTTTCAGTACCGTAGTGGCAACTAGTGCTTGTTCTAGAACCTACTTATGTGATGGTGATAGTTTGAGGAGTTCTAGTATTGATATCTATGCTGGAATGTTTTGAAGCTGATCAACAATGTTGTAATGAGATGGAAGTGGATATGCATTTTTATACCAACTCCCTTTAATACTACCTTGGATTGCCCCCTAGTGATTACATTTGTTGGTTGATAGTCCTATCATTCTTTGATTTTTAAAACATTTATTTGATTTTCAGAGACTTGTATGCTTGGGAGCAAATCCAAAGGGGTAGTGTCGTTGGTTTTGTGTCCATCCATGTTATGACCAATGGTATCATCATTTTCCACTTCTGTAAGACAAAGGATCGTTTTATCATAGACATGATTGATATTTTTACCTTTGTTGTTCATAGAAGATGATGCTCCTTTGTCATAGTTTGGTAAAGTGTCCTTGAAGGTCGAATGATCATTATTGTTTTTGGGTCCCTCTACACATACCTTGTTATTGTCGATCAGATCTTGAACTGCATGATTTAACTCCATGCAATCATTAGTTTTGTGGCCTTTATTATTGTGGAAGTTGCAGTAATCTGCGTCATTCCACCATGGTTGTTTGACCTTTGGAACCCAAAAGCTTGCTTCCCACGCAATGATAAGACCAGTTGTGACTAGTTCTTTCATCCCTATTTCCAATGTTTGGCCTAAAGGTGTGAACCTACTCCGGTTTGATGATTTTTGGTATGGTTGTGGTTTTGTGATTTCGTTGTTTTGAATGAAATTCGACTTGACAATTTGATCGTTGTTTTTATTTGTTTTCAAAGTAGATGTTATCAAGTTGAAGACTAGTTTAGCATTTTGTGAATCACTTGTTGTTTCATTTGCAGTTGTATTTCGATTCTTTTTCCAAAATTTTGGTTTACCATTGCTGGGGTATTGATTTGAGGAATTTGTGTTATTTGATTTGTTAATGAAATGTTTAATAACCCCTCTTTTGACTAGCACTTCTTCAATCTTAAGGCCATTTTCTATCAGCTTTTCAAATGTAGGAGGACATTGCAATTCAAGTCTATAACTCATCTCCTCCATCAAATTGTCAATGAACAACTCCATTTTCTCTTCCTCAAGAATGGATAGAGGATATGCAGGGAATAGTCATCACCATCTTTGTAGAAAGGACAAGAATGTCTCCGCTTTGTTTTGTTTTAGGTTATACAGATCCTTTATCGTGACATCATGTTGGATGTTAAAATAATACTGGGAGATGAACCTATTGAAAAGTTCCTCAAAAGCCCTTATTCCGAGTTGTAATTTTGAAAACCATTCCATACATGAACCTCCCAAGCTTCTTGGGAATAGTCTCATCAGGTAAGTTTCTTCTTGAGAAAAATCTAGGCTCATGGTTTTGAATTCGTAGATATGATCGATTGGATCTGTTCTTCCATTATATTTGTCATACTTGGGGAATTCACAGTGTCAAGGAAAAGGTATCATATCAACTATTGAGTCAAAAGGATAAGGAAAAATGTCCTGTACTGCATACCTTTTGGTGTTCTCTTTTGTCATGTCTTGTATTTGTTGTTGTAAGATTTGGATTTGGGATGTTAAGGCAACAACCGGATCTATACCTTGTGTGGGTTGTGGTATTTCGGTTTCGCTTGTTCCAGGTGCTTCTCTTAGGTGATTTACGTCAAAGTCCTTGAGAAGTTTAGCACTTGATTCAACCAACATTAAGAGGTATTTCTCCATGTCCTGTTCTAAGATCTTTTCCATGAATTTGTGGAATTTTGGATCTTGTTGGGCTGTTTGTATGTCTTCTGAAGTTATTTAATTTTTGTCACTTTGATGTAGACTATTCCAAGGATTTTATTCTGCCATTGTATTTGATGTTCCAAGTTCCTTTTCTAAGAGCCTCTGTTTTTGTGACCTAGTGAACATTGGCATACAAGTTTTTGTTTTTTCTTCCAAAATTTGATCTTCTATGTTGGAAAATATCAAGTGAATTTTTAACAAAGTTGAATAAGATGATAGATCTTATTGATAAGACTAGGTTAAAAATTTGATTACTATGCCTTGTTTTGTGATAATAGGATGATAATATCCTAATGATGAAACTTTAGCATAATAATCGAGATTGTGTTTTGATTTGACACTTTATGATTTGCAAAATCTGCGTTTCACTTGAAAAGATTGGAAACTTATATGAACCTATCTGATTTCAATTTCTAGATAGTGATTCTGATAAAAATATACTTTTGTTTTGATAAAAATCCTTGTGTAAATGATAGACAAACTGACTGATATGATTTGGAACTCTTTGTTTTGAAAGCGTTGAAACAGAGTTTAGGAGCGCTAAAACAGGTGATGGAAGCACTATTTCTTAGAAGTGCTAGAACAAAGTTCAAAAGCACTAAAACAGATGATGGAAGTGCTATCTTTATAGATGTGCTAAAATAGTGCTCAAAAGCACTGAAAAATATGATGAAAGTGCTAAAATAGTGACCGTAAACACTAAAACAGTGCTTGGAAGCGCTATTTTATGCAAGCGCTAAATAGAGTCGTGAAGCACTCAAATAGATTTCCAAAGCGCTAAAATAAGATTTTTAAGACTCCTTATTGTAAAATTTGACTTGGCCTTGTGGCATAGACTATCATGGGTTGTGGGATGTAGGACGGATGTATGTGTTGACTATGGTTGTGATATTGTGTGAGGGCTCTCCTTTGGAAGAAAGCTCGTGAATAAAGTGGTTCTAAAACATAATCAAGAGTATGACCTATAGAAAAGTCGTGATACCTATGAATGAAGGTTCTATGTTCTAACAAGATCTTTCAACTCTAATATAAGAAAATCCTTCTTCTTAAATTATCCCGATAACTGAGTGGTCTTTTGGGTTTGTTGATTTTGATGGTTTTCTTGATAAACTTGGTTGATTTCCACTTTCGAATCACAAATTTTTTTGACCTGATTTGATTTGTTGTTTTCTGGATGATCTTTTATCTGATTTTTAATGATTTTATGAAAAAATAGCAAGCAAATTGTAGAATAATTGTTTTAATCTGAACAGATACTGTATATTCAAGAACCATGAATGGTCCTTATTGATTTTCACGGGTTTGATTTGACAAATGTACACAATTCATATAGACTCACTCTTAAGGTCAAATAGGTCATCCTTATACTCAACAGCCCACATCTTGAAATTGCATTGACACACACAGTCGTGTCACCGCCTAGAGGGCGCCCATGTTTTTGTTATTTCCAGGTGCATACTCAGAGTTGGATTTCTCATCCTCTAAGCAAACGGTCCTTGGAAATTATATGGTGAGTGTCTTGGGGGCAGATTCTTCCCTCCCCTTGCATCGTGAGTATTACAATGTCTAGTTACTGACTCGGTAGGATACTACTCTATGGTTCATAGATGGGGGTTTTGTGTGGTGCGACAATTGATAAACTCCCTCAAGAGACCTCCTAATCTTTAGAACAAAGATTTTGGGGATGGTTATCTTGCTCACTACCATCAAGTTGGACTTTCATCAACAACTTGCATTTTGATTAGAGTTGGTTGGAATCCTTGGCTTTAGGTGTTCCCACTTAGGTCGTTCTCATATGGTGATGAAATTTTCCCAGTACGATAGGCCTTCTAAAGGTTTTAACAAAAGCATAAATTTGCATGAAAATAAAGGATAAATCTAGCATTTTGATCACCCAGTTAAGGGGAGAGCATAAGCCTAATCACCACACTAGCACAATAGATAAATGATTCGTTTTAAGCCCAAAAGATAGATTTTCTAATCTATGTGAATATTTTGCTCCACAAAAATCATGGTGTCCTTTTTAATTGATATTGCAAAAGTGTGATGGCTACCCTAGGATTGATAAATTTTAAACCATAAATGGCTACCCTAGGATTGATAAATTTTAAACCAAATGATTATCCTAGGATTGGTTCATTTTAGTCTAACTGTATCAAAATGAAATTCTGGCCACGGTCGCGTCGAACCCAGATCAAAATTAAAAAAGTGCTAAAACAGCCTATGGAAGCACTATAGTGTTTACCTGATGGGCTAAAATTGAAAGTGCTGAAACAGAGTACCGAAGTGCCAGAGTTTTTCATGGAAGTGCTAAATCAGCTTTTCTGGAGATGGGTGATCGATGCGCCAAAATAGTTCATGGAATTGCTATAGTAGAAGGTGCTAAAACTTTTGACAGATGCGCTATAGTATCACGAAAGTGCCATATTTTACCACAGATGCGGTATAGTGTTTGACGGAAGCGCTAAAATGGAACACGCTGGGAACCTGCATGACACTTTTCAGAAAAATTGATAAAAATATGGGGTTAAGGCTCCACAGTGGGTGTGAAATTATAAGTGTGAATAAGGTATAAAGGAATAAAACACTTCTTAATAAAACATTGTATCAAAGATCAAGCTAATAATCTATTGAAAGCATCTCATTGTCTCCTATCTTCAAAGATTGATTAAGCTATTGTGCTCTCATATTTAAATAACACTATAACTGTTAAAATGACAATCTAAAGAACAAAATGATGTTGATGCAATGATATGAAGCTAATATGATAAAATCTAGATGATAAAAGAAACTAATATGACATGGATTGACATGAAAACTAATAAATGAAGCTATAGGAGGTAGCCATGATATGAAAACTAGAATATTGGATGCTTGAATTCCTGCAGAGTAAGAGTGCATGAGCTTGATAATCTGGATTTGAATTCTTGGTTGAATGAAACTTTAGTTATAGAATTCCTGGCTGTAGAAATGCACAGGAATGGAAAAGAAAGGCTTGGATTCAATCTGTAGGATTGAATGGTGAGAGATGGAGGAGATTGAAAAGATTTTGGGGATTTTCTTCACCCATGAAAACACCAGGTAAGAGAAGAGGAAGGATTTATGGAAGAGGATTGAGAGAATAATTTGCAATTTGTCTCCAATTCTTCTTGTGAAGTTTCAATCAATTAATTTCAACATGATTTTGACATAAATTAGACATAGGATATCTAATTTTCTTTTGAGGAAATATAGAGGAATATTCCTTATGCCTTTATTTAAATATTTTTGATTTAGTTAAATTATCTAAAGAAGGATAAATAATTTAATAGAACAAACTATAGAATTTGTTTATTAAATTAAATATAAGAATATGGAAATTAATCAATAAAGTGTTTAATCTTTATTTAATTAATTTAAGACTGATGTGATAGAATAAAATAGGGAAATGATAATTAAATCAAACAAAGTATTTAATTTTTCTTATTTAATTAAGATGAGATTGGAAGAATTTAAATGTGAATGTGAACGTGAACTATATAAATAAATATTTCTATTTATTCAAACAGTAGAGGAATTTAGAATAATTAATCAAATAATTTTTATTTAGTTAATCGGATTCTCTAGACCATTTTTAGGTTTATACATAATCCATTAAGATTCGCAACATGCTACAACCACCATATCGGCCAAGACATGAAAACCCAAACACACAATTGAAAAATCTTCGATCACGATCACACTGATCAATGTAGACATGCAACAAGGATAGATCATGATCTAGAAATATCAACAAACATCACACGAGCATACACAACAACTAAAATTACCAGAATTACATTCTCTTCTTCCAAAAACACTAGCTACAGTAAAAAAATGACTGTAGGATCATAGAAACACACAACTTGCACAAATCTTGATGCGCACCTCTGAAACTTCCAAAGTAGAGACTAGATAGGCTTAGCAACAAACCCTTTAAAGCACAACACCTGAATAGAAACATACTGAATTTTCCACCATACTGAACTTCATAGCTTCATAGACAACCTTCAACATGTTTATAATAATTTTCTCAATATCCGTGACATCTACAACCTTCAAGATCATCAATGTTAATAGTATTAACATAAATGACAACCACATATTAGCAACAAAACCACAACATCCAACAATCTCCCCCTTTGGCATTGATGGCAACACATGATGTGAAAAATACCATGAACATAACTAACTCTTTGTACTGTTCTTCTCCCCCTTACATTGACCTTCTCCTTTTCTATTCTGCTTTTCTCCTCCCTAGGTTTTTACAATGTTTTTCACATTTAGTCTTCTCCCCCTTTGAAATCAAAGGAAAATGTACATAAGCTTTGAACCACATATCTAAATTATCTAATTAATCCCCCTAAGTAGCAGCCACCACAACATCAATTTAAAACAAGATATGTCTATGAATGCACAAACTGATCCAAAGACTTGCATCTTAGTTCAGATTAGGAATGGAAATAACCCCTAATTTCCCTCTGAGATACTCAAAAGTATCCTTAGGAAATGGGTTGGTAAATATTTCTGCAATCTATTCCTTGGTAGGTACATACTCCAGTTTGAATTCTTTATCACTCATTTTGTCTCTCAAAAAATGATATTTGATAGATATATGTTTTGTCTTTGAATGTAGTACCAAATTCTTATAAATGTTTATGGCACTGGAATTGTCACAAACTATAGCAACATGCTCATCATATTCAATTTTTATATCTCTCATCATCGACTTCATCCATACTAATTGATTATAGTTGTTTGCAACAACAATATATTCTGCCTCAACAATAGATAAGGAAATGGAATTTTGCTTTTTACTTAACCAAGATACCAACTTCTTCCCCAAGAAGAATGCACCACCACTGGTACTTTTTCTGTCATCCACATCTCCTACCCAATCTGCATTAGTAAAGGCACTCAAGGTAGGATCATCATCTTTAGGATACTAAAGACCAAATTCAATTGTCCCTTTCAAGTATCGAAAAATTATCTTCACAGCAGTCACATGAGATTCCTTCAGATTAGCTTGATATCTAGAAACCATGCATACAACATTCATGATGTCTAGTTTGGTTTGAGTCAAATAAAGTAATCCATCGATCATTGACTTATATCTTGTTTGATTTTCTTTAGGAGAATCATCATTCTGTGTTCAATTTCATTTGGTTATCATGGGTATACCAACTAGCTTTGAGTCTTCCATGCCAAACATTTTTAGTAACTATCTTATATATTTGGATTGAGATACAAAAATTCCATCATTTAACTGAGTAAATTGCAATCCTAAAAGGGATTTCAACTCTCCAATCATTGACATCTCAAATTCACTTTTCATTTCATCAGCAAACTTCATGCGTAAGTCATCATCACCTTCAAAAATGATGTCATCAACAAAGACTTCAATAATCAACTCTTTATCCTGATCCATTTTGAAATACATATTATTATCAGTTGTACCTTTATTGAGTCCAAGCTTCAACAAGTATTTGTCTAGTCTAGCATACCAGGCTCTAGGGGCTTGTTTGAGTCCATACATTGCTTTCTTTAATTGGAAAACCATATCTTCTTTATCAGTCAGTTGAAATCCATCTGGTTGCTCAACATATACTTCTTCTTCTAGCTCACCATTTAGAAATGTTGAATTTACATCCATTTGATAGACTTTGTAGTTTTTAAAAGCAACATAAGAAAGAAATAATCTTGCAGCTTCAATTCTAGCAATAGGGGCAAAGGTTTATTCAAAATCAATACCTTCCATCTGTGAGTATGCTTTACATACTAGTCTTTCTTTATTCTTGACCAGTTCACTTTGTTCATTTAGCTTATTCTGAAAGACCCATTTGGTTCCAATCACATTTTTATTCTGAGGTCTAGGGACAAGAATCCATGTATCATTTTTTCTCTATCTTTATTAGTTCTTCCTTCATTTCTTCCATCCAACATTCATCTTTACATGCTTCATTGACATTGTTGGGCTCAGTCTTGGAGATCAAACAATACTCTTTTGCAATTTTTCTTCTTGTCTACAGACCTTTGTTCTTATCTCCTATAATCTGATTTTTAGAATGATTTAGCTTTACATACCTTGGAACTTTAGGATTCTCTCAAACTTTTAGTTCTTTTTCTCTTTCTTCTGCACTTCCATTGGCTTCTCCTTCTTGATTCTCTTGATTCACCAAAACAATTTGAACCTGATTTTGTGTCTACACATTCTTTCCATTATCAATTCTATCATGTTGGTCATCTAAATCATATCCACAGTATCTGGATGATCTAGTAGTGTCTTCATCAACTCTGACGTTTGCACTTTAAACCATTTTCTTCAGTCATATTATAGCACCAATAGGCCTTTCTCTTAGTAGAGTAACCTAGAAATATTCCTTCATCACTCCTAGCATCAAACTTGCCAATATCTTCATCTCTCTTGATATAACATATACTTCCAAATATTTTGAAATATTTAATAGTAGGCTTATACACAAACCATAGCTCAAAAGGAGTCTTACTAGAATTACCATTGACATTTACCTAGTTAATAGTATATATAGTAGTACTTATAGCTTCTCTCCAATAGATGTTAGGTACATTACCTTCCAACATCATAGTTCTAGTAGCATCTAGAATTGTTCTGTTATTTATCTCAACAACTCTATTTTGTTGAGGGGTCCAGGGAGTAGATAACCATCTTTTGATTCCATGCTCTTCATAGAATGAATTGAACTTTTAGGAAGTGAATTCACCACCTCTGTTTGACCTTAAGCATTTAATCTTCAACCTTGTCTCACTCTCTGCCATAGCTTTGAAACTTTTGAACTTTTCTAATGATTCATTTTTTTCTATCAAGAAAGCAACACATATCATCCTAGAGTAAACATCAATAAGCAACATAAAGTACCTTTCACCTTGTAGACTTTTGATTTTGGAGGGACCACATAGATCAGTATGTACCAGCTCCAGTACTCCATTAGAATGATGTTGTTTACTCTGAAAATAAATTATTGTCTACTTTCCCATCTAACATTCCTTGCATATGGTGTTAGTAGGCTTCACTAACTTAGTAAGATCTCTAACTGCTTGAGTGGAACTTACTTTGAAAATTTTATCGAAATTCACATGACACAACCTCCTATGCCATAACCAGCTTACATCAACTTGAGCAATTAAACAACTTTCACTAGCAACACTCAAGTGAAAAATATTACCTCTTGTCTTTATACTTGAAGCAATTATATTTATGGAACTTCCCAATATCCTGCACTTACCATCCTTGAACTGAATATTGTATCCCTTGTCTACCATTTGTCCAACACTCAATAGGTTATGCTTCAATCCTTCAACATAAATGACATCATCAGTATTATATTTACCACCAAGAGAAATAGTGCCTCTGCCACAAATCACACCAACATTGTTATCTCCAAATATTACAACACAACTCTCATATTTGTCCAACCTTATAAACTTGCTTTTGTCACCAGTCATATGATTTGAGCATCCACTGTTAATCACCCATTCATCCTTTTCTTCAATTTTGGTTGCAAGAGATTTCTTAATATTATTATCACTAGCAGATTTAGTGGACACTGTATCATTTTCCTTGATAGCAATGAATACCCATCCATCTTCATTTCCTTTTTCTTTATTAGATTCATCATCAGTAACATGTTCTTCAACATAATAACATTTCTTTTGAAATCTAGGCTTGTTAGGTTTGAACCTAGGAACTCTTTCAAAACACCTTGATGCAAAATGACCTATCTTACTGCAAGAGAAATATTTAATAGGCAGTTTTCCTTTGTACTTACCTTGTCCTCTAGCTTCTCTTTTTACAACCAATGCTTCTAACTCTTCTAACTCTCTTTCTTCATCTTCAATCTGTTTCATCTCATATTCATACTTGAATGTCTTTTTAGAACTTTCTCCCGAATCATATCTATGTCGGTTTCTTCTAGATATAGTAGCCTTGAATGCAGATTATGTCTTAGGAGTAGATTAACCAAATTTACTCAATTCAAAGACAACAATTTTTCCAATCAGCATATCTCTTGTCACATTTGTTACTATCTTGATTTCTTCAATAGCACGAGCTTTCATTTTGTAAGAAGTAGGCAATGATTTGAGCACTTTAGCCATAATCTCTTCTTCATCCAAGATTCCACTGAAACATCTAATACCCATCACTAGTTCATTTACTTTTTTCATGAAAGAAATAATGTTTTCATCCTCGCTCATCTTCAAGTTTTCCCATTTACCTTTCAGACTTTGTAGCTTAGAAATTTTAACTTGTGCATCTCCTTCATACAATGTCTCTAGCTTCTTCCATATCTCATATGATGTTATCAGACCTATCACATTTGTCATCTCTGAATCTGTCAGAGCACTCAATAATGCTTCTATAGCCCTAGTATTTGTTTCAACTTATTTCATCACCAGGAGTAGAGGGACCATTCTGAGGAATAACATATCTATTCTTTGAAATCTTCCAAAAGGGATCACCAATGCACTTCAAATAACACTCCATTCAGAATTTCCACAAAGAGTAGTTTGTTCCATCAAATCTAGGACTATCCTTCTTGTATGATGCCATCTCAAATCACCTCAAGTTGTTAAAATTCTTCAGAGGAACCTGCTCTGATACCAATTGTTGGCAAAACAAGAATAGACAACTGAGAGGGGGGGTGAATCAATTATCGCAAAATTTTAAAACTTATTCAACCTTATTAACCTTTAATCTTAGATATGATAATTAACAGTGAAATCATGAATCAACAACACATCAAAAATATAAGAACACCAAGATTTTATATGTGGAAACCCTGTTAGGGGAAAAACAATGATGGATGTTATTCCACAAGATTATACCCTGTTAGAAGTATAATAAAAAAATGAATAAGGAATGCACATGCATTCAGGCACACTTCCTAGAGATCACTACTCAAATGGGAAGGCTCGCTACCTTACATAAACATTCAGATTAAAACCATCTAAAGAATATGAACTCATAAATTAGCTTCTACAAAAGCCTGATGATAGTTCAAGTTAGGCACAAAAATACTTCTTCACACTTCACTCAACCTTCTTCTCACTCTTCTCTACAATCAAATGATGTAATCTTTATTCTCACATTTCACATTCACACTTCTCATACACACATTGAGCACACCACACACACACTCCAAAATGAAGAAACAAACGCTCTTATATATTTACTACATTGAATTACATCAACAACTGTATCGGCCAAAAATAAAAGAATAAATTACAAATTGTAGGCCCAATTCATGAACAAATCTCAATGCACACCAACCGAAGTCGGTCGCAACATAATGAAGACCTAAATCAGATTCGTTGAACATGCCAAACATTAAAAGATTAATCCACAAAGATCCGCAACACGCTACAACCACCATGTCGCCCAAGAACATGAAAACCTGGACACACAATTGAGAAATCTTCAATCATGATCACAAAGATCAACACGGACATGCAAAAAGGATAAAGAACAATATAGAAACATCAACAAACATCACGCGAGCATACACAACAATTGAAATTACCAGAATTACATTCTCTTCTTCCAAAAACACTAGCTACAGTAACAAAATGACTATAGGAACAAAACAACACATAACTTGCACAAATCTTGATGTGCACCTTTGAAACTTCTAGAGTAGAGAGTAGATAGGCTTAGAAACAAACCCTTTAAAGCACAACACCTGAATAACAACATACTGAATTTTCCACCACCTTGAACTTCACAACTTCATAGACAACTTTCAACATGTTTATTATAATTTTTTCCATATCCTCGACATATACAACCTTCAAGATCATCACTACTAATAGTGTTGATATCAATGAAAACCACATATCAGTGACACAACCACAACATCCAACAAGGGGTTCACTCAAATCCCCCTTGGTTCGAGCGAACCCACCTTCTCCCACCTTCTCACCCTCTGGCCCAAAAAAACTAATTTTTTTTCCCTTCAAAGCTCAAGTTAAGGATGAAAATGGAGGATACTTCACAGACCCAACTAGATGATGGTAGTCCTTAGAATGAGCTATTCAACGAATATAATTTTAATATATTTTGGTTTTATTATGTATTTGTTTTTTTAGTTTTATTAAACATAGGTTTTTCACCAAAAATCAAGCTCTTTGTTATACACATGTGGAAAAATAGTAGATTATAAAAAAAAATTCAAAAATATGAGTGCACCAAATATATAATTCCTTGATCAAAAAAATAAAAATAAATGAATTTCGATACATACACAAAAAGTTACGCTGTATATGGTCTGCTTATTTCAGAATTGTAATTAGTTTGACTTTGAAACTTCATTAAGAAAAAAAAAATCAATAAAACACTATGAGACCAATTGGAAGTACTAGATATTGTAGTTACAAATCTAAATTCGAAATAATTAGAATTTTATCCTTCATGGAAAAAAATTATGTTGTATATGGTGAGCGTCACTCATAAATATAATTTGATGAAAAAAACTACTTTTCGAAGGAGATGGAAAAAGAAGTGCAATTTGATTCCATTTTTTTAGAAAAAATATATTTAGAATCTATAGATAAAATGTCACAAATCACTAGTTTGCATCATCTTCAAAATCCTCACTATTTAGCCGCTATAGGTGTCTGAAAGTGAATATTTAGTTAGAAAAAATTATTTTAGTGTCTAGTTTGGTCAAAAATTGTAAACTGGTATTGTGGGATCACCCGGGGAGAAAATGAAAAGAAAAAAAGAAAAAGAGGAATTGGATTGCTTTACAAAAGGGGAGCACTTGGATTATCTTGTTTGTAATTTTTTGTGGTTTTGATTTTTTGTTGTTTTGCCATCAATGCAAAAGGGGGAGATTGTTGAGAAGTTGTTGATTTTGTATTGTTGTCATTGATGTCAAAACCTGGGATCCGAAAGGTTGTGCTCCAGATGATATACATAAATGATATATCATATCGTATGCTATGAATTTGTGTGGTGTGGATGTTATCCTTGATCCGAATATGGTAGTACTTCTTTTTGGGACATCTGTGGAAGATAGGTAATGCAGAATATTGAAGACTAATTTTTTGATATTGGCTATAGTGCCTAAAGCTTATTCTAGGTACCCTTGCTATCCAAACATTCATGTATCATTCTACAAGCTTTGTTATGTCTAATTTCATTCCTCTAGTTGATAGTAAAATTGATGTTGATCAACATTTGGTCTTGGTTGTGGTGTTCTTATCGATTGATGGTGATCAATATTTGGTCTTGGTTGTGGCATTCCCATTGGCTCTGAAATATATTTCATGTAATTATAAGTTTGCTATCTTTTGGTAATTATTCTATGTGATGAACTTATCTTATGTGTGACCTATTTATGGGTCATGTGGTAATGTGGTAAAAAGATATTTATGTGCAACCTATCTTTTGGTTTTGGTGCTAGAGTGCCAAGTCTTATTGAATATTTCAAGGTTGTTCTTCAAGGAGACATGTTTTGCTAGGTCGACTCATTTTGTTCTCCACATATATATGTGTGTGTGTGTGTGTGTGTGTGTAGAACATCTTTTTGTATCGAACAAGAAGTGTAGTGTGTGTTGTTGTGCAATTTTTGCACACACGCCTCACGAAAGGCGGGGACCCTCTTTTTCTTTTGCATATCTGCACCTTGGCTTTGTCAATTTCAGTTTTTCTCTTCTTGGGAGGTTATTTTGGGATTAATTCAAGACTTGGTTTGATGAAGACAATATTTTGAGGCTCTGGGGGCTCTTCAATTGTCTTGAAAATTAGAAATGGGGATTTTGAAGAGAATTTTCAATGTTATGTGTAAATATTTTTGTACTAATGGATAGAGGACAAAAAATTAGGCCAAGTTGCTTTTTGAACTTTTCAAAAATTCCTTCTAGAAAAAAAGTTATGAGGTTTAGGGGATTTTGACCTTGCTTGGAATTTCAGGATTTTCCTCCCTGAGCGAAGATCCCCGAAAATTCCTTCAGGCCCTCAAAATCCCAAAATTTTATTTTTTGGAAAATTCTTTCAATCCCTCAAAAACCCGAAATTTTCCAAAATGGAATTTTTCTTTTTGGAAAATTCATTCAAGACCTCAACATCTCAAAATTTTCAAAAAACGGAAATTTTTTGAAAACAATTTTTTCTGAAAAGCAATTTAAAAATAATAAAAATAATAAAATTCGAAAATGGAAAATTTTCAAAAATGGATTTTTTTTTAAAAGGGAAATTTTCTTCCCAAAATGTTTTTTTTTTGGAATGAATTTTGACATGTGAGCTACTAATGATGATATCTATTTTTCAGGATTAAATAAATAAAAAAAGTGGACTTGCATATGGATTCGTGTCAAGAGGGAAAATCTAGAAAAGTTCAACTCAAATATTAAAGTGGGGCCTACATAAGAATCTTTGCCACTAGCTATATACCAATTGGAGAGGTGCAGTTAACAAGGAAAGACATGTGAAGCTGTAATTATTCTCCAATGAGGATTTTCTCAAAATTAATGTCATTGGGCCATAATGCAACTGAATGCAATTGATTGGATGATGATGTACCATGAGCTCCCAAATTAAATGTAATAGTTGGATGCTTCTAGAATTGTAATTTATGCCATTGGATGAATTAAATCTTGGTCATTGATTCAAAATGTAATTTTCTATAAAAGGCAAGTTCCTTCTCATTTGTAAAGGGTTAGACTAGGTTAGAAGAGCTGATTAGAAGTTGTAGAAGGCCAGAATTGGCAAGTAGATTTTAGAAATTAGTTGTAGCAGAGGAGAGAGACTCGAAATTATTATGTAATGTTGAAGAAGTAATGCAACCGATTTTTTCATTTGGAAAACTTTCTATTTACCTTTGAGAGATTATGGTTTCTTGTTCTCAATTCTCAGTGTTAGATGTTAGATGCTAGCTTTTCAGTTATTTCATGTCAATGGTGAAATGTTAATGATGTTGATCGATCAATGGTCCATACTTTTAGCAATTTTTTGATTGTAAGTTGTGTAAATTTATTCTAGGCCTTATTTTGTGCTAAGTTCAACTATGGATACTTGTTTACATTGTATCATTTACTGGGTATGTGGATGAATGTTCATAGTCTAAAAATCTTCAATTTCCTTAGAAGATTGCACCATTTCTGTGGAGTTGCGGGCTTGTCCTTGATCAAGCAGAGATTGGTTTTATTGGGGATCTGTCCATTTGCAACATTCATCATTGTTGTGATTGATATTTGGTGTTAACATTACGATCTTTGTGAAAACCTTCTCTCTTTTGTTGTTTATTTTGAATCTAGGTTAGTTTTAGGATTAAAAGCATCACCATATTGTTGCATATGATGAAAGTAAACTTCCAACATTGTTCATTTGTAAGGTCCCCTTGTGATTACTAGCATTCCACATTTTATAATTGAGTTGTTTTATTTGATGGGGAGTCCTATCCCTCAAGATCACTCTTGCTCCTCCTAAGACCTATTCTTTGGTCTTTCTAGGGTATTCTT
Organism: Sequoiadendron giganteum; assembly: GCA_007115665.2. Classification (NCBI taxonomy): domain Eukaryota; kingdom Viridiplantae; phylum Streptophyta; class Pinopsida; order Cupressales; family Cupressaceae; genus Sequoiadendron; species Sequoiadendron giganteum. The sequence continues at coordinate 395,915,306 of CM021110.1, read as the reverse complement.
CACTACCCTACTTAGAGGTCACTCCTAAGACCCCTTTTCCCTTTTAGAACTCTCCACCAATTTCCAAATGCTCACCTTTTCTCTCAAATTACCATGAGCTTCCATGGGCTCAATGTTTCTACAAAGACCCCAAACCTCTCTTGGGACTAGGAATAGGTCCTCTAGCTATTCCTTGAGTGTTCTTTCTCCACTCTGATCCTTCTTGTAGGATTCTTCCTTCATTTTTCCATCGAATTCTCTCAAACCTTGTTTTTAGTCAATTATGCCTCCTAAAATAGTGTTCTTGACATTGCGCCTAAAATTCCTTAACAATCCCCCAAATTCTTCATGGATTCCCTCTACAGACCTCCTAGGCTTCAAGATTTTCTAGGGCTTAGATCCCCTTGGCATCCGTATACAGGCTTTTCACCAAACCCCCATTTTCAAGGGTCTCTAGGGCAAGTGTCACAGTCTAGTTTCTTTAGGTTAATTGAGGGCTCTAATGGCCTCCCCTGCAATCCTCCTTGTACAAACATGTCTAGGACACATGCCCCTGCACTCCCATACTCTTTATTGGCACAAACCAATCCATTTTGCAACTCTTCTTGATGTTGTCCTCTCCAAGCTACTAGCCAGAATGCACTTGCACTCGCCTAGTGCTTGATGATTTCATCATCTCCCCTGCAAACCAAGACTCCAAACTCCATATTTACACTTTGAAAATAGTCCCCTACTTGATTCCAAGTGGCCATGGTAGCTTTTCCATAGGAATTCAAGTGGGGATCATAATTTATAAAAACTAGCCTGAATCGGCAATGAGATCAAGAACACCAAAAACTTGCAAAAAGATAACCAGTTGAATTAAATGACTGATCTAATGCTTCACAGAGTAAGTAAGTGATGCAAATGAAAGAATAGAATCATCAATTAAGTCCTTTCAATCCATTCTTGACTGGATGAAGGCTCAAACATAGAAATTCAATGAAAACTTACTCTTTTCCAAGTCACAAAATCTCCTTCTCAAAACTCAATTCGTACAAATCAATCCTCCAACCCAGGTATTAGGATTTTCTTGACCTTATATACCTTTCTCCCATGTGCGAGGACCCTTGGGTCAGGCTTAGAGCATCATTAATTCCCTATTCCAACTTTTAGGACAAATAGCCAAGACTACATTGACAAATTTGCCTAATTTCATCATTAAGGGTTCTCCAAACTTCAAAGCTCTAGACTACCCTAAGTTTGCCATAACTCACACATCAAAAACACTCTTGGGAATTTACATCATAGTCCTTATTCCCTTGGTGGTTGGCTAGAACCACCTACAAGCCAAAACAACAAGATCTTCCAAAAGACCTTTAAGGTGCTCCTGCACCATTCTCCCCCTGCAACAAAGAAGTTAAGGAACCTATGGTGTCAAGAGCTCCTCACTAATTCCATGCTTCTTAAAGTCACTTTCTGCTATCCAAGTAGCCTCTGACTCTAGTTGATGTCTCCAGTTCACTAGGTGGTCCATGTATGTCTTGTGTCTAGTCTTCTTCTTCACCCTTGATTCTAGTATCTTATCAACCTATGGGATGATCTAATCTGGTGCCTTGAGTTCTTCCACATCCTTGCTTATCTCAGCATTGTATTTTTCTTCATCCATGTCTAGTCCTCTATACTTCACCAAGTCCTTCACATTGAAGATAGGAGAAATAGACACCTCCTTGGGCAACTCCACCTTGTATGCATTTGAACCATACTTAGCCAACACTTTACATGGCCCTATCCTTTTCATCTGCAGTTTGCTTGGTATTCCTTTCTAGAGTCTTGCCTTGTTCAAGTATACCATCACCAAATCACCTATCTCAAATTGTAATTCTCTTCTCCCTTCATCTCTCTTAGCCTTCAACTTTTGATTAGCTTCTATCAATGTCTTCTTTACCTACTCATGAACCTCTTTCATTGACTGAGCAAAATCATCAGCATGACCACTGATCCCTTCATAACCTTTTAGATCTCTAAGCTCAAGTACACCCCTTGGATGTAAGCCACATACTATCTCAAATGGACTCTTACCCATAGTCCTATTTGTGCTATCATTGTAAGCAAATTCTGCTTGTGGAATCACTTGTTCCCATCCTTGTCCATACTCCTTAGTTAAGCATCTCAACAAGTTACCAAGTACCCTATTAATCACCTTTGTCTATCCATCTATTTGAGGATGATATGCTGAGCTATGAGACAAGTTGGTTCCTAGCCTCTTCCAAATATTTTTCCAAAAGTGTCCCATAAACTTCACATCTATGTCTACAACTATGCTCTTTGGCAACCCATGTATCCTCACTATCTCTTTTAAGAATAGGTGTGCAATGTGACTAGCATCATGTGTTGTTTTGCATGGTATGAAATGGCTCATCTTGCTGAATCTATCCACTACAAAAACACATTGTCCAAACAAGTCGGTGTCCTAGGTAGACCTACAATGAAGTCCATGCTTATACATTCCCATGGTCTATTTGGGATGGGAAATGGCTAATAAAGACCTACATTTGTTGATGTTCCCTTTGCCTTTTGACATACTCCACATACCTTCTTACATCTCTTTGCATCTTAGGCCACCAATAGAACCTCTCCACTAAGTCTAGTGTCTTGTTCAAACCAAAGTGACCACTCACACTGTCATTATTCTTTTCTTGGATAAGATTCTCCCTCATGGAACCTCTAGGAACACATAACTGCTTCCCCCTAAATAATAGACATTCTGCAAGGTGTAATTTGCATACTCACTGCGAAAATGATTCTCAAAATCAGTACATACCTTGTATATATTTGAGAAATCAGAATCTCCTTCATATAGATCTTTGAATCCTTCAACCCCTGTGCTTTGTAGCTGTATCTCTTGGACAGTAAGCAACCTACTGCTAAGAGCATCAGCAACCTTTTTGTTAACCCCCTTCTTATGCTTGATGGTAAAGGTGTATGATTGCAAAAACTCCATCCATTTGATATGCCTCAAACTGAGCTTCTCTTGAGTATTGATGTAACTTAAGGCCTGATTGTTGGTGTATACCACAAATTCCTTGGGCAATAGGTAGTGCCTCCACTTCTTAAGAGCTTGTACTAAAGCATATAGCTCTAAGTCATAGGATGAGTACGTAGACTTTTCTTCATTCAACCTTTCACTAAAGAATGCTACTGGCCTGCCTTCTTGGCTTAGGACAGCACCTACTGCTATGTTACTTGCATCACATTCCACTATGAATGGCTTGTCAAAACTTGGTAAAACTAGGATAGGTTGGGTAGATATCTCCCTCTTCAACCTTTCAAATCCTTCATTGGCTTCTTTGGTCCATACAAACTTTGTTTTCAGTCCTACTTTGATGGTGTCAAGGATTGGTGCACATATTTCACTAAACCTTCTCACAAATTTCCTATAGAACTGAGCTAATCCATGGAAACTCCTAACTTTTATCCCTGTCTTGGGAGTAGGCCAACTAAGAATGGCTTCGACCTTGCTTTTGTCCATCTTCAAGTTCCCTTGGGATACTACAAATCCTAGATAGACCAATTATTGCTTCATGAACTCACTCTTCTCAAGATTTATGGTGAGATTCTCCTCTTGAAGTTTCCTCAACACAAGTTCTAGGTGCTTCATATGTTCTTCTTTCGTTTTGCTAAAGATGAGAATATCATCTAGGTAGAAAACCACAAAGACTCCTATGTAATCCTTCAAGACCTCATTCATCACCCTCATAAAAGTGCTAGGTGCATTTGTAAGCCTGAATGGCACCACTAACCATTCATACAACCCTTATGTGGTTTTAAATGCTAACTTCCATTCGTCTCCCTCTTTCATCCTAATCTGATAATAGCCACTTTTCAAATCAATTTTGGAATAGTACTTAGCACCTCCTAAATAGTCCATTAAGTCTTCTATCCTAGGAATAGGAAACCTATATCTAATAGTTATCCTATTTATTGCCCTAGAATCAGTACACATTCTCTACTTATCTCCCTTTTTAGGTGCCAACACCATTGGAACAGCACATGGGCTTATGCTCTTTCTGATCAGCACTTGGTCCAAAAGTTCTTGAACTTGCCTTGCTATCTCATTATTCTATTCCAATGTCATCTTGTATGCAGCCTTGTTAGGTAGTGTTGCTCCTGGTATAAAGTCTATTTGATAACTGATTGCTCTCTTAGGTGGTAGTGTAGCTGGTGTACCTTCACAAATGATGTCCCTAAACTGATCCAATAGTTGCTTCACTTCTGCTATCATAGGTAGCTGATTAGGTAACTCCTCTTCCTTTGGCTTCAACATGATTGCATAGGCCACTCCTTCTTCCTCCTTCATGTCCTTTAGGAATTCCTTTCCACTCATCAAAAGTGCACTAGATTCTACCTTTTACACTGTGGTTTCCGCTATTAGAGACTCAATTTTGTAAGTCACTCCATCCTTCTTGAAAGAGTACTTATTCTCCTTGCCATGGTGTACTGCCTCCCTGTCATATTTCCATGGTCTACCAAGCAACAAATGGCATGCATCCATTGGTAACACATCACATAGTATCTTGTCTTGATACTTTCCTATAGCAAACTCAAACCAAACTTGTTCATTGACTAGTATATTCTACCCTTTGTTCAACCAAGTAACCTTGTAAGGACACACATGGGGAATCTTGTTAAGGTTCAAGTTTTGTACTGCCTCCTCTGAGATGATATTATCAGTAGATCCTGAGTCAACGATGAATTTGCAAACCTTACCTAATATCTTGCACTTGACTCTAAAAAGAGCTCTCCTTTGTTTGTGTTCATCCTCGGTAGATGCTTTGATCAAAATCTTTCTCAACATGAGACTTTCACCCTTCTCTGAATCGAAACTTACCTCTGAGTGCTTGGAACAGTCCTCTTCTTGAACATAGTTAATCTTCCTCTCACCTTGTGAAGATGTTGGCTTGTCTGGACACCTATAAGCTAGATGACCCAACTGTCCACAATTATAACACTTCATGGAAGCAAAATGAGAGCTTCTCCCAATGCCTCCTGATCTGCCTCTTCCACCATTGAACGAGCTTCTACCTCTGTATCCCCCTCTATTATTTGTCTCATGGGATTTTTCACCAATCTTAGCATCACCTTGGCTTCTATTCTCATTGCTCCTTCCACCAAAACCTCCTCTATGTCCACCTCTAGGGTCTCTACCTCTTCCTTTACCCCTAGTACTAGAATCTTGTTTCTTTTTCAGTTTCTCTTTCGCTTTAATAGCCATCTGATAACAACTATGGAGGGTAGTAAGTGCGAAGAGACTCAACTCCTCTTGTATGTTCCATCTAGGGCCATTCAGATACCTAGCAACCTTGATGCTTTCAACTTCTTGCACTCTAGATCTGAGGCTTAGTTTTTGGAACTCCTCTGTATAGGAAGCTACATCTAGGTCTCTTTGTCTAAGATTTTGCCTCTTCTTGTGCAATTGGATATCATAGTCCTCAGGTAGATAGTTCTCCTTCACTTTAGCCACCATAGATTTCCAACTTCCTATGGGTTTCTTGCCTTCCTTCTCTCTTTCTTCTTGCAGAAACTTCCACCAAGTTAGTGCTTGTCCTCTTAACCTTGATTTGGCTATCTTCACCTTTTGTGCCTTTGTAATTTCATCACATTCAAAGTGATTCTCCATTCCCTCTATCCATTCCATAACTAATTCTACATCCATTCTTACTATGAAAATAGGGACACCTTCTAGTGCCTTGCCACTTAATGCCTTCAATGCTTTGAGGAAGGGCTCCTCTACTAATGGAGAGTCAGGTTCTGGTTCTATGTCTTCCTTAACGTGGCTCTTACCTTTGTCTTTGTCCTCTACTAATTGTATTTACCTTTGAGATATTATAGTTTATTGTTCTCAATTCTTATTGTTAGATGTTAGATGCTAGTTTTTCAGTTCTTTCATGTCAATGGTGAAATGTTAATGATGTTGATCGATCAATAGTCCATACTTTTAGCAATTTTTTGATTGTGAGTTGTTGTGTAAATTTATTCTAGGCCTTATTTTGTGCTAAGTTCAACTATGGATACTTGTTTACATTGCATCATTTACTGGGTATGTGGATGAATGTTCATAGTATGAAAATATTCAATTTCCTTAGAAGATTGCACCATTTCTGTGGAGTTGTGGTCTTGTCCTTGATCAAGCAAAGATTGGTTTTATTGGGGATCTGTCCATTTGCAACATTCATCATTGTTGTGATTGATCTTTGGTGTTAACATTATGATCTCTGTGAAACCCTTATCTCTTTTGTTGTTTATTTTGAATCTAGGTTAGTTTTAGGATTAAAAGCATCACCATATTGTTGCATATGATGAAATTACACTTCCAACATTGTTCATTTGTAAGGTCCCCTTGTGATTACTAGCATTTCACATTTTATCATTGAGTTGTTTTATTTGATGGGGAGTCCTATCCCTCAAGAGAAATATTACTCCTCCTAAGACCTATTCTTTGGTCTTGCTAGGGTATTCTTCACTACCCTACTTAGAGGTCACTCCTAAGACCCCTTTTCCCTTTTAGAACTCTCCACCAATTTCTAGATGCTCACCTTTTCTCTCAAATCACCATGAGCTTCCATGGGCTCAATTTTTCTACAAAGACCCCAAACCTCTCTTGGGACTAGGAATAGGTCCTCCAGCTATTCCTTGAGTGTTCTTTCTCCACACTCCGATCCTTCTTGTAGGATTCTTCCTTCATTTTTCCATCGAATTCTCTCAAACCTTGTTTTTAGTCAATTAGACCTCCTAAAACAGTGTTCTTGACATTGCGCCTAAACTTCCTTAACAATCCCCCAAATTCTTCATGGATTCCCTCTACAAACCTCCTAGGCTTCAAGATTTTCTAGGGCTTAGATCCCCTTGGTGTCCGTACACAGGCTTTTGACCAAACCCTCATTTTCAAGAGTTTTTAGGGCAAGTGTCACAGTCCGGTTTCTTTAGTTTAATTGAGGGCTCTAATGGCCTCCCCTGCAATCCTCCTTGCACAAACATGTATAGGAAACATGCCCCTACACTCCCATCCTCTTTATTGGCACAAACCAATCCATTTTTCAACTCTTCTTGCTGATGTCCTCTCCAAGCTACTAGCCAGAATGCACTTGCACTCGCCTAGTGCTTGATGATTTCATCATCTCCCCTGCAAACCAAGACTCCAAACTCCATATTTACACTATAAAAAAAGTCCCCTACTTGATTCCAAGTGGCCCTGGTAGCTTTTCCACAGGCATTCAAGTGGGGATCATAATTTACAAAAACTGGCCTGAACCGGCAATGAGATCAAGAACACCCAAAACTTGCAAAAAGATAACTAGTTGAATTAAATGACTAATCTAATGCTTCACACAGTAAGTAAGTGACACAAATGAAAGGCTCAAAGCATCAGTTAAGTCCTTTCAATCCATTCTTGACTGGATGAAGGCTCAAACACAAAAATTCAATGAAAACTTGGTCTTTTACAAGTCACAAAATCTCCTTCTCAAAACTCAATTCGTACAAATAAATCCTCCAACCCAGGTATTAGGGTTTTTTTTACCTTATATACCTTTCTCCCACATGCTAGGACCCTTTGGTCGGGCTTAGAGCATCATTAATTCCCTATTCCAACTTTTAGGACAAATAGCCAAGACTACATTGACAAATTTGCCTAATTTCATCATTAAGGCTTCTCCAGACTTCAAAGCTCTAGACTACCCTAAGTTTTCCATAACTCACACATCAAAAACACTCTTGGAACTTTACATCATAGTCCTTATTCCCTTGGTGGTTGGCTAGAACCACCTACAAGACAAAACAATAAGATCTTCCAAAAGACCTTTAAGGTGCTCCTGCACCAATTGCATTGTCTAGACCTGACATTAGAGACTTTGGGGTTATCTCTTAAGTCTTTTTGATAGAGATTTACCTTTTAAGAGAGATAGGATATCATATTTTGTCTGAGTTGTTGCTGTGCATAAAACACCATCAACATGTGTGAACAATGAAAGAGGGTGCGAAGGATTATGTGGCAATAAATAGAGAAGGAAGTGGAGGCAAGTGTCAAGAAGAAGTAATCTATGTTGAAAAACTTGTGCAAAGAAACTGGGTAGAAGATTCTTGACCAGATCTGTTGTTGATAGATATTATTCTCTTAATCGGAACTGAATTCATGCATATGTAGATGCAACTTCATCAGTTCATGTTTTGTCTATTTTGTAATCAAATGTTTTTGTATCAATCGGGCAGTAAGCCCATCGGTAGTGACCATTTTGGCAGTGATCCCTTGTAAAAATCACCTTAATTGGTGTCACCTTAACTAGTGTTCTATAATTGAGAATTAGCATTCTCCGTGGTTTTCCCATATTTGGTTTCCACGTAAATTTGGGTGTCCATTGTGCATGGTGTTGTAAAGTGCTTTCATGTACATATCTATTTTAATTATTATCTGATTGAATTAAGATTTCTCTAAATTAATTAAAGAAAAGAAAAGTGTTTTGTGATAATTGATTCACCCCCCCTCTCAGTTATCCAGACTGCTCAACAATTCTGCTAAATATACAAAGAGCCATTGCTTTATATAGAGAAAGATAATTCATGAGGTAACCCAAGATCTCACATAGAGCTTGGAGTTCAACTGGAGTTAGCCTATTTAATAAAGAAGGGAAGCTTATCAAAGAAGAAAAGCTTATCCAATAAAGCAAGAAATCTTATCTAAGAAGGAAAGCTTATTTAAGAAAGCTTATCCAAATCTAGAGAAAATAAAGTAAATAGATAATAAACTAATTACTTAAATAAATAAATGTAACTAGATAAAAATATTATACTAAGTAAGCTTAAGTGAGTGTAAAAAGAATTTCTTACACTAACATCCCCCCTTAAGTGCAACTTAGGAGAAAAGCCTACAAAAACTACAAAGATGGATCCCGACAACAAGGCCTGATTAGGTACCCATGAAAAAAGAAAAAATCCCTTAGAAAAAGGAGGAGAAAATCTAGTGGGAACCCCCCAAATGAGAGGATGAAGGAAGGTTAGGGGACTCCCTCTAAAGTAATGATGGACTACACCCCTAAGATATCTCAAAGATTGAAAAAAATGATGAAAGAATCTAGAAGCGGCATGTGTATCTTCATGCCAATGTCGAACTATGACTCAAATAGATACCATGTAATATTTACTCACAACTTTGATACCATGTAATAATTACTATTAAATAAACCCAAGATTCAATGATAGATTAGGAAATCACATGTGAAAAAAAATATGTTTGAATAAGTTGTATTCTATAGAGCAAATGAGAGTACATACAATAAAATATACAAAGAGTAATTTCTTTATGTAGAGTTGTAGTGTAGAAAAATGTACACCTTTATATTTTCACTCTATTTTTGGGTCCCTTATTTAATTGGACTTAATTGAGCCTCTAATTGACCCAATAATGCATTTAAAAAACTAATTAATCATGTTTTCTGAAAGGGGAACCTATATTAAACAATTTCAAACATCAAATTAAACACCTTGAAAATTATCTATCCTAGATTTAGGCCCTAGGACCCATTCACCCAAGGGAAAATGGGTCCCCTTTAGATTCTAGAACCCAATTTAAAATATGTTTGTGGTAGTATTTTTATGATCCCAATTCTAGTTGCAATTTTTGGCTTTTGAATTTTAATTGTTAGGAAATTAGAAAATCACCTATAAATACATAGTATTTTTATGAATTTAAAATATCTAGCATTAAGGTAACTTTCACAAGAGAAAAAATTATTATAAAAATTGTTCAAGAGAAAATTTATTAGTTTTCTATAGTAGCATTCAAGATCTCAAGCATCATGTCAAAGTTATTTTCCTTCATGCGTGTTTTTGGAGCCAACATTGTAATGTAGGTTTCAAGTTTACAAGCATAAAATCAAGTGTTAAATCAAGCATTTAATCAATCAATTTCATGAAAGATCCAATCCTTGGAGTGATGTGTTAGACTTCAGTTCTCCAAAAGTAGTCATAAAAGTGTTTGGTGAGTTGCAACAAGCTAGTGCTCATTCATCATTCATTTCATTCATGTTTCATTTCATTTCAAGGTTTAATTACCAAACTAGGGTTTGACCAAGGAAAACCCTTATCCACCAAAAAAAAAAAAAATTTCTCCTCTCTTTGTGTATGCGCATATTTGTAGGTAAAGAAGGATTAAATATTGATCAAAAGTGCAATTTTGCAAAGTTGTCAAAGTTGTCAAGATACTGAATCTTACTTGCATAATTTATAATTTCCAAAATTTTGACAGTGAGATCTGGAGAAATCACGAGTGCAAATCCAAGAGAAGAGGACTATGAAATCAAATTTTGGACCCCTGTAGTAGGACCCATTCGCCCTACGGTCAACCTATCCAAGGAGGACACTCAAAAACAACTTTTGGTGACATGTGCATGGTGTCTTACCCTGCCTAGATCTATCAGAAGTATGTTGTTTCTGACTATGTTGCTTTAAAATGATTATTCAAGTTTCACATTGCATAATTGGGCTTATTTAATATTTTTAGTATTCCTCCCAAAAGTGTTGTTTAGGAAAATTTTACCCCGTTCTATCATAAGGAAATTTGTAAGATCTCCAATAAGGTTGACTCACCTAGGGTTGAAATTCAATCCTACCTTTGGGGATCTCATTTCCTAATGAAATAGAAGAAGGATAGGTTCATTACACCCCATTTTTCCCTTTTCTATTTTTGTTAAGCTTACATTGGTGAACCTATATGACCCCATTTTTCTATGTTTCATTTTTGTGAACTCGACATTCTTGCACTATAAAATTTCTAAAAATGGAGTTTATTCAAACCCTAGATCTAGGATTTTCATTAGTTTGCACTGAATTACATTAGTTTTCATTTCATCTAAGGTTTTCAAAAATTGCATTAGTTGTCATTTCATCTAGGGTTTTAAATTTGTATTTTGCATTGTTTAGAATATGAAAAATCCAGAAAATTGCATTTATATTACATCAATTTTGCACAGTACTTGCATATTAGTGTAATTTCAATAATTTACATTAAAAAATTTAGTCAAAATTGTGTTCAAAAAGTTTCATTTTTGTTCAATTTTTTCCTTTATTGCACTTTCATTTAGAAACCAAAATATGGAAAAATTTGTCATTGAAACCATAGTTTGCAACCTAGAACAGAGAACACAAAAAACTCAGAATTTGCATTTTTCATTTTTTTAAACCTTGTACAACGACCCATTCACCCTTGGGTGAATGTGTCCTTGAGGGAACATCAAAACCAACTTTTCTAAGCATTTTTGTATTCTTCTGCACTTCCCAAATCTGCTAGTAAACCACTGTTTTAGTTGTCAATTTTTAAGAATTTATGTTTTATGTATTAGGTCTACTCATTCATCTATTTTAACCATTTTAAAATCATTATAAATTTATTTTAGTATTCAAAATCATCAGATTTGTAGGACAAATGTTTACATTTCTAAAGCATTGAATAAGTTGGATAGATTATTTTTCATTTTTGGCGCACAATGCTAGCATCTTTCCTTTCCAAGTATGCCAGGAAAAATCTCATTAACAAGCATGTTAGTCATTCTTCTAATATATTTCCTAGTTATGTGAGTTTCTTAGTGGAAGAGAGTAAATTTTTTGACACATTCCTTAATTCTACATTGCCTATCGCTCCCTCATCCCCTAATATCTGTCCTATTTGTGAGGATCTTTTGATACAAGAAGATGCAAGCATAGATAATCATGACAATCATATTTGATCTTCTCCTAATACCTATCCTACTTGTGATGAAGGTATCTTTGTGTTAGAAGATACACTCATTGAGATACATGGCAATATTGTTTGCTTCTCCCCTAAAAACTCTCCTACTTGGGAAGAGATTATGATGCTAGAGGATGAGATCATTGACACATTTCTTAACATCATTTTTCCTAATCTTCATTCATCTCCCAATATGTCTCCCATTTGTGAGAATTATGTGATAAAAAAGATACAATCATTTAAAATCATGAAAATCCTAGAGTTATTCTTTTCCCACCACCTGTCCTACTTGTGACGAAGATGTATTGGTGTTAGAAGATTCAACCATTGAGCATCATGACAATATTTCTTGCTTCTCTCCTCAAACCTATCCTATCTGGGATGATATGTTTAGTCATAAAGATGAAAAGAAGGCTTCCTTATATGAAGATGATCAGGTTACATTATACTTCCCCTCACTATAATATCATCAAAATGAGGATAAGTCTATTGAGGTTATAAACATTATATCTCTCTTGATTATTAGACCTCCTGAGAGTCCTCTAATAATTAGACCTCCTACAAGTCCTCTAATTATTGGACCACCCAATTCATCTCCTAAGAAACTTCTTATCATAATACCACCTCAACACAAGCCATTACCTCTAGGACCTATCTCAAATTTTACATGGAAACAAGTACTAGTAACAATTTTTCGTAGCAGCTGATTTATCATACCATTGCTCATACATATAACACAAGGGATAATATGAAACCATAAACCATACCCAATTCATTAACATTCCCTCAACCTATCTTTCCTAGTGCTCCTCGTTTGCCTTTGCACAATGGAAGTGAGTATAATCTTGTAGAACAACTCAAAAAAACTCCTATTGAGATTTCTTTATGGGATATCATTCAATATTCACCTAATTACCATAGCATGCTTCAAAGTTCCTTACAACAAGTTGTTATCCATCCTAGTGCACAACCAAATGATGTATTAGCCCTAATTCAAGGTATGAACTAGGTCAACTTAGACATTAATGTTCATCAAGATGAGTTACACCCTTTGGAAATGAAGAAAAAAATGAGGCCTTGATGATATTGGCTATTATTAATAGACATGTGGAATAAAAATAACTCTCATTGACAATGGTTTGACCCTTGATGTGTGTGGTGTAAAACTTTTGGATATGATTGGAGTGGATAAGACTAAGATTGAACCTGATTCCTTGTCTATTTGTTGGTTTGATAATGTGGGAAAGCAACCTCTTAGTGTGATAACATTACCCATGATAGTTGGAAAAGTTACCATGCGAACTCCTATGGGTATGTGCAAGATCATGATGGGCCAAAAAGTGGCGATATGTAAGTGATATGATGGCCCATGTGGCTAATGACTTTTTTTTTACCCAAAATTGATGAAACGAAAAGGGTTTTTAAAGGATATTCTTAGCTTTCCACCAATATAAATTATTCTTTACTTTGAATTTAATAACTAATAACTATTAATTTTCTATTTGAATTACGACTAAAGTCCTGATTGATAGGCTGATTGAAAACCATCTATAACTTTCAAAGGGTATCACATTTTATGAATCTAAAACATGCGTCACATTCTATGCTTCACATAATATATGATTAAAAAAGAAATAATTGAATTTCATGAAGGTTTGACCAAGTTAAGGTGGTTAGACGTACAAGTTTTTATATTTTTAAAAAAGTTGTAATAAAAAAATAATAATTAATTATTTACTTGGAAAAAAATTACAAAAAAATATGCATCACATTAGGACATGAGTCTTATACTTATATCTAAAATATTATAAAAAAGTATTATCATTTTATTGTGGTTAGGGTGGTCAGACATACACCTACTTCTTATTTTTCCTTGAAATTTAAGTACTACTGCATTGAAATTTCAAATTTTCACCAAATAGATTTTCTAAAAACAAAAATAAACCTAGTAGTTTAGAAACTACATTCAATTTTCAACAGATTCTATTCTTACATATTTTTGAAATAATATAGTTAACTTATTCAAATTTTCACGTCAAGTTGCCTAACCCTGATTTTTCTGAATTTTGTTGCCACTTAAGGGCCTATTTTTTCCATGATGATCTTGCACATGCCCCTATCCATGTTATGAATCATGATCTCTCATATAATATTATTTTGGGTAGCCCATAGATTCATGAAATGAAATGATCCGCTTCATCCCTTCATCATTTAATGAAGTATTCTTACAACAACAAGGTTTATACAATCAAAGTTGACCTATAATAAAAAAAATTGTTTGCAAACTGAAACAAGAATGAAAAATCCTCTTACAACATTGAAACCAACTACAAAATTGGATCCAATACAAGAATAAGAAGAGAATTCAATCATGAAACTATTGGGCGATGAGTTGGGTTCATTAGATTTCCCTCCTACATTCATGGGAGAATACAAGATTACACACAAACTAGAAAAAAGAAATAAGCTAGCATAATATCAACACAAGTTGAGTCATCAAAAGAAAATGAGTACACAAATTTTAGCAAAGAAGAGGAAAATAAAAATTACACAACCACATATGAAGAGTGTGATCATGAGAAACCACCAAATCTAGAAGAAATGGAAAAAATTTATGGAAGAGGTTATGAGTTTTTAAAACAACTTGGCTATAATGGAAAATTATGTGGTGCTAGAGAACAAAGTATCCATGTTCCTATAGAGCCTAACACACAAGAAACAACTATTGGTCTTGTTTATTTTCCCTCGAAATAAATGAAAGCATCAGAGAAACCTTCACTTAATATCAATGTCATCATGCTAAACACTCCTAGGACATATTCAAACACATTTCTTAGTATTGATTGGGGTTCACTAGATTTTACACCCTCTTTTACAGGAGAATACAAAACCTCACAATCTAAAGATTCGTTTGTATGTATGACACCTTGTACTAAGAAATAAATATCTTCATCACAAATGAAATGAACATATTCTACTATTGATCAAGAGAGTACCTTGTCGAAGCTTCTCCATGCTCACTTGATATCTCTCCCCCCAAGATCACGAAAGAAAATTTACAACAAAAGTTCATTTTGTGTATATCATAGAGTTCATGGTCATTCTACCAATCAATGTAAGGATTTTAGTGATAAAATTCAATATCTTAAGGATTTTGGTGCTCTTGTGTTGATGCACCTATTTCCTCTAATTGATAATAATTTTCATTCTATCATGTTTCTCATCACTATGTGGAATTAGTAGCTTTATGTGTCTTGCTCATTTCTATTCGTGGTGGTACAATCTTTGGTGCAACCATATTTACCTTGGCATCAACATGGTAGTTCTTAGTGGTTTTCTTTGTCTCTATAATTGGGGGCAAGAATAACTAGTTTTGGGAGGTGTACATTCTTTTTAAGGATCCCCCTTCCTCTCTTTCTACTTAAAATACTAGCATAGCAAGTATGTTGACATTTTAAGAGGGGGGCATATTATCCCCCATTCATTGTTTGCATGTTCCCTTCTTAGTGATGATAGCATACATCTCCTAGGAAGTGTGTTCATTACGTTGGAATTATTTTATTGACATTGGAACTTTCATTTTTGCATTAACATTTTGACATTTCTTGCTTCACTTTGTAGCATTAGTATAGCATATTGATCATGTTGTGGTGCCTTATCAAAGTTATCAGGGAGTATAAATTTTGATATGGTTGACATATGGGAGCCTGTAGACCTGGCATGACTTTGTCATTGCCACTTATTTTATTTATCTTGGGGACTCACCTAGTGTATATCAGATGATGCTATCCCTTATGAGCATATTTTTCATGGTCACCGAGCATAACACAACTTTCTTTCCTATGGAGCCATGTGTTTCATAAGTGATTTTACATCCTTATGAGTGTATTTTATGGATGTGGAATAATACAACCTACTAGTCCATCTTTCTTTCCTCCTTGCATTAATTTTGGAATTGCATACTTGTGTATCTTGTCATGTTGCTTTATATCATACATTCATGTGCACGTCCCTTTGTGCTTATGTTGGTTTGCCATGGGATCTTAGATCTAGGGGGCTTGATCAACCTCCTCGATCTTTTTTATCCTATCCCATCAACATTTGTGCACTTGGATCCCTCCTAAATATTTTTCTACTTTAGTGTGAGTTTGAGCGTAAGTTCATACTCTCACTAAAGTGGGGGCTAAATGTAGTGTAGAAAAATGTACACCTTTTTATTTTCACTCTATGTTTGGGTCCCTTAATTTAATCAGAATTAATTAAGCCTCTAATTGACCCAATTATGTATTTAAAATCCTAATTAATCCCATTTTTTGAAAGGGGAACCTTTATTAAACAATTGCAAACATCAAATTAAACACCTTGAAAATTGTGTGTCCAAGATTTAGGTGATAGGACCCATTATCCCAAGGGTGAATGGGTCCCCTTTAGATTCTAGAACCCAATTTTAAATATATTTTTGGTGGTATTTTTATGATCCCAATTCAAGTTGCAATTTTTGGCTTTTGAATTTTATTTTTTGAGAAATTAGAAACTCACCTATAAATACATAGTCTTTTTATGAATTCGAAACATCTAGCATTAAGGAAAATTTCACAAGAGAAAAAGTTATTGTCAAAAGTGTTCAAGAGAAGATTTATTAGTCTTCTATAGTAGCATTCAAGATCTCAAGCATCATGTCAAACTTATTTTCCTTCATGCATGTTTTTGGAGCTAACATTGTGATGTAGGTTTCAAGTTTTCAAGCATCAAATCAAGTGTCAAATAGAGCACTCAATCAAACCATTTCATGCAAGATCCAATCCTTTGAGTGATGTGTTAGACTTTAGTCCTCCAAGGGAAACCATTAAAGGGTTTGGTGACTTACAACAAGGTAGTGTGTATTCATCATTCCTTCCATTCATGTTTCCTTTATTTTCAAGGTTTAATTACCAAACTAGGGTTTGACCAAGGAAAACCCTTATCCACCAAAAATAAGCATTTTTATCCTCTTTGTGTATGTCCAAATTTGTAGGTGAAGAAGGATTGAAGATTGATCAAAATTGAAATTTTACAAAGTTCTCATCAAAGTTTTCAAGACACAAAATATTACTTGCTTAATTATTTTTTACTTTTCGACAGTGAGATCTAGAGAAATCAGGAGCACAAAACAAGGAGTAGAGGACTATGAAATCAGATTTTGGGCCCCTATAGTAGGACCCATTCAGCCTATGGCAAACCTATCCCAAGAGGACACTTAGCAACAACTTTTGGTGATAGGTGGATGGTGTCTTACCCATCTCAAATCTATCAAAATTATGTTGTTTCTGATTGTGTTATGCTTTAAATTGATGATTCAAGTTTCACATTACATAATTGAGTTCATTTACTATTTTTAGCTTTTCTCCCCAAAGTGTTGTTCAGGAAACGTTTTCCCTATCCTATCATAAGGAAATTTGCAAGATCTCCAATAGGGTTGACTCACCTAGGGTGAAATTCAATCCTACCTTTGGGGATCTCATTTCCTAATGAAATAGAAGAAAGATAGGTTCATTACACCCCATTTTTCCCTTTTCTATTTTTGGTAGACTTACATTGGTGAACCTTTATGAATCCACAAGTCATCAAAAGAACATGAGTCCACAACTAACTGCTACTAGCTACAAGATTCTAGTCAACTGTTTGTATGAAGAAGTTAACTAATTCCATGAATTAGTTAAAGTGAATTGATTTCTTGGTTAAGAGAATTGATTTATCTATTAACTCAAATTGAGTGGGATTAAACTGATTTGAATTAGAAGAGAAGTGAAATTGATTAGTCAGTCGATTGGAAGAGAGTGGTTGTTAAGTTTGAGGAAATCTTGCATGAGAGGATAATAGTCAATTAAATAATTAACTATTTGAGGAATGTACAAGTGAGGATTAATTAATAAATAAAATGTCTATTTATTAATAATGAATGAATAATGTTGAGATGAAAAAGGAATTAAATAATTGATAACAATTATTTAATTTAGGAAGGTGTTGAATGTTAATAAAAAAATTAATGATATTTATCTAATTAAAATAGAGGAATACATTTAATTAACGTCGTAATTTAATAAATAAAATTTATTTAATTAATCTAGAAGATTAATGGTAATTACGATATAACTAAATAAACAAGATTTATTTAATTAGTCATAAAGGGTGAATTAGAATGAATTAATTAAATATCATAAAGTCTCTCAATTAATAGTAGAATATGATATTTGGAAATAATTAAATAATGAAGTATTATTTAATCATTAGGGAAAAAGAGTGAAATTTAGTATAAAAGTGTTACTCGCAGACCAAGATAATTTTAGGTATGTACATTCTACTCCTCTTCGTACAATACATTTTTGTAGCATCGTGTCAATGAAAATTCAAAAATTCATGCTTATTAGTTTCCCAAGTATTCCTCGGTGATGATAGGATAGCATGGTGCCCCCTCAAAAATATTTCCAAAATTTCAAAAACAATCAAAATTTGGGAAATTGTTTCAACAAGCTAATTTTATTGTGGTAAATGTGTTGGAATCAATATATTTTGATTTTAGGGCATTCAAGGTGCCCATATTTGCATTTGAATGTCAAAGTTGATGTGCCCGATTATGAAGAGGGGCCCTCTTAGGTAAAAAAATGTCTATAAATAGGCCCTAGGGGGTCTAAGTCCTCATTTGTGCATTTGAGTTTTAGGAATTTGAGTGCTCTAGGGTGATATTTGGTTGCAAACTAGTGGAGTTATGGCACCAATTCTAGTCGATTCTCATCGAGGTTATTATATATGAACCTTTTGATGGCCTAAGGGATCAACTACTATGGTATGTAACCCTTTCCTACTTCAAAATTTTGTTGATTTTTACTAGATTTTAGGGGTCAAAGGTTCAATAAGTTGTTTAGGTGTCTTGATTGATGTAATGTGCTTTTTGAGCATAGGTGACATTACTTCCAATCTATACATGCGAGAGAGATCCTTCTTCCTTCATATTGCGAGATCATCTAGGTGATTCAGATAGAGATACCTTGCATGAAGTTGGCCTGTACCATGTTACATTTATGCTAGAGATCTAGGATAATCAGATTTTGCTTACTATATTGGCTAAGAGATGACATTCTAAGATGAGTTCCTTCCATTTATTTATTGGAAAGGCCACAGTTACATTGGAGAATGTATGCCTTATTCTTTGACTTCCTATTCATGATGAGCTAGTGGTCTATAATCCTGATTCTAGATTAGTCGCTATACAGGGGTGCTTTGAGACCAATGATCTCAAAGTAGATGAGTACGAGATCCATTGGGATTCCCTTGTATATAGTTATGATCAATTGATTTTTGTCATATGTAGTGTGATCGTTGGAGTTGTTCTAGATAGATGGGGCCAAATGCTAGTCGGCATGATGGAGGATGGGATCGTTTATTCTTGGGGCTCCTGTATGATTTCCATGTTGTATTTCTAGTTGCATGATATTACTTATAGAGGCACTCAGTCGATTGGTTGTGGGACTACTTTGCTTATGGCTTGGCCCTAGGAGCATATTGTTGTGTTTCAATCAATGATAGACATATAATTACCACCATAGTTTCCTTATGTATACATGTATGGTGGATCTATTACATAAAAACGTGTTGGGGATGTCAGTTACTTGAAACATGCTATTGATTTACTTGATTCTTTCACATGGAGACCATACCATTAGTGTGCACCCTAGGAGGATGACACTAAGCACCTTCCATATTGTAGGAAAATGAGATATCTGATTGACTACACTATCCAAAGTCAACATATCATAGATAGATAGTTTTCAAAGCAAGTACTCAAGTAGTTTAGTGAGAGACATGGAGATCCTATTAGTGTGGTAGAGCTCAGAGATCAGCTTGTGAGGTGTCCTAGTGGGGACCCATGATCAATGTTTAGGTGGCTATCCAAGAGTTCAAAAAAATTTATACTTATTTAGTGGGCTACCCTGATAGAGGTGGCAAATGCAGGTACTACTCCTAAGTAGGATGGATGGTGGGCTCAATATAGGCTGGTGTCATTGAAAGATCTTAATTTTCCCACACCTGTTGAGAGGTTGGGGAGAGGTCCATGAGGGAGATTATGTGAGAGAGGCCGAGAGAAAGGGGATTATGGTGGCCAAGGTGGAGGACAAGGTGGTGATGATGGAGGGGGTGATGGAGGCAAGGATGGTGGTCAAGGTGGAGACAAGGGTAGAGGGAGAGTTCAGGAAACACCCATTGGTCAAAGGCCACTCTCTCCCATTAGGGAGGAGGGGAAGGAGGGGGTTATAGTGGAGGAGGTTCCTCACTAGGGGGATGAGCGAAAGGAGAAATAAACTGATGTGGAGGTTGATATAGGGATCAATGTGGATGTTGAGGAGGTTTCCTTAGAGGTAGCCATGGATGAGGTTTTGGAGGATGTACCTATCAAGGAGGCCATTTGTGATATCATGGTGGAGGATGTGGAGGATAGGATACAGGGTCTTGAGGCATAACTCTAGGTGCTATAGGTGCTACAAGCACAAGCTACCTAGGTTTCAATATTATAGGGATAGGTTGTGCAAGTGATGGTAGAGCATGATGTGGCCATTATCAGGGTGTAGAGGGTAAAGCATCGATCTCTTTAGTTTATAGAGACCATCAATGGATCTAGTGTAGACTTATCCTAGATGTTGTATTGGGATAGAAGAGAGGCCCAATATTACCATGATTTATATGAGGGTGTAGTGCTAGTAGCCAAGAGGGCACCTAGCTTTATGCAGAGTTGTAGTTAGAGAAAATCCCATTCACACCAATCACAAAGCTATGGGGGAGTTATAGGACTGAGGAGGTCACCTTATGATCAACACCTCTTATACCTCGTAGGGATAGTATAGGACCATCCAGGTTTGGATAGAGGTAGGATATGTCATCACCTGAGCATTCACTAGTAGAGAATAGGGGTAGCTCAAGCTAGCTTGATCTTTGTATATATGGATATATGTATTTTTATGGAGCTTGTGAGCTCCACATTTTTTATAATCACTCAATTTTGTACCATGACACATTATTTTGATAAATATATGAGATACATCAGTTTCTCAGGTGATTACATAATATGTTATGTGTTATATGCATGTTTCTATGTGATGAATGCTTATAGATATATGATGTTATGTTTATGCTCATGTATGGATGGATACACATGATATTAATCTATTCTTATATGTATGAAAAGATATATGGATATCTAATGTTTATGATCCATGATGTGATTTATGATGCTTATATGATCCAGTGCATAATTACATTATATGTCTAGGACATGTTATGCCAAATATGATACTATGTGGATGATGATGATTTTATAAATGTAATGCAATGTTATCTATATTTTTGTATTTCCTAATGCAATATTTATGACCTATATGCACATGATATATGATGTTATAACATGATGATGGATGCATTATGATGCCCCTAATGCATTTTTTTGTGTGTCATAGCACACCACCGAGATGACCATGGGACCGATAGAAGAAATGTTAGTGTGAAGAAATAATTAGCGAGAAGTGAAGGATAGTTAGATAAATTGTTCATCCAAATCAATATTGATGTAATGATTGATTTTATTTGAGCTTTTATCAATGCATGTTTTAATCATCATAGAGTGTTTTATTATGGCACAAATGGATGTATGCACACCTAAGAATGAATTGTCAATGAAAATTTTGTTTTTGTTTCCCTAAATATTAGGATATATGGACAAGAAGATAGTGTAAACAAAGTTGAGAGAAACCTTGGTGACATTGGTATCCATTTGTCAAATATTTAGACACACTAGACAATGAGTGCCCTAATTCATACTATTACTAATAGAACCTTGTAGGAATATGTGAGAAATAACCATAGAGCATGTTAATACTAATGAAAGAAAATGTTAGATGACCTTTAACTTGCAAAGGATGTTTTAATTATGTTGAATGGGGCTCTAATCACACACAAGGACCTTAATTCTCCTATTATGTTACAAAGACAAACCATAAACAAAAACTAATAGAAAGAAACATCACGATCCATATTTTTTCTCTAATCACTTGTGGATATCATCAAGTAGGTTAGGAACATAACATAAGATAAATAAAATAAGATAAGACTTAACTAGACCAAATGAGTCCAGAGCTATTTAGATCTTGGTGTCCACTAATAAGTGTTTTAATATATTTTCAAAAGATTCTGTCTATTTTAAGGACTAAAACATTTCATGTAAGATGCCTAGTCTAGTTTTGATAATACAACAACCTAGAAGATAAATGATTTTTGATACAATAGGTAGCATTTATAGCTACCTAGACAATTGATCAATATTTTTGAAGGCTATTTTGGTAGCTTCATCTATTATTCCATGATTTTTTGAGCTTAGTTTTTGATAGGTTTATTTGTTTGTGTCTATTATGTTTGTTCTTGACAAAGGGTTGTTTTATTATATAATTTTTGATCATGAGGAAAAATTTATTATGAAAAACCTTGGGGGACTGACCTATGCCTCAGGGGCTCATTGAAGTGATGGAATTGCCTATGTGATACAAGTAGAGGAAACATAGTTTGACTGACCTTGACAAGTGATAGTTTATTCTGGGATGTGGATTATGATAAATACTTGATCATGACGGACCCTAAAGGATTGACCTAGGCCTCAGGGGCTCATCAATGATTCTCCTTGCCTATGTACATGCATGGAGGCAATTTAATTAAACTATTTGACTAACATTAGCTCATGCTAGATGGCTAATGTTTTTTTTAATTTTTCAACATTTTATACTTTTTAGATGTTTCAAGGAATATTTTAAAGTTTTTGGATTTTTTGAATGTATTCTTGTGATAATGTCCTTGGACACCATGTGTAAGATCTTTATTTAACCCTAGGTCAAGGATTTCCTCTAGTTTGAAACAAGACCAGTTATTATGAAAGGATGAATATGATAATTGGTTGATGCCAGATGTTAATCATTTTTAGGCCATGAGAAGGGGTGAGAAAGCTTTTATTATGAAGGCAAGGATCAATTTATAATGGATGAAATCTAATAGAGTGATGACAGATGGTAGAGCGGTATCCAACTACACATGACACTTGTTTTCTAGGTTTTCACCATGGTACTTATCCAAAGCACTACTGAAATGGTTTTCACTATAGGAACAATTATTTTTCTTTTCTTTTTTCTGTTTTTCTATTTTTTTGATTTTTTTGATTTTTATGATATCACACAAGATTCTCTTTTACTAGGTTTTCATGAAGGTGACCATTTATTGATTTTTATGATGTTGCAATCTATTGGACGCTCTTTAAGAGACACAAGTTGGTGACTGATAGATAAATGCAAATTATATGAAATTGCAAATGGGGTTTGTGATATGTTACATGTGGGAGGAATTAAATTATGATCAGTATAATGCACACTACATGAACTATAATACTTCCCCTAAAGAGGAAATTGGACAACTAATGGATTAGAGCACATCAAGGGGTCATAATCAAAGGTACATTGCATGACATTGCCAATAGATTTAAATTAGATGGTGGATTTATAAATGTAAGTGGATCTATTAAATTATCTAGATTTTGTGGATAGAAACATTGGATCAATAAGATCATATCTTGAAGGCCCTCTTTTACATATACCCCCAGCTATTGTAGGTAGAAAGTCACAATTGAAGATCAATTTATTCTTATTTATTCTTTTTCCTTTTTATTTTGATTTTTCTCTAAGAACTTTTCTCGATATTCCTTCTTTTGTTTTGACCTTGTATATTTTTTCGGTAAGGGCTTCTTCTTTCTTGATTTTTGACTTATAGCCTTATGATTTTTTATCGACACTTGTTGATCCAAGTTTATGAGATGGATTAAATTAACTGAATTTTATGGATCCAAAAAGATGAATGATTCATTTATAGGATAAGTGATGTCATCAATGTATTATTTGAAACTATCCTTTTCAGCACAAGTAACACCAAAGGAAACTTTCTCTTTGTCGACAATTTAGTAGAAAATATTAGTAAAAGCAACATCTATAAATGCATACTCTAATTCAGGATTCTCGAGATAGAAGGGTGGTATCCCATGTAGCGGACTAGAGGGAGTATGATCCTAGAATAAAGAAGGATGTTTAGGGACATCCTCCAAAGGATCATATTGGAAAATTTGATTATCATATATGTCCTAATTAAACATGATATTATCATGGACATGAAATGATCAGGATGTATATGGTAGTGGCTCGACCTCTAGAAGGTATGCTTGTAACTCATATTCCCTAACTCCAAGTTCTTTGACACTAACCTAGATTGAGGGAGTGGGAGATATACATGATACTAAAGGACCAACTACTATAGAGCAATATGGTAGGGTAGTATCATTAAGGCAATGCTCTGGGAGAGTTTGTGATGTTCCAAGAGATTTGGGCTTGTTGGCATAGTTACTTCATTTTCGTTTTAGAGGAGCTTGATGTAAATTAGATGGAATGAACTACATGGAATGGGTTCATGGACATCCAAGGAGGATGTTATATGGTGTCTCCAAATATATGATTTAATAGACGGTTTCAATCATAAGAGGTCCAACCCAAATAAGAAATATGATAGTGCCTATCCATTCTCATTTGAAATCATCATATGCTTTTTTTTTTTATCACCATGCTATGATCAACAACATCATTTGAATATACCAATTATTGTACAAGACTCAAAGTGTAGATATTTAATCTTGTTGCACCATCTATCAAGACTCGTTTGACTCTATATTGATGGATGAAGACTTCAATATGTAGTGCATCAATATGGCAACTATTTTGCATAGGAATATCCCTCTTGGAAAATATAATTTGAGACACTCATAATTATGAATTTTGATGGGTGTAGATGAGGCATCTTTATTGGATGGGTGGAATTTTTTTACCGTGTACTCATAAGAAACATTGGTATATTTTCCTTGGTCTTTACCATTTGTTTTGGGCATGGAGGATTTTACTGAACCATGGGTTTATAAAGAATCCTTAAAGATGGTACATGATCTTTGTTAGAGAATCCTAGTTGGTTATCAATTTCTACCACTCCCTGCTTGATGAGATATTGGATGGCATTCTTGAGCTTAAAATAGTTTAAATTTTTATGCCCTTTATTTTTAAGGTACTCATAAAAGTCATCATCATTACACTAGGATGGTTTGAATGGTTTGGGTTTGTAATGTTGGATCTCCAAGAGTTGTAGTATGTTTTTTTGTAGTAGCTTTTTAAAAATGCCTCAATTGGTTCCCCTAAGGGAGTGTAGATTCGACACGGTTGGTTAGTCCTTGAAG
This sequence comes from Sequoiadendron giganteum, assembly GCA_007115665.2. Lineage (NCBI taxonomy): Eukaryota > Viridiplantae > Streptophyta > Pinopsida > Cupressales > Cupressaceae > Sequoiadendron > Sequoiadendron giganteum. The sequence goes on along the minus strand of CM021110.1, from coordinate 395,890,239 downwards.
AACCAAGTTGTTTAGTATTATGAATCATATTTATTGTTGGCCCCTATTTTTGAGGTGTATTATTGCTATTTGGAAAAGATGATCCTGTTAGATTAAGCATAGGATGATTTTATTAATGACCTTAGTGTCTACAACACAGTCATTTTTCAACTTTTTTATTTTGTGACTAAAATTTGTTTTCGTTTAGCTTGGAATTGTGAAAAGAATAATTGGTGTTCTCCTTAAATATTTTTACAAGCCCTTTGCCAATGAGGGATTTCTTGATGGAGAGTCCTTTTTCTATGACCTCCTTAAATGTGTTTGAACAATGTATTTGTAGGTGGAACATCACCTCCTTGTTAAGGTTCTCCACAAAAATTTGTACTAGTTATTTTTCTAGTATATGACAAGCACACTTATTGGCTAAGCATCTCCATCTTTTCAAGAATGAAGAGAATTTCTTGTCATCCTTTTGTTTCTCAACACATAATTTGATGATGTTAATATCATTTATTATATCATAAGAGAACTGTGCTATGAACTTATCCAATAGTTTTCTCCATGTGTGTATGTCTGGAAATAAGTGTGTAAAACATTTGAGGGCTTGGCGCCCCAAAGTCCATGGAAAAAGTCTCATAAGGTAGGTATGTTTGAAAGCCACATCTAAGGAGGCCATATGAAACTCTCATATGTGTTCGATAGGGTCAAACTTTCCTTTATACTTATCAAATTTAGGATTAATGAAATTTATGGGAAAGGGGCATGTAAATGCTCCTATCAAAAGGGTAAGGACATAAGTCCTTGACTGAGTAGGTTTTTCTATTTATAATTACCTACATTATGGACATTTTTTGTTGCAACATCTATAACTATTGGGTTATTAGATCCATGGGAAATGGTCTTGTCAAAGATGTGTTGTTTGATATACTATGTGAAACCCTATGAAGGATTCTCGAATGGATTGGTGTTATGTTGTGGAGTGAAATTTTTGGGTATGATCATAACCTAAGCCAAACATAATTAAAACACAAAGAAACTAGTCACATTAGCTAATTTAATTCAAACTCCCTATGATATTCTTGAAAGCATAAACATGGAAGCCATTGACATAAAACAAGAAATAACAAGTAATGCATGAATGAAATCTATCTAAATACCCCAAACCTCATCCCATAGGGGGATTAGTGCCATATTGATGTGGAATATTGACCCTTTCCCAATCCCTTTGATAAAAAAGCTTCAAGATTATGATGAAATGATGAAATTGGTGCAAGATTGGTTCTAAAATGGTTGAAGATGCATTATAGTGAGGATGAAATTGTGCATAGTAACTTTGATTTCAAAATTGGATCCCTTTCCCATAGAAGTGACTTCTATTTATAGGAAAAAATGATGAATCAATGGTTGAGATTCATTTTCCCAGTCGATGGTTTCAAATCAATATTAGGATTAGAGGATGATTAGCTTTGTGACAAGTATCACAAGGCTAAGAGAGGTGATGAGGATATGTGCTCACACATGTGTGATCACATTTTGGGAAGAGAGTATGTATGAAGGAGTAAATGCTTGTGGGTGAAGAAGTAAAGGCTCATGTAAGAGGAGTAAAGGCTTGTGTAAGAGACAAGATGGATTTTGTAAGAGCCATTAAGGCTTGGGTGGGAGAAAAGATGGCTTGTGTAAGAGCCATCAAAGCTTGGGTGAGATAAAGTCAATGGAGGAAGAAAATGAAGGAAGAATATCACAAAGGAATATTCCTATGCAAGTGTGAGGGAAAAATCCTTTTAATTAATTTGAGAAAAAATAATTAGTTGTGCAAGTTGGAGTTAATAAACCATGGATTTCTTTAACTAGAGTGGAGTTAAAATTTGGAGGATGGACTAATGAGGATTTAGCAAGTGGATAAGGTTAATTAATCAGGGATTAATTAACTTAGGTGAGTTTAGGGGATTTTAGAGGACTCTGGCATTTAATTAAATAATTAGAGTTATTTAATCAAATGGGAAGACATGGGAGTTTTAATTAAATAATTTGGATTATCTAATTAAATGAGATGAAAATTATTATGAAGGGGGATCAATTAATCAAATAAAATTTAATTAAAAAATAGGAGAAAATGATAAATTTAATTAAAAAATGTAGATTTTTTAACTAAATAGCAAGAAAAGAGGTGATTCGGGATTAAACAGTGTTAATAATCACATTCAGATGTGTAATAGCAATCAAGACAATTTGAAGTGTCTACAAAAGTGTATTTGTGCATGTTTATACAATATTGGTGTTGTTGCATAGGTGGAATTTGTTGGAATTGTGATGTGTACGTGGGATTTGAGTTGAAATGTGGTGGAGGTTGATGAAAACCATATGTGTATGATGAACCATGATTGTTTGGTTGTTGTTGTGGGGGTTGATTAAACCTAGATGTGAATGATGAACTGAGATTGTCTGGTTGCTATTGTGAGGGCTGATTAAACCTAGATGTGAATGATGAACCGAGATTGGCTAGTTGTTGTTGTGGGGTTGAGTGTTTTGACCTTCTCTGAAAAAGGATCTAGTCCTTGTTGGAGGTACATTTAGATTTTGTGAAGTAGATTTTATGCCCACTTGAGGTCCTAAAAATGAAGGTTTTTTCCTTCATATTTTATTTGGTGTGTTTGACTGCATGGAATTTTTAGCTACAATTGTAGTTCGGGTACTTTGTGCTATAGTTGTAAAAGTGGAAGAAAACAGATTTGTAAATGTAAGTGTTGGTGTGATACTCACAATTGATGCAAAATGTGGAATTTTGGTAGGTGAAAATCCTACTTTCAACTATTGTGATGGTGGTGGTCAATTCATGGAACCTAGTCCTAATGAAATTGTGTTAGGAGTTTCCCCTATGATTATCGATATATCAAAGTTGGTTAGAAGCTGAGCTCTGTTTTGTGCCAGTTGGAAGAAATATTTTTTGGGGTTTGCTAATACTAGTTCATCTATGATTCTCAAGATCCTAGGATCTTTCGATTTATTTTCTATTTCTTCAAGTAGGATCCCTTGGTCTACAGCATTAAAAGTGTAATTATTAAATGGAGGTAGACTTGAAGACTATGAATTTGATTGATTTTTAGGGTTGTCCCAAAGTGCATGTCACTTTTAGGGTTGTATGTATGATCAGAGGTGGAATCCATCTCTTTGTGTTTCACTTGGGAACATGTTACAACCATAAAATGAGTTTATTTTGATGTCGGTAAGTGCATGTCACTTGTAGGGTTGTATGTATGATCAAAGGTGGAATCCATCTCTTTGTGTTTAACTTGGGAACATGTTACAACCATAAAATGAGTTTATTTTGATGTCGGTATTTTTTTGGATATTTTGATGCTTAAGGATGAATACAACTATATGATACTACTCTATGTTTTTTTTAATTTTTTGATGAGATTTTGTGAATGTAAAAGACCTTGGATATTTTGACTTGTGATCTTCAAAGGAGATACTTTTGGAAAATTTTAGAATGGACTAACGTAACCAAATATAAATACTAAACCTCAAAATAATGATGGTGGTTTGATAAAAAAGTTAAAATCCAACTAGACCAATGAGTTGAACTCCTACTTTTGTTGATGGTGATAAGTTTGTTAAAATGAGGTTTTGAAGATTTTTAGTAGATGACACTAGACTTGACCACTAATTTTTCTTGATTTTTTTATTTGAGGATGTAAATATGATATTTATAGGACTTTAATATGACCCTAAGGATGTAATGTTTAACCTAGGAAAATTGAAATTTTGTTGAACAAATACACGAAATTGACTCTGTTCTATATTTATATTCTATGTAAAAAGAACATAGGTTATGGACATTCTAAAAATAGTATCTATCCAAATTGTTTGAAAAAAGTGTGATAGAACCTCACAATTATGGTCTTGTCTACAACATATGCATTGTTGAACCCAAAAATTGTGGCTGACATAGATGCGTTGTTGATGTTTACTAAGGTAGGTTTCAAAATTCTACTATGTTTCCCATGACAAATGCGGTGCAAAAAAACACAAATGCATGATAGATAAAGAGATACAACTTTAAAATAGACAAATTTGTCATAGAAGCTAATAGATGTGTTGTATTGTTTCTACAGTGTAGATACATAGTTGCGGTTCATAGGATAATAAAGGTATTACACTGGTTTTGTTGAAAAAATCTCTGTAAGGGACCCTAGGACTTTGATTAGTTTTCATTTTTTTGATTTGATTCAATTATTCAAACATAAAAAATAATGTACATATAAGTTTTTAGCTATGACTCTTAACAATGGGTGACAAACATAAGGCCCTAAGGCTAATTGGTTTTACTGGTAATAATATACCCAAATACATTAACAACTTAATTATTAGTAGATCCAGTTTGTAACTTACAGTAGGCCACCTCCCATTAAAGGGGTAAGTACTTAGAAAGATCAGGTAAGGAAACAATTGGGATGATTTTTCAATACCTTTTATGTATGAAGAAAAATAGTAGATGTCCAGTCACATAGGGTCATTGAAAAATTCCATGTGCACACCTTCATTCTCTTGTTGAGAGGCTATTGCTAGGAACCCAAAAAGACTCTATCTCAACCCAAGAGAGTTCATGGTGAGTAGCTTCACATGTTGATCATGCCATATTACACCACTTATAAGTTACAACAAAATAGGACTGTAGGATTCTAGAACAATGGTTCATATGGAGGAACCCTAAGAACACCATGACATATAGTCAATGCAAGATCAAAGTTTCAAACATGTATCAAAAGTCACCCAGGACCACTAATGTATGCTCTTTATGACACAAGTGGATTGAGCTCACCTTTTAGTGTTTCCCCCTTTATATAGCCTGTTGGAGATATGTGCTTGAGGTTGAACCCTGGGTTGTACCCCCAAGTAGGCCTCCTACTTAAAATAAACAGGGAAGGTTTTTAAATTTTGTTGTTTCTCATCACCCAAGAATCACATGTAGTGCAAGGGGAGATGATATTTTAACCAACACACTTTTGGTAGACTAACTAACATGTGTTCAAGCACACAAGACATAGTATACAATCATTCTTTTTTTAATGCACCAAAATAAATGTGCAAGTTGTATTTAGATTTTATGCACCAAAAACAAATGTGTCATGTTCAATCAAAATAGAAATTGTAAGTTGTCTTGTTCTTTTTAAAACCCAAATGAAGATTATAGTTGTGGGTAAATTTTAAGCACCAAACAAAATGTTTAAAAGTAAGGTTCTTTTGAAAATCACTAAAATTAAATGTTCAAGACTTCTCCCAAAATTATCACCACAAGCTAACCCAAATATTAGTGACAGAAAAATCTCTACCCTGTTAAAATCAAAAAGCATAAAACATACATCGAAGCTTATACCTATTTTTTTGTTTATCAATTAGTTGCGGTGTAGGATTTATTAGTTGTGGTGTATAGAACATTGACTACGATGTGTAGGATGTTGACTGCGGTGCACATGATGCTAACTATGGTGCAAGAAATAGTGATTACGGTGTAGGGTTTATCGATTGCAGTGCATAGGATGTCGATTGCGGTGCACAATTTAAAACCTACAAAGATAGAGATTGGACAATATGACTATGGCTCAAAAATATTCACATATTTCACACTTTCACATAGATGTGTTTCACTAATGCATCTTCATATCTCTTAGATGTGTTTTAGACCTTGATGAATGCATTGTAGATTTTGGTAATTGTGTTGTAGATCTCAGTGAAAGTGTTGCACTTCCTATAGCCAAAAAAAATCTATATTCTATATTAAAAGTTGTTATTTATGTGATTTCATGTTAGGTTCACCAGAATGTAACTTGGAAAATGGATATTAGTCATAACAAAGATAACAAATTAAAGCAGTAACCACAAATATGCAATTCAATACATAAATGCAATCCAAATCAATCAATAGAAAACAAGCAAAATAAATGAAATTAGAATTAGTTAAACAATACATTAACCTTCATAGTGTTGACATGAATTACTTCCATTGTACTCATTTTCTTTATTTTCTCTCAGAATATAGTATGCACTTCTTTTTCCTTAACCTCAAGTGTGTGAAATGATAGCAATGATGAAAATCACCAAAGTTCATGGTTCACCATCAACGAGATGAGAGGGTTGATTTTATAGAAATGATTGATTTAAATGAACAATCTAGATCATGAGGTGCAAGATCAAGATCAATGGTTGAGGATTGTTGAGAAAAATTGATTGCCTAGTTAATTGACTACAACTAGCTACAAGATTCCAGTTAACTATTTACATGGAGTTAACTAATTGCACGAATTAGTTAAAGTGAATTGATTTATTTTTCAAGAGAATTGATTTATCTATTAACTCACATTGAGTGGGAGTTAATTGATTTGAATGAGGAGAGAGGTTGAACTGATTATTCAGTCAACGTGAAGAGAGTGGTTGTTAAGTTTGAGGGAATTGTGCATAAGAGTATAATAATAATTAATTATTTGAGGAATGTGTAAGTGAGGATTAATTAGTAAATAAAATATTTATTTATTAATAATGAATGGATAATGTTGATATGAAAAGTGAAATAAATAATTTAAACAATTATTTAATCTAGAAGTGTGAATGTGGTCAATTAAATAATTGATAACAATTATTTAATTTAGGAAGGTGTTGAATGTCTTTTTTTAAAGTAAAAGGCATGTCAGCCGACTATATATTATAGTAAAATAAGGGTTACATAATTATTACATAATTCATAGTAGATAGTTTGTTGTGTTAACAACTTTCCAGCATATACAAAATGTCAACTACTCTATAATAGGTTGATAGATACAAACTAGAGTAGTCTAAGAACATAAATACTAAAGACCATGATTAGCTATACATGTCCATATTTATATTGCATTGGAGCAAAAAACTATTATCATCTGGCACCAAAATTATATACTTTCTTTTCATTTCCTTAGATTTTTTGAATTGAGCAACTAGCCTCCTCTCCATCTCTGCATAGCTGGCTGGGCATTCAATGAACCTTGAATAAGGCAACTTGATTTTTCTAACTATTTTGTTTTGGTGTTCCCCACAACTGCATTTGATTATCCAGATTGGATATCACCCTTTTGAATCTGATTTGGGATTTTGAGCAATGATACTTGATGGCAGTGATGAGTGTGTAGGAAAGAAATAACATTCTTTCCTATTGAAGGATTCTAATGTGACTACAAATGTACTTAGCAAAATACTCAAGCATGATGTTTGCAAGCATAAGATGTCTCAAATGAGGGTAAAAATGTCTTTTTATAGAAAAGTCAATTTTAGATGGATGACCAAGATTGAAAGTCGACAAATGCCCTAAGATCAAAAGTTAAAATTAAATGTGACAACCCACAATCAAGGTTAGGGCAACATTTGAAATGAAGGGCTGAGATTTGATTTTAGAAATCAAATCAATGGTCAAGGTTGTATTTGACAGAGGAAATATGGGCACCGAAAAAGAAAAAAATTGGAAAATCAAATAATATTAGAAATTATTTTATTTATGGAGGAAAGTTGACCTTTTGAATTAAAAATTAATTTAATTCAAAAGTGGGGTCATGTAACAGCAAATAATTAATTTAAATTATTTACTTCGGGAGAAAATAGAAAGTGAGTAATTTTAAATAAATGATTTTATTTAAAATTAGAAAGAAAGTTGTAAATAATGATTTTAAATTATTTACTTGGTGGGAAATTAGAAAGTGGGATAAATGGTTTTATTTAAAATTAGAAGGAAAGTTGTAAATAATGATTTAAATTATTTACTTGGTGGAAAATTAGAAAGTGGGTAATTTTAAATAAATGATTTTATTTAAAATTAGTTGGAAAGTTGTAAATAATGATTTTATTTAAAATTAGTTGGAAAGTTGTAAATAATGATTTTAAATTATTTTATTGGTGGAAAATTAGAAAGTGGGTAATTTTAAATAAATGATTTTATTTAAAATTAGTTGGAAAGTTGTAAATAATGATTTTAAATTATTTTACTTGGTGGAAAATTAGAAAGTGGGTAACTTTAAATTAGAAGGAAAATTGTAAATAATGATTTTAAATTATTTACTTGGTGGGAAATTAGAAAGTGGGTAATTTTAAATAAATGATTTTATTTAAAATTAGAAAGAAAGTTGATAATGGAAAGACTAATGGAAAATCAAATAATAAATTAAAATTATTTCATCGATAGGCTAGTTGGCCTTTTGAATTAAAAATCAATTTAATTCAAAAGTGGGAAATGTGACAAGCTGATTTTTGATTTAAATAATAATTTAATTTAAAATGGAAAGAAGATGACAAATTAATAAGCAATTAAATAAATAAAATTTATTTAATTATGGAAGAAGAGGATAAATGAATAATTAAATAATTAAAATGACTATCTAATTATAGTGGAAAGATGATAAATAAATAATTAAATGTAATTTATTTAATTATAGAAGACAAGGATATTAGTGACGTAATTAAATAAAATATATTTATTTAATCAAAGAGAAAAATAAAGGATGGTAGCGAATTAATTAAATAATTAAAATTATCTAATCAATAGAAGATTTATGACAAGAGAAAATTGGTATTAGAAAGTCTAAGACATTTTTATCTTCTACACTTTCCATAATCAAGATCGCATCATGGAATCATGAATTATATCTTCAAACTAAAAGAAAAATTATATAAAAATAATATACCTACATTCCTATAAAATATCTCACTAAAAGTGGTCAAAATATTCCTTATAAATCATGATTAAAATGTCCTAAAAACCTTATAGATTACATGTTGGAGCAAATAGTTCTCCAAATGATTATGCCATATTATATTAAACCACCATGACTTTTGGTGCCCAAAACTATTTACTTCTAAATTTTTGAGCTTCATAACATCCTCTCAACCATCCATTTGGTGTCTCTCTAGTACCCAACATAACAATGCTCAATGATGGACACTATCCCATAAAATGAAATTTGCAACACAATTTTCGTAAGTATTTGTTTCTTCATGTCATATAAATCATTTACAAAAATTAACAAATATGTTTGAAAAATTGGCCAAAAAATTAGTACCATTAATTTCATGGTAGGTCTCTCTATTGCAAACACATGACACCTTCAACATCCTACAAATTAATTTTCAATCTTTTTATGTAACATGTAGGTACATAAATTTGGTACCCACAATCTTATTCTCTAGAAATGTGACCCATAATATAAATGTTATAGAAGAAAAAACATAATCCATAAAAATTAAACAAAAGTAAACCATAAAATAAAGTCACATATACATCAAAAGATATCCAACTTAGGTCTTCCAAACACACACATTCCCAAAAACATATATTCAAGTCACAATCAATAATAGGGAATGCACCATATGTTTGGGAAAAAATGTAGATCATTCATTTGTGGAGAAAAAGTCAAATATAAAACACCCTTAGATCTAGAATGTCACAAAGCCATAATAGAAAAAAAGCCACATAATATGAAGAAATGAGTAATGTACAATCCTTCAACCATATTCAAAGTACATGCATGCAAATTTATAATTTTTCGCTTTTGATAATCATAAAAAAATAATTTTTAAATAATAATCTTCTACATATCTATAAAAAGACACATTGTTTAAATATAAAAATTTAAACATATTTATTCATAGAAACACATTTCTTTCATTTACAAGTAAGCCACACATAACAACATGCAAATACAATCCTTTGAGACTTGAAACACATCCAAAAATTGACAAGTTTTTGATCATGTTATTCACATTCTTATTGATGAAAATCTTAAATCTATAGTGTATAGGTCCATCACACCACGATTTTATAAAATACAACTATATGCATCCAAAATATAAGAGGGTTGGGAAATAAACATGAAGTGCTTTCTCATGTAAATAGGGGCTAAAGATAAAATCCAACATAAATGTGGCGAGGAAGGATTCCAAGGGAGAAACTATGGTGGTTGCGACAATGGAGATGGGGGTTGAGATGACCATAATCAGGAGGTCTGGCAGATTGACAAAAAATAACAAGAAAAATATAGATTAATGAATTGGATTCTGATGAGGAGCGCTTTGACAACAAAGGTGATGGGAATGAGGAGGAGTCAGGCGATGTTGAGGAGGACTATGCTGAAGGGCCTCACACCATCCCAGATCTCAAAAAAGTGCATAATGAGAATTCAATGTCCTAGTATTTTGACTTGGATGTGGAGCGCACTAATACTGTGAAGAATGGGGATAAAGGGGAGGATCTTTGTGTGCTGCAAGAGAGGATGGGGAAGATGGAGAAGAAGTTCAGAGGCTTGACTAGGTTCACTGTCAAGTTAGTTCACTAGGTAACCAACACCCTCTTTGTTGTTATCAAGGATGAGGTGCACATGAAGACTAGTGAAGATGGCTCTAAATTGGTCGATGATGATGTTATCAGTGCTCTCACCCAGAATTGGGAGAATGCCTATTAGTTTGTTGTTATTGTGTGGTGCTCTTCGACTGTTAATCTGCTGTGTTTTGTTTTTTGGCTTTGTTATTTTAATATTTTTTGGACATGATCTTTTTTGGCCCTAGTGTCTCGTTGTGTAAAGGGTACAACACTTTGTAAATGTTTCTTATCGTATAAAAAACAACTAACACATCTAGTAATTTCAAATGTAAGTAGGGGTTAAAAGAATGCTCCCAACATAAGTACTTCCCAATTATATAAAAGCATAAGATCAAATCTATCCACAAGCTTAATGTGATCAAGGGGTTATCCCATGAATCAAAACAAAGGTTTGAAGTCACCTTATGACCAAGTCCAACAATGTGAGGGTAAAATCTATGGAATATTATGACATTATCTATTATCTACTAATCATGTTCAATAAGAAAACCCTCCATCTTGAGCTTCCAAAGGTTGGTGTTTATTCCATTAAATCATTCAAATTTTACAAGTGCTTTCCATATATGTTCCTAAAATACAAGATTATTAATTGAACTTACACATGTGAAAGGATTTATACAACTTATATAAGGTGTTCCCTCTTATAGCCCAAAACCAAGCATTCATACAAAATTAAAGAAAATAAGAAACAATGTGTACTTAATCCTTTATGAAGAGTGTTACATGTTATCTAATATCTAAAAATATTAGTATGATTTTGACATACTAATAACAATAAAGAAAATAAAAAAATAGAAGAAATAGTGAGAGGAATATTGGAAGTAACTATAAAATAGAGTGATATTGATATACCCTTGAAAACCCTTGTAAATAGAAAAACTAACCTCTAAAACACCAATACAATTTTGTTATCAACAATTATATATTACAATACAATATTAAGATTCAAGACTCAAATAAGATTAACACTTTGAAATTAAATGAATTTTGGCATCATAGCTTTACATTAAATTTGACATAATATCTCTAACTCAAGCCTTCAATATAGAGGCCAGTGAGATACAACAAAGAAATATTTGTTTCCCAAAAATATGGGCTAAAACTCACACACTGAAGACTAGAAGATGCAGTGTTTATTCAACCCATAAACTCCACCTCCAATTGTAAATCTACAAGAAGAATGTAACTCCCAAATATTTTTTTCCTAATTTGACATAGTTTTTCAAATTGCTTTTCTATGTTCATAGCTTAAAGACTTAAAAAAGACAAATGTGCTAGTTATGGCCCAACTTCACCAAATTCAAGATCAAGTGAATCAACTTTAGAACAACTCTATTTCGAACCATTGCAAAGTGTTTCAACTCAAGTATTAGCGTCATGTTGTAGTCTTATGGGTTGTATTGTTGCCTCTTTGTAATCAATTGTAAAAATATTACTTAGTTCATGTAATATTGTCCTTATTGTTGAGTTGTTCTACTGTCTTTGTGGTTGGTTCCTCGGTTGCTCAACTATTCTTTTCAGCTACCCTCAATAGCTTGCTCTTGTAAATTATTATTTTGCCTTGTTCAATATTAAAAAAATGATTTCCAAGATCAAGTAGGGTTGAAGTTTAAAACATAATTTTATATAAGCATTTTTATCTTTAAAATGCTTATAAATAGTTGTTAAAAAATTCTTATCACATTACACCTACACCCAATCTTAATTACTTATAACTATTATAAAACCTAAGTGAAAAATATGATATCTCAAGATTCCAACAAAATAGAATTATATATTCTATATAAACATATTATTTATAATATTATAACTATTCAATAACTAAACTAAACCTAAAATTTATAAAGTTTACAACACCTAAACCCTCAATCCTAAAATTAAGATGATTCCATATAGTCCCCATTATAGAAAATGTTAAAACTAGTTCTCTATTCAACTAAGACCCATTTGATATAAATAATGAAAAATACAACCTAGGATTCTACCCTATCAAAAACTAATCTGGCTGAATAAAGGAATATTACATCTTTATTTGTTTTTGGTTGAACCAGCATGAGTATATTTTTAAAGAGTCCATATTAAATAACTAGAATAGGTTAACCATTATTTAGCATAAGAGATTGTAGAGTAATAAATTATGACACGGGGAAAAGATGATACTAGGTTATAAACATCATAATAGCTAGACGGCACATGTGGTTTTAATTCATGGCTTTGAAATGTTATACTAAGGAGTCTCTAGTAGATATTATCGTTGTACTATGATAGGAAAGATTTAAATACCTAAAGTTCTTTTAATTTATTAAATAATTTTGTCATGCTTATATTATCACAATTAACAAATTGTCTATGTCAATGTCATTTCATCAAGAAATTGGATGCTTAAGTTGATTGTAACGGTAAGGGGTAAAATATTGTATTTAGAAAAGTTCCTTTATTTTTATTGGAGTGAGGAAGGGCGAGTTATTGTTTTCATTTAATATATTCCATTCTAGTTGTTTATACATCATACTAAGTTAATCTCACTAGTTTATGTCAAGATTGGATTGAGTGGTGTAACTTAATTGGATGGGAATCTCTTGGGTTCCTTATATGCATAAATATATTATTATTTTGAACATATTATACTTTCTTAATATTGAGAAGAAATTAATGATTTAGTGTAATGAAAGTTATTTATATTATATCAAAGGTATATGAAATGTAAAGTATTAGATGTCATTTGTTTTATTTATATCATGTAAAAATAAGAATGTCATGTGTATTAGATTTATTCTAAAAAAAATTATATGAATGAATCTTATTAAATGATTATTGTAGTTTTGTCATTATTATCTCTTCTAAAAAATGATAGAAACTATGTTACTGAGATTATTCTTTATTAAGATTCAATTGAACATTACCAAAATATATTTGAATGATGTATTTGTAACTCATCGAATTTTTTTAAGGGGACACTATGAGGATTATGTATGAATTGATGAATGTTGAATAAGTAGAAGTTTCATTTGATGGTTAATAGATTAGCTAAATATTAAGAATTGTTGTTTCTGATTTTAGATTTTAAATGTTGTTAGAATGAGGTTGAATTAATATGGAGTTTTACAAAAAATAATAATGTTTCAATCACTAGGTTATAGATAAAGTGGTTGGTGTGTAGGCATTAAATTATGAAAATTGTGTCAATTTTCATGAGTGGAATAAACATTATTGGTAATAGTAATTAAAAAATGTTCAAATTGGTGTAAGAATCACTAATGTATTTAAATTTAAATATATCATAATTAGAATATAAATTCTCCATATATCAAACATAATAAAGAATGTGAAGAGTTATATCACTTCTATACATCTTACAATTGGTTGAAAGTATATTTTACATCCTTTAGAGACATTTAAGGTATTTAATAAACTATTATACATTATATAGGGCTTAACTTTATTCTTACCTTCATCTTATAATCAAGTTCCAATAAACTATCTATATGGAGAAATGTTTTTGGAGATAACAAACATTGTTGAAGTTTCTACAAGATTGTGATAAATTGAAGGATTTTTTTTTTCTCTTTTCCAAGTTACTATAATTTATAATTGATTAATCCATAGTAGAATGATAAAATAGATTATCTATTTTTATTTTTTCACCCTATTAATATTTATATAGATAGTTATTATGTTTACACTCATTTATCAAGTGTTCTCTTTTTAATGAAGCTAGCTAAAAGCTATAAAAATTCCACAATAACCCATATGATAAAATAATGCATTTAGAAACACATATAACTACTAAAATAAAAGATTTGTTGCCTATAGGAATTGAAACACTCCCCCATTAATAGTATTTCATCCTAAAAAACTACTAAATAGTGTCAAAATGCACTATTTTTCTCAACGAAACTTTCTTATTAACACTATCCCTCCTAATCTCCATCCCCAAGAGAAACTTAGCACCTAAAATAAAAATCATCTTTAAAACTTATGAATATGATCTGATTTAAAATCCTTATTATAAAAATCATAACTTAGCACCTATGATAAAAATCATAATTTTAAAATCCCTAATCTATGTGAAAATGCATAATGATCTAATTTAGCTCTAATAAATAATAATTTAAAAAAAAATGGATTAAATTTTCCATATGACATGCTAAGGGATTGTTTTAAACCAAAAATGTGTTGCACATATGTTACCTAAGGTTGTTGTTGATGTCAACACTTAGTTTGGTTTGTCATTGATTTCAACACTCATTTTGGGTTGTCTTTTGTATGTTGATGGTATACTATGGTGATGTGCTAATAGTGATGTTGTTGATTTTGATGGTTGGATGGCATGCCTTGTGTATGTTGTCAACACAGATGATATCATGATGATATATTAAGATGAGGATTAGAAGTATTAAGATGAGGATTAGAAGTAACATTGATGTTTGGGATATGCTACTAATGGTCTTTAATGTGTTCTATCCTCTCTCTTGTTGTTCTTGAGGAAGTATGTGTTGCTACAAGAAATATTTGGTCTCCGAATGTTGGTAAAGTTTTTTTGTTGTAGGAAGTTGCTTTGAACAATGATTGGGAGAATGCTCCACTTTCCTTCACTTTTGAAGATATGGTCTTGTTGTTTTGGATTCATTGTTTATGATATGTGAATGATGCACTCTTATCATTCAGGTCACTAGTGTTGTTGAGGAGGTCTCTGGTAATTATAGTGGGCTAGTAGTTTGGTTTCTTGCCAGGATTGGTCTGGAAAATGCTCTACATTTCTCTACATTGTTTTTAGTGTCTGTCCAGTGTCTCAATTCAGATTTCATGTCATGAAGTTTACCACAAGTTGGTTTGTAAATGTCCTATCTCATGATTGTATCTTTCGAGCTTATGAGATGAAGTGTTTCATATTTTTTTTTTTTGTGCTAGTTTTTTTTGGTATGACAGTGAGAAATAAGTATATGGAAGTGTTGTTGCACATTCATAGAATGTCTCTCTATTTTCCGCACATCAACGGTTGATCAATTTGGTGTTTCACATTGTTTGAGATGGCTTTTTGGGTAATTTGTGGATGTTTGGTTGACATGGCTTGTTCTCTTTATTGTGCTATATGCTTGGGGGTTTATGCCAATAATTAAGGTTATGTTAATATGTGTTTGTGTCCTGCCCAATCTTGTTGAGAACTACATTGAGTATATTCACTTGGAAGATATATTTTGTGCTAAAAGGTAATGTGCTACACATTTTTGATATGTATTAGAAGGAAGTAGCTCACACTACTATCTACCTATTTAATAGAGTATAATTGAGGATCAATAGCACTAAGAATCCTTATGAGCTATGGTATGGAATACCTCCCATTTTCAAATATTTTAGGATCTTTGGTAGCAAATGCTACATCAGGAGAGATGAAGAAGACCTTAGAAAGTATGAATAAAGGTGTGATAAAGGGATATTACTTGGTTACTTGACTAGAAGCAAGGCCTCTAGATGCTACAACATGAGATTGGAAAAGATGATTGAAAGCACAAATGTTAAGGTAGATGAATATTTGTTTCAGATCTCACAAGAACTAGAGGTTTTCATATTTGATATACCTCACTACATCAATGAAGAAGAAGAAGAGAAATAAAAGAAGGAAAAAGAATAAAAAAAGGCCGCAAAGAGTCTAGAAAAATATTTTAAGAGGAACCATTCATAGAATCAGATCACTAGAGATAAGAATGAAGGTGTGCAAACTAGGAGAAGGCTTGTAAAAGCAAGTGAGCAAGTAAATTTGTGCTTACTATCAAAGGTAGAGCCCAAGACCTTTTTTATGCTAGCAAAGATGAAGGATGGATGAAGGAAATGGAAGAAGAATTGAATTAGATAGAAAATAATTAAATATGAGAATAGGTTCCTAGACCAAATGATAAGAATGTTATAGGAAAAAAGTGGGTGTTTAAGAACAAGATGAATGAAGATGGAAAATTTGTGAGGAACAAAGCAAGATTAGTATGCAAGGGATATTAACAAGTTGAAGGTAATGATTTTGAGGAAACTTTTTCTCTGGTAGCTAGAATGGAGGCAATCGAGATGTTTCTTGACTTTTCTACTCACAATAATTTCAAGGTCTATCAGATGGATGTCAAGTCAACCTTCTTGAATGGTGATTGAGGAAGAGGTCTTGATTGAGAAACCAATTGGCTTCTAGCTATCAAAAGATCTGGACATGGTGTGTAGACTCAATAAATATTTTTATGGACTCAAACAAGCTCCTAGAGCTTGGTATGCTCAGTTGGATAAGTACTTACTTCAACAAGGTTTCAAGAAAGGTACCATGACAATCATTACATTAAGATGAAAGAAGATAGGATTTTGATAGTTTTTGTATCTGTTGATGACACCATATTTTTTGGAGATAATATATGTAAGAGATTTGTAGAGGAAATCTAGAAAGAGTTTGAGATATCTATCATTGGTGAGTTGTCTTTCTTCCTTAGGCTTCAAATTGTTCAACTAAATTATTGTAACAGCCCTAGTGTTCTACTCAGTAAAGTTTCTAAGATTTCATGCTAAGTGAATATTCTATGATTTCATAACATAGAAATAAAAATATTTCTTCCCACAACTTAAATTACATGCATAAATGAAATAACACTATTTCCAAACTTCCATTGCATTCTATTGTAATTTCAAAAATCTTCCAAAAAAATAGATATCATATTGAATGAACTCAAGTATAACACTCATGATTACATGCTTCCACAAAAATAAGTACATGATATGTACATAGCTCTTCTTAACTTCATCTGGTAATAGCTATAAAAACTATTCCTAATATCGCCGCATTGATGCATGCATTATGAATGTCCATGCTCACTGGCACAAAAAATCTAGTTGTCCTCGATACTAGTGCAAACATCTACAAACCTTGGTTGCCAACTGATGAGGATAAGCATCACTCAAGCACTAACCATAGACTCATATGTGGTCCCCTGCACATCTATCATTTGATAGATGTCCCTACCCTTTGATGAAGATATTTGTTGGTAAACCTCGTATCAATATCTTATGGGAGATTGTTGGATATTTATGATATGTGGTTATCATTGATGTCAACACTATTATCATTAATGTCTTTAAGGCTATACATGTCAAGGATATTGAGAAAATTGTAATAAAATAAGTTACAGGTTGTTGGTGATGCAGTGAAGTTTAGTATGATGGCTAGCTCAGTATATTGAGGATAAGGAGTTACATATAAAATGGTTTATTGAAAATTATATATAGTTTATCCACCTAAAGTTTCAAAGGTTCACATGAAGATTTGATCAAGCTATGAGTATCGGTGATCTGACAGTTGTTCTATTGTTGTAGCTCGTGTTCTTGAAAGAAGATGATGTGATTCTAGTAATCTGAGTTGTTGCAGATACTTTTGTGGTGATTCATGATGGTTGTGGATGTTTCTAGATCATTCTCTATCTATGTTGTTGGTTCGCATTGATTGTTGTGCTAACGATTGGTGATTTTCTTTTGAGAGTTCATGTTTTTCATGATCATGGCCAGCAGGGTGATTGTAGCGTGTTGTGGATCTTTGAGACTAATTGTTTAAGGTTTTTCATGTTTGAGACATGTTGTTTTGGGTCCTTGCTATGTTTTGGCCGACATTATTTGATTTGCATTAATAAATTATTTATTATTTTGGGCCGACAGTTTGTACACATTTCATATTTTGTTGGGCCGACATGTAGTTGATGTTATCCTTAGATGTGGATATATATGATCGATTGTTTATACCATTTGAGGCATGGTGTGAAGTGGAGAGAGAGATGCATGAGTTCTATGTGCGAATAATGTTCTAATCTTTTGAACGAAGAAGTAAAGTTTGAAGAAGAGCAAGCAAAAGGAAGTGTTCATGTGCTTAATCAGAACTGTAATCAGGCATTAGCAAATGTTGTCTTCTCAGTTCAAGATCTCTTAGATGGATGTAATTTGAATGCAGCTATAAGATAGTGTGTCTTCCTTTGGGAATTAAGCCTTTTGTATTTGAGCAGTGAGCTCTAGGTAGTGTGCCTGAATGCATGTGCATTCCCCATTTACAATACTTTTAATAGAGTGTAAACTTGTGGATTAACCTCCACCATGGTTTTTCCCCTAACAAGGTTTCCACGCAGAAATCTTTGTGTTATGTGTGTTTTTGATGTGGTGATGGTTTATGATTTCATGTTTATTTATGAGATATGAGAATAAGTTTAATAAGTATAATTTTTGTTACAACTAATTCACCCCCCCCTCAGTTGTCTGCCCTTGTGTTTCCAACAATTGGTATCAAAGAAGGTTGCTCTAGAGAAGCTTGATCAATTGAGGTGATCTGAGATGGCAACATATAAGAAGGATAGTCTGAGATTTGATGGAGAAAATTATTCTTTGTGGAAGACTCGAATGGAGTGTCATCTGAGATGCATTGGTGAACCTTGTTGGATGATTACAAAGAATAGATATATCATCCCATAGAATGGTCCTTCTACTATAGGTGAGATTAAGGAAGCCAAGTACAATATCAAGGCTAAGGAAGCATTATTCAGTGCTCTGATTGATTCCAAAATGAAAAATGTAATGGGTGAAGATGAGAACATCACTTATTTTATGTATAGAGTGAATGAACTTGTGTTTAGTATCAGATGTGCTAGTGGAACATTAGAAGAATCATAGATTGTTGCTAAAGTGCTCAGATCCTTGCCTACTACATACAAACACTAAGATGTTGCTATTGAGGAGATCCAAACTATGACAAATGTAAACAAAGACATGTTGATTGGTAAGATTTCTACTTTTGAGTTAAGTGAGTTTGGTGAATCTCTTCCTAAGACAAAATCTGCTTTCAAAGCTACTATCTCCGAAAAAGATAAGCAGAGATATGATCCAGGAGAAATTTATTCTAGAAAAATGTCCAAGTATGAGCAAGAAATGAGAGAGATTGAATAAGAAGAGAGAAAACTAGATGAGCTTGAAGCACTTGTTGTCGAGAGGGTAGCCAAAGGAGAAGGTAAGTATAAAGAGAAATTTCCTCTTAAATTTTTTTCTTACAATAAGATGGGTCATTTTTCCTCAAGGTGTCCTAAAAGAGTTCCTAAGCCAAGATCTAACAAGCCTAGATTCCAAAGAAAGTGTTATTTTTTTGCTGATGAAGGTGTGACAGATGATGAATCTGATAAAGGAAATGCAAGTGAGGATGAATGGGTATTTATTGCTATCAAGGAAAATAATCATGTACCTACTAATTCTACTAGTTGCATGAATGTGGAAAAAGCTCTAGTTGCTAGAGTTGAAGAAAAAGATGAATGGGTGATTGATAGTGGATGCTCTCATCACATGAAAGGTGATAAAAGTAAATTTGTGAGCCTAGAAAATTATGATGGTGTTGTTGTAAGATTTGGTGATAACAAAGATGTTGTAATCCATGGTAGAGGATCCATTTCTTTTGATGGTAAGCATAATACTAATGATGTTCTATATGTGAAAGGTTTGAAGCATAATCTCTTAAGTGTTGGACAAATGGTTGACAAGGGATATAATCTTCAATTCAAGGATGGAAAGTGTAGAATATTGGGGAGTTCTAGAAATTTGATTGCGTTTGGTAAAAAACTAAAAGGTAATATCTTTCACCTAAGTACTACTAGTAGAAGTTTTCTGATTTTTCAGGTTGATGAAAGTTGGTTGTGGCATAGGAGATTGTGTCATGTAAAATTTGACAATATTATCAAGATAAGTTCTACTCAGGAAGTGAGAGATCTTCCTAAGTCGATAAAAAATACTAATACTATATGCAAGGAATGTCAGTTAGGGAAGAAAACTAGAGTTTCATTCTGAAGCAAATAGCATTGTTCAAATGAAGTGTTGGATCTTGTGCATACTGACTTGTGTGGTCCTTCTAGAGTCAGAAGTCTACAAGGAGACAGGTTCATGTTACTTATTGATGATTATTCTTGATTGATGTGGGTTACTTTCTTAAGGGAAAAATCTGAAGCTCTAGATAAATTCAAGATTTTCAAGGCTATGGTTGAGATGGAGATAGGTTTGAAGATTAAATGTCTAAGATCAGATAGAGGTGGTGAATTCACTTCTAGTGAATTTAATTCTTTATGTGAAGATGATGGGATAAAGAGACAATTATCTGCCTCGCGGACTCCTCAACAAAATGGAGTTGTGGAAAGGAAGACTAGGATAATTCAAGAAGCTACTACGACTATGATGTTGGAAGGAAATTTTCCTCATATCTACTAGAGAGAAGTTGTGAGTACTATTGTTTACACTCTCAATCGGGTACATCTCAAAGGTGATACTGGTAAGACTCCTTATGAGCTATGGTTTGGTCATAAG
Organism: Sequoiadendron giganteum; assembly: GCA_007115665.2. Lineage (NCBI taxonomy): Eukaryota > Viridiplantae > Streptophyta > Pinopsida > Cupressales > Cupressaceae > Sequoiadendron > Sequoiadendron giganteum. The sequence goes on along the minus strand of CM021110.1, from coordinate 395,869,523 downwards.
CCTATTGTTAGATACTTCAAAATATTTGGGAGTAAATACTATATCAAAAGAGATGAAGATATAGGAAAGTTTGATGCTAGAAGTGACGAAGGAATCTTTCTTGGTTATTCTACTAAAAGTAAAGCCTATTGGTGCTACAATAAGAGATTAAGGAAAGTAATTGAAATCTCTAATGTAAAGGTTGATGAAGACACATTTAGACCATCTGGAACCTATAGATATGATTCAGATGATAAGAATAACAATACAGATAAAGGAAAGAAAGATCAAACTCTAAATTAGGAAAATCAAGAGGAAGAAACTAGTGAAAGTGCAGAAGTAAGATCACAAGATCCTTAATTTCAAGAACATCCTAAGACTCCAAGGTATGTAAGACTAAATCATTTAGAAGATCAGATTATAGGTGATAAGAACAAAGGTTTTGAAACTAGGAGAATAATTGCTAAAGAATATTGTTTGAACTCAAAGACTGAGCCTAATAATGTCAATGAATCATGCAAAGATGAACATTGGGTGGAAGCAATGAAAGAAGAACTACTGCAAATTGAGAAGAATGATACATGGATTCTTGTTCCTATACCTAAGGACAAAAATGTAATTGGAACTAAATGGTTCTTTTGAAACAAATTGAATGAGGAAGGTGAAGTTGTTAGAAACAAAGCAAGACTAGTGTGTAAAGGATATTCTCAAATGGAAGGAATTGAATTTGAAAAAAAAAATCTCTTATTGCTAGGATTGAAGCTATGAGACTATTTCTTGCTTATGCTACTTACAAAAACTTCAAGGATTATCAGATAGATGTCAAGTCAACATTTCTAAATGACAAACTGGATGAAGAAGTGTATATTGAGCAACTTGATGGATTTAAATTGACTGATCAGGGAGATATGGTTTGTCAGCTGAAGAAAGCATTGTATGGACTTAAGAGAGTCTCGAGAGCATGCTATGTGAGATTGGACAAGTATTTTTTGAAGCTTGGATTTAGTAAAGGTATTGCTGATAGTAACTTGTATTTCAAGATTGATCATGATAAAGATTTTATTGTTGAAGTCTTTGTTGATGATATCATTTTTTGAGGAGATGATAGTTTGTGCATGAAGTTTTCTAATGATATACAGAGTGAGTCTGAGATGTCTATGATTGGAGAAATGAAATTATTTTTGGGATTGCAAATTGCATTGCTAGATAAAGGGATCTTTATATCTCGGTCCAAGTATGTGAAATAATTACTAAAGAAGTTTGGTGCGGAAGATTCAAATCCATTTGGTACACCTATGATGACTGGATTTAAGTTGACACAAGATGATGACTCTCCTAAAAACAATCAGACTAGATATAGATCCATGATTGGTGGATTTCTCTATTTGACTCAAAATAGACCTGATATCATGAATGTCATATGCATTGTTGCAAGATTTCAAGCTGATCCTAAGGAATCCCATGTGATAGTTGTGAAGAGGATTTTGGCCTATGGTATCCAAAAGAAGATGAGCTTACTTTGAGTGCTTTTACTAATGCTGATTGGGCAGGAGATGTGGATGATAGAAAGAGTACTAGTGGTGGTGCATTTTTCTTGGGAAATAGGTTGATTTCATAGTTAAGTAAGAAGCAAAATGCCATTTCTTTATCTATTGTAGAGGCATAATAAATTTATGCTTCTAAAAATTATACTCAAGTATTGTGGATGAAGAAGATGTTGAAAGATATCAAAATTGTGTATGATGAAACTTGTAACATAGATTTTCTGGAGAATTGCTGCACAGATTAAGATGATAAAATCTAACAAATAATCTAAATCAAAACAATAAATAACGAATAAATGAACATAAAACAATAAACAAATAGCTGAAAAGATCTCACCGAATATGCATCCACTTCTTTGAAATATCTCGATTGTCCTTCTCCATTTTGTTGTATCAGTATTCTTGCCCTCATATTTTTAGTATTGATGCAAGCATAACCTTGTTGAATGTCTAAGCAAAATATCAAAAATTAGGTTTCTTCTCAAAAGTATTGATTTCGGGAGGAGGAATAATGGTAATGACAGGTCATTTTATAGATTTTGGGTTTTCTAATGATCGGCTTAGATTCAAAAGAGAGATCGACGAATGAGATTGATAAATGTCATGCGATGTGAGTTCTGTGTCAGTTAGAACGTGAGCTAGGAAATTCTGTAGGATAAAGATTAAATTAGAATGATAACTTAATATTGTGTCAAGACTGTTCAAAAATAGAAAGAACATGAGTTCTAGATTAAATAAACAATTTAATCTTCAGTTAAAAGTCTTCGAAAATAGAAGAAATAGACTTTGAATGAAAAAGAAAAAGTTAGAACTCGAAGAATAATCCGTTCGAATGCACACATGAATTAATTAATTAAATAAAGATATTTAATTAATAAACACTTTCATGCATATGAGTTAGAACTAGTTAACTAACTAGTTGTGACAGAGAGTCATTTTGTAGAGACAATCAGATATCGAATTCGGAGATAATTGGCAGATTAAAAATAGATCTCAAGTCAGAAAGTGAGTGAATGATTAGATAATAGGATGATAGAAGAATGTGACATAAAGAATTAATTATGAATTAAATGTTAATTTAATTCAACATTCGAAATTGAAATGAATTAACTAAATAAATAATGTAATTTATTTAATTAACTATTGAAAAGGATTAATTGAATAATTAAATAATAAATATTTAATTATAGTTGAAATATGACAAAGGGGTAATTAAATAATAAATTATTTAATCAAGAAGGATAATTAATTAGTTAGCGACATAATTAAATAAATATGATTTATTTAATTACTCAAGCTGAATAAAGGTCATAATGAATTAATGAATGAACTAAAAATGGTTATTTAATTAATAGAGGAAAGATGTGTTAGAAAGGTAATTAAATAATAAACATTATTTAATCATGACCATGGATAATAGAAAATTATGTTGAAAGTGGTACTCGCAGGCCTAGACCAATTTTTGGTGTCTACAAACCTATTGCTATGTTATGTGATAATTCAAGTGCAATTAAAATTTCTAAGAATCTGATGTTGCATTCAAAAACCAAGCATATATCTACCAAGTTTCACTTTTTGAGAGAGAAAGGTGAGTGAAAAGGAAGTCAGATTGGAGTATGTGCCTACTAAGAAACATATAGTAGATCTATCTTTACCAAGACCTTACCTAAGGATACTTTATAGTATCTCAGAGGGAAGCTAGGGGTGATTACTCCTCCTAATTAGAATTAAGATGCAATGACTTACATCAATCTGTGCATTTCATAGTCATATCATGTGATCCAGATTGATGTTGTGGTGGTTGCTACTCAGGGGGAGTAGTCAGATGTTCAGATATGTGGTTCAGATCTTGTGTGGAGAAAGATAATGTGTACCTTTTAAATTGATGTCAAAGGGGGAGAAGAATCATGTGAAAATCTATGAAAGAGTTAGGGAGAAAAGAATCAAAACCTAAGGGGGAGAAAGTGTTAAGAGAAAGTATCATTGATGGTGTTTTTCAAATCATGTGTTGCTATCAATGTCAAAGGGGGATATTTTTGGAGATTGCTAGATATTGCTGATATGTGGTTGTCATTGATTTCAACACTATTGGCATTAATGTCTTTAAGGTTGTACATGTCGAGGATATTGAGAAAATTGTAATAAAATAAGTTACAAGTTGTTGGTGATGCAGTGAATTTCAGTATGATGGCTAGCTCAGTATATTGAGAATACGGAGTTGTGGATTAAAGGGTTTGTTGAAAAGTATATCTAGTTTATCCACCTTAATTTTTAGAGGTTCACATGAAGATTTGATCAAGTTATGAGTATTAGTGTTCTGACAGTTGTTCTGTTGTTGTAGCTAGTGTTCCTGAAAGAAGATGATGTGATTCTAGTAATATGAGTTGTTCTAGTAATATGTGTATTCTTCTATGGTGATTCATGATGCTTGTGGATGTTTATAGATCATGCTCTATCTATGTTGTTGGTTTGCATCAATTATTATGCTCGTGATAAGTAATTTTCTTGTGAGAGTTCATGTTTTTCATGATCATGGTCTATAGGGTGATTGTAGCATGTTGTGGATCTTCAAGACTAGTTGTTTAAGGTGTTTCATGTTTGAGACATGTTGTTTTGGGTCCTTTCTATGTTTTGGCTGACATTATTTGATTCACATTAATAAATTATTTATTATTTTGGGCTAACAGTTTGTACACATTTCATATTTTTTTGGGCCAACATGTAGTTGATGTTATCCTTAGTTGTGGATATATATGATCAATTGTTTATACCATTTGAGGCATTGTGTGAAGTGGAGAGTGATATTTTCAAGTGTTATGTGCAAATAATGTTCTAATATTTCGAAGGCAGAAGTAAAGTGTGAAGAAGAGTGAGATGAAGGAAGTGTTCATGTGCTTAACCAGAACTGTAATCAGGTATTTAGCAGATGTTATCTTCTCAGTTCAAGATCTCTCAGATGGATGCAATTCAAATGTGACTATAAGACAGTGTGTATTCCTTTGGGCAGTAAGCCTTTGTATTTGAGCAGTGAGCTCTAGGAAGTGTGCCTGAATGCATGTGCATTCCCCATTTACAATACTTTTAACAGAGTATAAACTTGTGGATTATTCTCCACTATGGTTTTTCTCCTAACATGGTTTCCATGCAAAAGTATTGCTGTTATGTGTTTTTTTGATGTGGTGATGGTTTATGCTTTCATGTTTATTTATCAGATCTGAGAATAAGTTTAATAAGTATAATTTTTGTGACAACTGATTCACCCCACCTCTCAGTTGTCTTCCCTTGTGTTTCCAACATATCCTATCTAAGATTAGTGTTGTGTCCTACATGACTAGAACTTGTAAATTGACAATCTAGGACTAGCATACATACATTTGGATCATGGTGAATTTGATAGTGTAAACAGTGGCTACTTACACTACTTTAGCCTAAGTATTTTCACTCAATACTTCTAATGAAGGTCATTCTATTCATATACACTTCTAATAAGATTGGTTTGGATCTTGACCATTCATATACTATAGTTAGGTAATTTCCTTCCCTAGGTAATCCCTAACCTCAGAAATAACCTATTTCCCTTTCCAAAAAAACTCTATGATATCTTATGTATATTCCCATCCTTGCTATAATATAAGAGTTTTTGTAGTCAATGAGTTAACTTAACATAGAAAACCATTCACTACAAAGGACAATCTAGTTCCAAATATAACTTTATAATCTAGAGAGTAGCTATAAAATATTCTTCTATTCATAGATTAATTATTCATAAATGACTGATTCTAATTAGTATAATATCATACTAATAATTGGTTCTCATCAAGAGAATAGCCACATCAATGATTGACCTCAATCAAAGCATAGTCACAACATTAGATGCTTCCATTTGAGAGTGTAACCCTTTTAATAAAAGATATATTCAAGGTAGAGTCTTGTGAACAATGTGGCTTCATTTCAAGAGTGTCAAGTAATTAACCAAGTAGCTACTTTAACTCATTGGGTAATCCCACCTATGTTTCCAAGAATATACAATTCCCTAAACTCAAGTGATTTACACCACCACATGGACGAGTCTTAATATCCCCTCCCCAATCTTAGGATAAAGTCATCAACTAATGAGTAGCTCAATTAAATAGGTTACTCTAACCTCAAATATTCCAATAAAGACCAAATGTATAACCCAACTCAATAAGTTATTCCCAACCTACAGGTATAAATGAGTATTCGAGTACTTATCCCCAAATTAAGCCACTAGCCATATAATATATTCAAATAACTTAGCTATGAGTTACTCTTAAGCTACCCTTGTATAATCATATCTAGTATAATAATAATACTTATGAAAAACAAATCCTCCTATCATGGAGTATCTACAAGTACACCCTAAAATAGAATAATAGCTTCTAATTCCTTTCCCAAGCATTACTATTTTCCTTAAATGCAAGTACTCATAATAGAAAATTCAAAGCAATCATGGAAAACAATCTTTCAAAAGCTAAAACGATAAAAGAAGAAATATCCTCATGCCTTTTTTCGCTTATCCAATTGATTGACTATAAATGAGTTTCCCACAATAGCAACTAGCTTATACTTGACTCCTTCAGCTATGCCACAAAAATCTCCCTCTCTCAAGTTGATAATGTACTTCATTGAATATGCTAATACTCTCACAAATAATCAAAACTCTCTCTATCATATTAAATAGAATATTGAATATATGAATTATAGAGAAGAATGTATAAAATAATGAGCATAATGCATATGGGATGCATCCCAAATAAGTTAGTTTTCTCTACTATTTATACAGGAGAAAGGAGGCTTATCACCCTATAGATTAGGCATGGGTATTGACAGAAGTGAAAGACTTTCAAAACAACACTTGATGACAAAGTGTAATTTTAATTGCCCCCATAATGAAGATCTACAGTGAATAGGATTCATAAGGTGGTGCTAGGATAAATAGCTATTTCAATAGTTGGTAGGGTTAACTATGTATTTGAATCAGCCAATATCAAATATGTATTACATAGATCAAATCGACTTAGTCTCATATGAGTTGACTCTTTTTATTTATTATATTGACCAAGCCAATGAATTTTTGTACATGCTCTTAATTTACTGTTGATAATTACCAAATGACAAGGCGTCTAATGATTCTACTAAGTCAAAGTTATTCCAAAATAAGGTGTCAAATAAGTCTCCTCCACATATCGACTTAATGTTGTGAGTTACTTTGTAGTATACGTTTTCCTTTATGTGTGGTAGCATGAGTAATACTCGACCTCTTAATGCATAGTCATAAGTAACATATAATCAACCTTTAATTAAGTTAAACAATCAACCTCTATCACTGTTAATGATAGTTGATTCCAAGCAAGTGATAATATATTAAATATATATTAGTATATATATGTATAAAATCGCATATACATATATATAAATATCAACATATATCTATATATATGTACATGTATATATATACATATGTTAATATATTTTTATATATATATATCATATTCCTACTATGTATGTATACATTCAATATACAAATAAGTATAGGCAAGATAGTAATCACACAGTATTATCAATATATATCGATTGTAATCATATATATATGTATATAAGTGTATGCCTCTATGTACATGTATATGTATGTATACATATATCAATAAATTCGAATAGGCATGTCTATTTTCCATCATATGAATGTATCGATACATATATACATATGGATATATGTATAAACTATACATAAATATACACAAATTTAATTATCATAATAGCCATACACAATTACTATTACATTGATAAGCCCCTATGTGTGGTATATCTATACATATACATATACATGTTGTTAGATCCAACTGACATGAATGTGTATATATATACACATACCCAATGTATGTCCTACTCATCAATACAAATGTAGTAATACAAGAAACAACTCATAATCCCAAACAAATAAACATCACCCAATAATGCATTTCAATAGTAATAAAGTCTTACTAATGTAGACACATCAACTAAGGATGAGTTACTGACTTCCCACTTCTATGTGTAGACTCAACCATTCTACCATGAGTGTGTGTAAGCTGAGATCGGTTACGATACTAGTTATCTAACCAATCACTTCTCCCGAGTGATACTTCCCCTTCACTTAGAGGAATGATCTTGTCCCTACAACTAGGTCAATACACTTGCAATGGTAGATAAACATTCACAATAAATCCATATGCATCATAACTTAAGAATATTCATAAATAAATAAATGGAAACATATTTACTCTTCAAAGCTATATTAAGAATTTATCAATACTTTCACATAATACCTATTTTAGTATTCCACTCTTTTAGAAAACATATCAAACTCGTGATTGTATTTACTAACCTATTTACCTGTGAAGGTAAAAGTAAATCAGTAATAACAAGACGAGATGTAACATACTTCTCCCCTTGTGAATCATCATCCCTAATGATCTATAGCACTTTAGCATACAAATAAAGTCAAATAAAAGTTTTACTTACCATTTTCAAAATATGTAAGAATCATAAAACATTCTTCCTATGTATCATCACTCCTTGCAATCTTGTCTTTTTTGGGCTGTGCCTCAAGTGTCCTTGTTAATGTGTAGGGAAAATTGTATGGCTCACACATTCTTACTCTCCCAAAGAGCTTATGTGTTGTATTCTCAATATCTCATATGTACATCCCATTTACAATAATATCTAAATAACACATGGCACATAAACTATAGTGACTAGAAAACACATTCTCATTGGCCCACAAATTTATCTTTGGTATAATCCAAATAGATAAGGAATGTCGATGCATTTTACACTACATTGTGGGTCCCTTCCTTTTCTTTGGTATTTACACCTAGGACAATTCAGAATATGAGACCATTTTACACAACCCTATCATTATTTTCTTATTCACAAATAAGACAACCTTCTCAGGAATACTAAGCAACTACTTCTCACGATATATTATCTATGACCGAAAACCTATAACTTAAGTTCCCAACTAGCATTGATTACCTTGGTGAGTTTTTCCAATAGAACATTATGTCAGTTTCACTAACATAAATAGGTTAATTTGTCTTGTTTTCTACCACTCCCCCTTTGGAATCTCAAGAGAGTACACATTTCCTACCAATGACATCTAGTCTTCATTTCTTGCCACACTAGACATTGTCTTGCCACCTTCCATGCAGCCCCTTACTCTATATTTTCCCAGATTATAGTGGTTCCTTATCCCAAAAATAACTTTGTCATTCCAATGTCCTAATCATGACATCAATCTCCCCAATTGATTCCCTAATCTTCCAAAATTTTGGGTACATCAGTTCTTTTATATCCAATAATAGTCTATCCTTTGACTAATTAAGAACCTATTGTGTGGTCTCATTCCACATTTACTTCCTAAATAATAATGGTTAGGAGTTTTGTGGGGATAAATCTCCTTTATCTCAGGACATCCACTCTTGGATTTATTCCATCCTTGGATATTTTCCAAATATGTAATCCATCTTTCAACTCAATCTAACTTTCCCGATAAGATTTGGTACTAATTTTGAGTATTAATCCTTGTTCAATCATATTGGTTCCTAAAAGATATTGCTTACCTAATATCCAAGCATGAATGTGTCCATAATAATTCCAAATCATGGGTAGTCTAGATCTTTCCTTACCTATTCCTTAGGCCATGATCTTCCCATTCATGATCAAGTAATCTACCTATCCTTTCCTAAGGCATCCATGATAATATCATTTTATTTTCCAATCATATATAAAGTATTGAGAAATAATATTCCTTTCTCGTTGGTCACAATTCTTGAGACTTTTACTATCTTCCAATAACTCCAATACTTTATTCATATGGTCATGAAATATATTGACATCATGGCTTATGAAGAAGTCAAAATTTCTTCCAATTGAAAATATGTTGACGATCTTCTTTGAATGGGGTACTTTATCTGAGTGAATCCACTTTCTTCCTTCCCCCTTAGTGTTTACATGACATTCAATCAACTCAAAGTTGAACTCCTAGCAATCACTTGCTTCATTGAAATAATTTATCATTCCTTGTTGATGGATTTTTATTTCCTTTTTCTTGCCTCCATGGCATACATTGCATATACTTTTCCCAAAGTTAGATTCATCACTGATCCCTAATCTCATAGTTTCAACAATTGGATCATCCAATAGGAGATCTAATGAATAATAAAAAACTTTACAAGTTAAGAGGCACTCTAATATTCCAATTCTCTTTCCAATAGCTTTTTTATGGAGGAATATCCATACCCACAAAGCCTCTTTGGTTGATGTGTATTCAACATAGAGCATTGTCTCGCAACAACTCTTATAGTTTTAACACATAGTGTCACACTGTATCCAATTTTTTTTTGGAACCTCTAATCGTATGTTGTTTTATGTTGAAACCTTGGTTATTTTTACTTATACTCCAACCAATATATGTACTATCCAAAACCTTTGTCAAACCAACCCGATTTATCATTTACAAGTTTTGTTCCTACAATCACCTTTTCATGTGACTTTTTCCTAATTCTTGGTTACTTATTCTCTCATAACCTTTAGAGATACCAAGGTTGCTTGGTTTCTTTCTCTCATCTCAATCAAAACTCAAAATTTATCTCATCAATTTTGGTTGGTGGAACCATGTCCACTTCATTGATTACTTCAGTTCTGACCACTCTCGTCTTTTCCCTTATTCCTAAGTTACTATATCCTTTCCTACAAGTTCTTAGCCTTACATAAAAATTAGATTCTTGTCAAGAGTTCTCCAACTTCTTGGATACCTCCTTCATTGACTATTTACTTTTTTTTAAGTTTCCAACTTATGCCAATAATTCATACTCCTAGATTCTAAGTATTCTTACTAAATCCAAGAATCCTTGACCCTCTATGCAAAAAAAAGGTAAATACTCATAAGGGAGATTCTCTCAATCCTATTTATCCCTCAGAGTTTTATATATATTTCATAGGATGAAGATATATATTGGTTATTCTTCCTAACCTTCCTACGTAATGTAATTGCATAATCTTTCACAATTTCAAGGATATATAATAATAAGTTGTTAGTTTAGGTGTTTTTAACTCTAGGGACATCTCTTAACTAGTGCCAAATTAAACAAGTTTCCACAAATATTTTATTCCTTTTGTTCTTTTCTCTTGTAGTTGTGGCACAAAAATAAATTCTACCAAATTATCTTCCGATAAGGTTTACACGTTGTTTGGCTAATGAGATCATTGGTTTCAGTGTTGAACCTGGTAGTTCTGATACCACATGTAACAACCCCGGTGTTATAATCAATAAAATTTCTAAAATTTCATGCTAAGTGACTATTATATGATGTCATAACATAGAAATAGGAAAATCTCTTCCCATAATGTAAATTACATGCATAAATGAAATAACACTTTCCAAATTTGTATTGCATTCTATTGTAATTTTATAGGTCTTCCAAAAACATAGATATCATATTGAATGAACTAAAGTATAACACTCATGATTACATCCTTCCACATAAATGAGTACATCATATGCACATAGCTCCTCTAAACTTCATCTGGAAATAGCTATACAAACTGGTCTCGATGTTGTCACATTGATGCATACATTTTGAATGTCCCTGCTCATTGGTGCAAAAACTCCAATTTTCCCCAATACTGGTTCAAACCTCTATAAACCTTGGCCGCCAATTGATGAGGAGAAGCATCACTCAAGCACTTTTTCACCAACCATAGAATCATATGCATCCCCTCACATGTCTTTCATTTGATAGATGGCCCTACCCTTCGAAAAAGAGAGTGGTTGGTAAACCTTCCATCAATATCCCACTTGAGCTTGGTATTGTGTCCTACATGACTAGAACTTGTAAACCCACAATCTAGGACTAGCATGCATACATTTAGATCATGGTGAATTTGATAGTGTAAATAGTGGCTACTTACACTACTTTGGCAAAAGTATACTCACTCAATACTTTGCATGAAGGTCATTCTATTCACATACACTTCTAATAAGCTCGATTTGGATCTTGACTACTTGTATACTATGCTTAGGTAGTTTCCTTCCCTAGGTAATCCCTAACCTAAAAAATAACCTATTTCCCTTTCCAAAAACTCTAATATATCTTATGGAATTTCTCATCCTTGGTATAATATTAGTATTCCTAGTCCACGAGTTAGCTTAACATAAACAACCATTTACTACAAAAGATAATCTTGTTCCAAGTATAACTTTATAATCTAGAGAATATCTATATAAGCTTCTTCAACTCATAGATAAATTACTCATAAATGACCAACTCTAATCAATAATATATCACTACTAATAAGTGGTTCTCATCAAGAGAATAGCTACATTAGTGATTGACCTCAATCGAAGCATATTCATAGAATTAGATGCTTCCCTTGAAGAGTGTAACCATTTTAATAAAAGAGCTATTCAAGGTAGAGTCTTGTCAACAATGTGGATTCATTTGAAGAGTGTAAAGTAATTAAACAAGTAGCTACTTTAACTCTAGAGGTTGTCTCGCCAAAAAGTGTAGTCTTTGGCACTTTTTCACTCATTTTAGCCTTTTCCCTTGGATTTTGGCCTTGTTTTTCCTTGATCTAGTCTTGAATGCTTGCAAATCAACAACAATCTAGCAGTATTTTACTAAGGTATTGTGAAGTGTTGTAACACATCTTCCCACTTTTCTAAGACCCTTTGAACACAATTCACCTAAATAACACCCTTTTACCCCTTTCCAATCCTTGTGTCAAGATGTTGTAAGGAATTTTCACATCTTCCTAGGCTTATCATGTTGGAAAAACAAGGATAGACAACTAAGGGGGGGTGAATCAGTTGTTATCAAAATCAAACTTATTCAACATTAATCAACCTTTAAAATCAAATCTGATAATTAAAAAATGCAAACATAAATCAATAACACATCAAAGACACATGAACACCAAGATTTTTATATGTGGAAACTCTATTAGGGGAAAAAACACAGTGGATGTTAGTCCACAGGATTATACCCCATTAGAAGTATTAATGAAGAATGAATAAAGAATCCACTTGCATTCAGGCACACTTCCTAGAGCTCACCGCTCAAGGGGAAGGCTCACTGCCTTACATAGGAAAATTAGATTAAATCCATCTGATGTGGTTGAACTAAGAAATTAGCTTCTACAAAAGCCACATGATAGTTTTGGTTAGGCACTGAAAAAACCTCTACGCACTCTACTCAAAATCCTTCACACTCTGCTCAATATCTTTCACACTCTTCTTTGCTCCTGAATGATTTGACCTTTATTCACACATATTTTTTGCATACATATACCGATCATACATTTACAATGAAGAGATAATCGCTCTTGTATATCCACTATACGGATTTACATCAACAATTCTTTCGGCCAAGAATAGAGAATAAATTACAACTATCAGCCTTAATACCTGAATAAATCTTAATGTGCACCAACCTAAGTCAGTCACAACATAGAAAATACCTAAATAAACATCATCGAGCATGCCAAACAATAAAATATTAATCCATAAGGATTTGCAACACGCTATCAGCATCATGTCACCCAAGAGCATGAAACATTTGAACACACAAGGAAAAATCTTTAATCACGAATAGACCGATCAATGCAAACGTATTGAATTGCTAGAGTATGATCTAGAAAAATTACTGATCATCTCAAAAACATACGCACCAACGAAATTTACCAAAAATGCAATCTCATTTTCCAGAAACACTTGCTATAGTAATTGAATAACTGTAGGAACACAGATATTCATAAGTTTCTAAATTTTTGATGCGTGCCATTGAAAATTTTAGACAACATACTAGATAAGCTCAACAACAAACCCTTTAATGTATGACACCTGAAACTCAATGTAAAAAACTTATCACCACTTGGATCTTCACAGCATCACAGACTGCCTGCAATATATTTATTACAATTTTCTCAATATCCTCGACATATACATCCTTTAGAATCACCAATGTTGATAGTGTTGACATCAATGATAACCACATATCAGCAATGCAACCACAACATCCAAAAATCTCCCCCTTTGGAATTGATGGAAACAGATGATGTGAAAAATAATACCATCAACACAACTGGTTGCTCACATACTTCTCTCCCTTTGATCTGTAGTTCACCTCTCATAGTTCTTTTCTCCCTTTTTGACTATTCTTCCCCTTACTTCAAGTGTTTTTCACATTGATCTTCTCCCCCTTTGACATCAATGGAAAAAGTACACATGCTCTGATCCTCATATTTAGCACATCTGACTACTCCCCCTGAGTAGCAGCCACCACAACATCAATATGGAATAGGATATGGCTATGAATTAATGAACTGATGCAACGACCTGCATCACTTAGTTTTGATCAGGAGGGGAAATCACCCCTAACTTGCCTCTAAGGTACTCAAAAGTATCCTTAGACAATGGTTTAGTGAAAATATCTGCAATTTGTTCCTTTGTAGGCACATACTCTAGTCTGAATTCTTTGTCACTTACTTTATCTCTCAAGAAGTGATATTTGATGGATATATGCTTTTTCTTTGAATGCAACACTGGATAATTAGAAATGTTTATGGAAATGGGTTCTTCATACTCAATTCTGACATCTCTCAGCATCTACTTCATCCACAATACTTGAGTACAACTGTTTGCAACAACAATATATTCTTCCTCAACAATAGATAATGAAATGGAATTCTGCTTTTTGCTTAGCCAAGGTACCAAATTCTTCTCTAAGAAGAACGCACCACCACTAGTACTCTTCCTATCATCTACATATCATGCCCAATCAGAATTAGTGAAAGAACTCAGGATAAGATCATCATCCTTAGGATACCAAAGAACAAAGTCAACTGTTCCTTTCAGGTATCTGAAGATTCTTTTCACAACAGTTACATTAGACTCTTTTGGATCAGCTTGATATCTAGCAACCATGAATACATGATTCATTATATCTGGCCTATTTTGAGTTATAAATAGAGTAATCCACCAATCATTGACTTGTATCTTGTTTGATTTTATTTAGGAGAATCATCATTCTATGTAATTTTTCATCCGGTTACCATAGGTGTACCAACTGGCTTTGAGTCTTCCATGCCAAACTTTTTCAGTAACTCTTTTACATATTTGGACTGGGATATAAAGATTCCATCTTCTAGTTGAGTGATTTGTAATCCTAAGAAGAATTTCAATTCTCCAATCATTGAAATTTCAAATTCATTTTTCATTTCATCAAGAAACTTCATACACAAATCACCATCACCTTCAAAAATAATGTCATCAACAAAAACTTCAATGATCAACTCTTTATTTTGATCCAACTTGAAATACAAATTGCTATCAACAACGCCTTTATTGAATCCAAGCTTCAACAAGTATTTATCCAATCTAGCATTCCAAGCTCTAGGAGCTTTCTTAAGTCCAAAAAGAGCTTTCTTCAATCAGAATACCATGTGTTCTTTGTCAGTCAATTGAAATCCATCTGGTTCCTCAACATAGACTTCTTCTTCTAGCTCACCATTTAGAAATGTTGACTTTACATCCATCTGATAGACTTCATAATTTTTGAAAGCAGTATAAGGAAGAAATAATCTTACAGCTTCAATTCTAGCGAAAGGGGAATTTTTTTCTTCAAATTAAATACCTCCCATCTGTGAGTACCCTTTGCAAACCAATCTTACTTTGTTTCCGATCACTTCACCTTGTTCATTCAACTTATTCCGAAATAGCCATTTGGTTCGAATCACATTTTTGTTCTGAGGTCTAGGAACAAGATCCCATGTATCATTTTTCTCTATCTGCATTAGTTCTTCTTTCATGCCTTCCATCCAATATTCATCTTTACATGCTTCATTGATATTGTTGGGTTCAATTTTGAAAATTAGACAATAATCTTCTAAAATTCTTCTTCTAGTTTGCACACCTTTCTTCTTATCTCCTATGATCTGGCTATCAAAATTATTTCTCCTTACATACTTGGGAGTTTTAGGATTTTCTTTGACTTTTGGTTCTTGTGTTCTTCCTTCTACACTTCTACTAGTTTATACTTCTGATTTTCTTGGTTCACTAAAATAATTTGATGTTGATTCTATGTTTGAACATTATTTCCATTGTTAGTACTATCATGATGATCATCTAAATCATATCCACTACATTTGGATGGTCTATCAATATCTTCATCAACTTTGACATTTTCACTTTCAACCATTTTCTTCAACCTTTTATTAAAGCACTGGTAAACTTTGCTCTTAGTAGAGTAACCTAGAAAGATTCCTTCATCACTTCTAGCATCAAATTTCCCTATATCATCATCTCTCTTGATCTATCATTTGCTTCCAAATATTTTGAAATATTTGATAGTAGGCTTATAACCAAACCATAGCTCAAAAGGGGTTTTACCAGAATTATTGTTGACATTTACCTGGTTAATGGTATACACAGTAGTACTTATAAATTCTCTCTAGTAGAAATGAGGAACATTTTCTTCCAGCATAATGGTTCTGGTAGTGTCTAGAACTATTATGTTCTTTCTTTCAACAACTCCATTTTGTTGAGGGGTTTGGGGAGCAGATAGTTGTTTTTGGATTCCATGCTCTTCATAGAAAGAATTGAATTCATAGGAGTAAATTCACCACCTCTGTCTGACCTTAAGCATTTGATCTTTTGGCTTGTCTCATTCTTTGTCATAGCTTTGAAGCTTTTGAATTTTTTTAATGCTTCATGTTTTTCTCTTAAGAAATCAACCCATATCATTCTAGAGTAATCATTAATAAGTAACATAAAGTACCTTTCACCTTGAATAATTTTGATTCTGAATGGACCACATAAATCAGTATGTATCAGGTCCAATACTCCATTAGACTTATATTTTTTGCTCTGAAAAGAATTTCTAGTTTGCTTTCCCATCTCACATTCGTTGGACATAGTATTAGTAGGCTTCACTAACTTAGGGAGATCTATGACTGCTTGAGAATAACTTATTTTGGAAATGTTACCAAAGTTCACATGACACAACCTCCTATACCATAACCAACTTACATAAACTTGAGAAATTCAACAACTTTCACTAGCAACACTCAAGTGAAAAATATTACCTCTTGTCTTTGTACCTGAAAAAAATCACATTTCCAGACCTTCCCCTTGTCCCGCATTTACCATCCTTGAACTGAAGATTGTAACCCTTGTCTACCATTTGTCTAACACTCAACAATTTATGCTTTAAACCTTCTACATAAAGAACATCATCAGTATTGTTCTTACTACCAAAAGAAATAGTTCCTCTACCATGAATCACACCAGAAGTGTTGTCTCCAAATATTACAACACAACCATCATAGTTTTTCAAGCTTACAGAGTTTCTTTTGTCACCAATCATATGATGTGAACATCTGTTGTCAATTACCCACTCATCCTTCTCTTTAATTTTTTCTGCAAGAGCCTTCTCAATATTCACATTACTAGTAGACTCAATGGACACCTAGCCATTTTCTTTAATAGCAATGAATACCCATTCATCTTCATTTCTAGTTTCTTTATCATATTCATCATAAATAACACCTTCTTCAACATAATAGAATTTCTTTTGAAATCTAGTCTTGTTAGGTTTGTACTTGGACACTCTTTCAAGACACCTTGATGCAAAATGACCTATTTTACTGCAAGAAAAACATTTAGTAGGTAACTTTCATTTGTACTACCATGACCTTTGCGTTATCTTTTCACAATCAATGCTTCTAGTTCTTCTAATTATTTTTCTTTATCTTCAATTTGTTTCATCTCATCTTCATACTTGAATGTCTTTTTGGAACTCTCTCCCGAATCATATCTTTTCTTCCTTTTCCCAGATACAGTAGCCTTGAATGCAAATTCGGTCTTAGGAGTAGATTCACCAAACTCACTCAACTCAAAGGCAACAAGTTTTCCAATCAGCATGTCTCTTTTCATATTTGTCACTGTTTTGAGTTCATCAATAGCATGAGCTTTTGTTTTGTATGAAGGAGGCACAGATCTAAGTATTTTAGCCACAATCTCTTCATCCAAGACTCCATTGACATATCTAATGCTCATCACTAGTTCATTTATCTTCTGAGAGAAAGAGAGCATGTTCTCATCTTCACTCATCTTCATGTCCTCCCACTTTCCTTTTAGACTCTATAGCTTAGCAAATTTTACTAGTGCATATCCTTCATACAATGTTTCCAAATTTTTCCAGATCTCATGTGCAGTCTTCAGACTTATCACATTTTTCATCTATGAATCTGTCAAAGTACTCAACAATGCTTCAATAGCCCAAGTATTTGTTTCAGCTTCTTTGATTTCATCAATAGTAGAGGGACCATTTTGAGGAATAGTATATGCATTCTTCATAATTTTCCAAAAAGGCTCACCAATACACTTCAAATGACATTCAATTATGATTTTCCATAGAGATTAGTTTTATCCATCGAATATAAGACTATCCTTCTTGTAAGAAGCCATCTCAGATCACCTCAAGTTGTTAAGCTTTCCCTTCAAAGGAGCCTTCTTTGATACCAATTGTTGGAAAAATAAAGATAGCCAACTGAGAGGGGGGTGAATTAGTTGTGTAGACATGGAAAATATACAATTCGATTCAAAACACCTAATCCTAACTACTAACGACATCTCTTCCTAAATCACACTCTCAGATTATCATCACCTTTTGTCTCTTAATTTAATAAATCATTATTTATTTGATTAAGTCTTTCTCCTCTATTGATTAAATTAAATAAATTAAACCTTATTTAATTTAATCTAACATTTCCCCTTTTAGTTATATAAATCAAAAATATTTATCTAATTAATCTTTCCTCTCATTTTGACTTAAATCAATCCTAAAATCTAAAGTCAAAATGGTCAAATCACCTAACCTCTCATTAAGTTAATCAAATCTTGATTAAGTTAATCCGTATCACTAAAATCCTCTAGAGAATGCAACTTGCACATGAAAATAGATTTAATTCATTTATTAAATCTCTATTTTCCCTCACATGGCATAAAAGGGAATATTCCCTCAAGTTTGAATTCAAAAATTCCAATTGGATGGGTACTTCCAACAAAGCATTCACTCCTCTTACATGTCCTTGTGCATTGAGCCAAGTGGCATTTATTTCATTCCTTTTTCCCTCTCACATGTCATTTCCTCAATTTCAAATTCCACCTAATTGCATTAATTGGGACTTTGGGCAAAATGTGCACAACCATCAACCATTCACATCTTGACAAGTGACACTTGGCCATTCGATGTTGAATGATCTCACATTCATCCAAATCGCTTATTCTTCCAATTTGGAAATCTATAAATGAAAGGTTATTCCTCTCATTCAACATCTACAATCTCATGCAAAGTTACTCTCTTGACAATGAGAGAAAATTTTTTGTATTTCACTCCATATGTTAATCATTTTCACAATTCCATAGCTAGGTTATGCCAAAATCTCATTAAGGAGATTTGATCAATCCACACATCATCAACATTTGCAATTTAGGAGTTGGGAAGGGGCCAATTTTGACACATCAATTGGCACCAATTCCCCCATGAGATCCAAAGTTTGCTTAGTTTAGATAGATTTAATTTGATTATTGAATATTGTTCTTCATTTATTTTCTATCTAAGTTTAGTAAATGGATTTCATGGGAAATCCTTGTTTCACCTTGCATTTTGAACTAATATTGTGTTTTTTTGTTACTTTTGTGCAGGTTTAAAGTTAGGGTTCACATTTTTGCACTAGAAGGAGGGCATGAAAAAATTCTAATCACGTTTTGTTTGAAAAATCTGCATTTTTTTTGTTTCTTTTGCAGGTCGTAGGAAACTACGCCGCATAAGGCCCACGACGCTATATTGCACCACTCCCACAGGCGCAACACTATATCACACCACTTTTAATCCAAACCGTGCCCCACTTGCTTCCCGCACCAGTTTTTTTTAAATTTCCAAACTCCACCGTGGATCTGCGAGTCCAAACTTTTCTCCAGCTAGTCCCACAGCACTGTATTGCACTGCTTTCAGAGGCGTGGTGCTATATCGCACCACACTTTTCCTAAACTGCACCGTACCCACTTTCCCACTCATTTTTTTTCAAAAATCTCCAACTCTACCACAGATTTTGAGTTGCAAACTGCTTCGCCTACCAAACTCCACCACGCCTGCATTCTCTATTTCTACAGAGCACCACACTCAGTAAAAAGTACAACACTATATAGCGTTTCATCTGTTCCAAATTATGCTGCACCCTCTAATTGCACCGTTGAAAAACAGTCTGAAATTCAATTTTTTCTTTTAACATGTACCTTTTGGTTTTTTAGATTTCTAGATTATTCACCTGGTTGTTGTTTCTGTACTCTTTGGTTTTTATCATCTTGCAGGTTAGGACAAGGAAGAAAGTGAAATGGAAGGTTACATCAAGGCATCATTCTCATCTTATATAAAGTGTTTTTGAACACTGTAGTGTTGTTTAACACTTTAGAGAATTCCTAATCTCTTTCAAAGGATTTGTTACCTTTCATGCCTTAGAAAACACTAATTTTCCTTTTGGGCATTAAAAAGAACAACACAAATTTATTTTTCAAAAGTTTACAAAAAGAGCTTAAAAAGAACCTTAGAAACAATCTACTAGATTTGGTTTAAGGTTTAAAAACTAAAAAAGGTAACTTCCACATTTAAATTTGGTGCTCTAAAAAGAATTCATTTTGCTTTGTGGGATTAAAATGGAACAAGTGCTATTCTGTTTTGTAATTATTTATTCAAGCTAATATAATCAAAAGTTCGTATGCACTCCTCTTGCACCTCATGATGATCTTGAGAATCAGAAGTTCTTTTGGTGATCTTAAGTTGAATAAAATAATTGCCTCCACATTTCATTTTTTGGAATTAAAATTGAACTAAACATACAAGTGTGAGCACGGTATATTGCGAGTGTTCTCCCTTTTTTTTTCCACAAAGGTTGATTGAACTACGTGATATGCTAGCTTGCTATTGTTTATCTTAGAGGGCCTGCCTTGTGGGAAAAAGTACTCACCCAAGGGAACAACCCAACCGGGAACACGCTAAAGCCAAGTGACTTCCAATCGGTATATCAGTGTGGATTCTTGAGGAAAGTTCAAGAATCACGAGGATTATTCCGACAAGAAGAGAAGCAATGGTCTCTCACTGCATGGATAGTCCCCCACAAATGGAATGCCCGAATTAAAACCCCTTATTTAGAAAAGGCCAAAATCCTATCTATTTGTTGGTGCAAAAGGTCATGTCCTTTGAAGCCGCCCCATGTTATACATGCAGTTCAGTTATAGAGATGAAAAGTATGCCATCGAAGATTCATGGGTCTGATGCTTGATTGACTTGAGAAGTGAGTGCACTCTAAGGGGTAGCCTGTGTTGTCAAGCATCTAATCATTCACACTGAATATGCACAGCTGGATTCATCCAAGTGGGAACCCACCAAATACTGTCTTTTCAGCCTAGGGCTGTGCATATTATTGAGACACTTTGCTTGGATCTAAAACATTGAGAAACAAACATTCACAAAAGCTTTGAAATTTCAAACCCTTTGAGGAAATAAATATCCTTTAACGAATCTAAGTGCTCTTGCTTGCCCTAGGGATTATATCCTTAGAGGTTTCTAAGTTCTTGGGTTTTATCACCATTTTTTTCACCAAAGTCAACACTAGGAAACTTTTGCCCTAATTTCCTTGATTTCCACAAAATGGACCTTGTGGGATGAAAAGAAATTAGGACATTAGACATACAGTTGAACAATAATCAAGAAAGTGCTTTTTGTGAAAAGAACTCGCTAAGAAGAGATAAAGACAAATTGGACCTCACATGTGTTGTTTCAAATGATATCCCGAAAAGTCAAAATCCCAAAACCAAGATTCAAAAGGATTAGTCTATAAGCTCGTGAAGAACGTCTTGAAACGCTTCTTGAAGTTAGAGCAATATTGGTGTATAATTTCTATAAAAAGGCTTCAAGGAACAATCCAAGTTTGTATGCATTTTATTATCAATAGAATCCTGAGCTTTTTTAAAGGTTTTCTTTTCTTACATAGGAAGTAAGGAATGTTCTTCAATATCGAGGTCTTGTAAGAAAAGAGTTGTGTCTAGGTCAAAGTCTAGGATCAAATTCTTCACTCTTATCCATCTCTCCATCAATCAAATTTCATCCCACCAACAAAATTTTGAGAACTTTAAAAAATCATTCATGCTAAACTTAAAGGAAAAATCGGCATCACTTTGTTTTACTTAATACACCTAGTTAAACTATCAAATCCTCTTGAACAAATTTTCCTCTAGGATAACACAACTTCCTAAGCTCTACTAGTTCATGATCACCTTGATTGGCTTAACACACTTAGCCAATTCATACTCTTGTGCGATTTTTCTCTAGGATAACACAACTTCCTAGGGTTTACAAGTTCACCATCATCTTATTTGACTTAATAAACCTAGTCAAACTATCAAAATCAAACCCAAGCCCTAAAAGTTTAACATTATCCCTAAAAATTTCTTCAAAAGTTTCACTCATTCACATCATCCATTTATCCCATCCACATCACCACCCCTTTTGATCCTTGGACTCTCCTAGTTCTTCTCCTCTTTTGGGCCTAAAGATTAAGATCAAACAATCTCTATTTTATGGTCCAAAAAAGATCACAACACAAGAGGAACATGGAAAACACCAAAGAAATATCAGCTTCTTGTGACTTAAGTCAAGTAACCACTGAAGTAAACCTTTTGGGATCAAGCAATCCCCCAAACAACTCTTCTCTACCATCACAAAATCTTCAAGAGGAAGGCTATAAAGATGAAATCACCAATGAGAACTTGGGAATGACACAATCAAAAATTCTAGAAGTGGTTCAAAATCCAGAGAATCATAAATTTGCCAATGCCATGTTTAATTGCATACGCACGTTAATAGAAGGAGGGGTCCAATCCCCTTTTGACCTTGACGTAGGCACCAGTATGGAAAGACCTATTACAAGTATATCCCCAATGTCAATTTCAAACATCACTCAAGAAATGTCCATATTGACAATCACATCAACCTCACCAATTGTAAACAAGGGAAGTGCCATGTTTCATGAATTACAAAAGCATTGCCTTGTAAACAACAAAGAGAAAAATATCAGCACCACACTAGATAACTCTGTCCTGGTGAATCCATTACACCTTTACATCCCACTCACTTTCCATAATCATGCGGATTCATCCTCATTCCATGCAACACTAGCCTATCCATTAAACATACAATCTTCTCTATCACAAGGATAAGGTGGTTTGTTTGGAATAGGAAGAGTCACTAACCTGTTATTCTCCTAGGGGAGCATACCATCTTTCCCTCCATTACCACTCACATCCGCATCACCTCTTGGAGTGGGTCTTCGCCCCCTAACCACCACTAGTTTCTTGAATCAAGGAAATCCAAGCATCACATTGAATCCTCTCCTTTTTCTAGTAGCATCGCAACAACAAGTGGCAACCATAGTCAATACATCAGTCAGTCCTCAAATCTCTCAAAAAATACCTTCTCAAGGACCGAGCATCTCAACCACACCACCAACAACTCAAGCCCCGACCATCAACACAAACCTTCCACCTATCACAATGGTTAGCACCATTCCCAATCCACCACCAATCCCACCAAAAGCTAATGTGACAAACTCATTCATCACCATGATCCAGGCCATCCAGAAAGCAAATCATCAGAGGGTACTTAAACAAAACCAACAAGCTACACAATAGGTTGCTCAACAAGTGCAAGCACAACTAGCTTCCGAACAAGCTGCACAAGTTGCACAAGCCTAGAAAGCCACACAAGCTATGCAAGAAGCCCAACAAGCACAAGCTCAAGCTCAAGCTCAACACTAGGCTCAATAGGTGCAAGCACAATACTGAGCACAACTGCAAGAAATTCATCAACAAGCATACCAATAAGCCCTGCAAGATTTTCAGGCACAACAACAAGCTAAACAACAATCTTTTTTGGTGCAACATCAACTAGACCAACAACAAGCTTTGTTGGAACAACAACAAATCGACCAACAACAAGCTTTGTTGGTGTAACAATAGCTAGAACTACATCAAGCATTATGGGAACATCAACAAATGGACCAACAACAAGCTTCATTGGAACAACAACAACAAGATCAACAACAAGCATTGTTAGCACAAATACAGGCATATCAACAAGCATTGAATGCACAAAAGAGCTTGCAACAGACTCCCACCAATACCCCTGTCATCAATCAAACAACGCAAACACCCCAAAATAAATTCATCCCACCAACCGATCCACAAAATGATGTTGCAACATAGATCAAACTACTCTCACAATAGGTACTGGACCTCCAAGCAGGAAAAACAACCAGAACACCAAGCAACTTGTGCCCTTATCCATTTGATAGAAGTTTGACAATGGTACCATTCCCAAAGGGATTTGAGATTCCCAAATTCAATAAGTATAATGGCACATGAAACCCTTAAAAATCACGTCAGGGAATTTCAAGTGCATTGGATGGAGGTTGCATATGATGACACATATCTAATGTGAATTTTCCCCTGAAGTCTGAATGGTCCTTCCATGGAATGATTTTCTCATCTACCCATAGGCATTAAGACATTCCAATAAATTGTGGAAGCTTTCCTTAAAAATTACGCGTTCAGCATGGGTGCAGATGTTAGTTTGGAAGAACTATCAATGCTCAAACAAAGAAAATCAAAGCTATTCTCATCCCTCTTGCAAAGATGGTGATCCAAGGCCAATCAGAGCAAGTGGACCATTCCATAAGAACAACAAGTTTGCACAATCATATCCAATTTAGATGAAAACTTGGCGTTCTACTTAAAAATGCAATGCATCACAACGTACAATCAGTTGATACCAAAAGCGCTCAATACCGAAAGAGCCCTTACTGTGTGAGGACGCACATCAACATTTCCTCCACCACAAGATAACTGTCTGTCTTGTTGGGTCTCAAAAATGCAGGTTTGAACCATGAGAGTTTTCCAAGTTCTCACAACACTTTTGGCTAATGTAAAAGGCCAATCGATGCAATTGAACCTTCTCTTTAGGTTCTGCTAGACCAAGGAAAGTGAACCTATATGAATTATGCAAATTGAAATGTACTTCCTATTGAAGCAATCTATCCACAATGGCAAAGGGAAGTGGATAGATAAAATCACTACAACTACTCCTACTCCTACTACACGAATGAAAGGTTTTGAATAAGTTGTTTATGTGAATCTTATCTCTAGGTTGTGGCAAATCAGTGCCTTCTATCCACATGGGAAATGGAGTCAAAAATAAAAATGATATGTGTTTCCTCTTATTGGCTTAACTCTAGTTGTTAGGCACTTTGAAAATCCTATGGCTGGCATAAAACTTCACTAAATCTATGACTTGCATAAACAGTGCTGGAATGTTTCTCTATCAGGTTCTACTTCCACAATCCAAAAGAAACCTTAAAACAACTGTGACTTATTAAAATATTTTAATTCTGACTCGCAGACACCAGTTAATTAAATCACACAAAATGAGAGTGCATTTTGATAAACCAGAGATATATTTGATATGTTGATTTAAATGATTAAAAGATCCCAAGTTGGAGACAACCAAAAATAAGGAATATGTATTATTTTATCACAACAACTGAACACCAAAGAGAAATTCATCAGTTTAAAACATTAGTCTTCATTGCTTCTACTTCAAGAAAATTCTATACATGATTTCCATCCTAGTCCCTTCTCAGGAAAAATATAACTCCTATTGTCTAACTACTATCTTCTCCCTCCCCTCTACAACTGATTTTTCAATACATTTTATACAGTAAAATCTAAGGGTCAGATCTCTTCATTTTACTATTACAGCTATTTGTTATTCCTGATAGAAAATAAAATATTTGATTAAGTTGCCTTATTAGCAAATCAAATATTTTGATTACATAGATGAGCCTTCAATTTTCCCTTAATACATTTCCTTCTTGTACCTTTACTGGCTTTTAATATTTCTCCTTCGTAGCCTTTTATTATCCTTACCGCTCAACAATGGTCAAATTTTGACCGGCCCCACCTACCATCTCTTCCTATCACCTCTTACCGCCTTACCACGGTCTCTACTCTGCCTTGTCGTGGTGTTGTGGTAGCCGTTCACTGACTGTTATTCTCACTGCTTGTTGTTTACCACACCACCGCGGTCTCTTCCTTAACCATCCACGGTAGCATAGTAGCTCGTTTATTAACCGTCATCGCTGCTGCCTTCGTTGCTTATCTGACAGCCACCGTGATACCGTGGTCAATGAATTGACTATGCACGGTGTGGTGGTGACTATTCTCCATCCACTGCATTACTACGGTTTCCTCCTTGTGTTCCCACGGTACTATGATAGACATTCTAAAAAATGCTTACCATTCACCCTTCGCTACTACTATCATACCGCAGTGACGGTGCTAACTGCACACGATTGCATGATAATCATTCCATCCACCATCACTCCCCTGGTAATCATTTACTGCACCACCGTGGTCGATCTGATGAATATCTATGGTGTAGCGGTAAGGGTTTCCTTGACTGCATTGAACTATCACCGCTATACCATGAGCCACTTTGCAAAAGGCCACAGTAAAGCGGTAAAGGGTGTTGGCGTATGAAACATGATTAAGGTGGCAATATTTATAAGGAATAGGTTATTTTCAATTTGTGAAAGGTGGTGAAATGAATTTTTTCATGAAAAAGGTAGGAAAATGGACAAAATCCTTTAGAGTTTTAATGGAAAATTGCGTTTAAATGAGAAAAAACCTTAGGATTTTAGATGGAAATTTTGGGTTCTAACAGTGGCTCCTGTTGGGGATGAGTGATTGTCTAATCACTACAAGAATCTAGAATATCTTTGGGAGAGTAGACCAAGCGAACGAAATGAAAAATGAAGGCAATGGAAAATGGAGGGAATGAAGGAGCATGGATGAGATGGAAAATCCTACACTATTGTACATGGAAAAGATTTCTTCAATAAGGGAATTTCTGAGAATGTCCATGTACTAGAAAACCCAGACCCTTCAAAATTTCTAAACTACTGTACATGGAAAAGAATGTTTAAAAAGGCTTTGCTAAGAATTGTCCATGTACTGGCAATCCTTAATCCTCTGTACCTGCCATGGTTTAAAAATAAAACCATAAAGGATGGCCCCAGGCCACCCCAAAGACAAAAATACACTTTCCTCTATCATAGACTTTGTTATGATTAAAGTTCATCAGATTTCTTCTAAAGTTATCCATTCCCTCTACCCTACAACATGCATTGCCATTGAAAACCTTCAAGATATCATTGCATTCAACCTGATTCATATTCATTTTACCATTTTTCCATTCATCATTCTTATTATCATATGAAAAATCTTGGTCATCTTCAGCATACAAAGTGTATCCACATTCAACAAAAAATTCATAGGAATGCTCACTATCATATGTTGTTGAATGTGCCTACAACTACACTGGGACTTGAAAATCTGAATACTCCTTATGGCAACCAAAAAATTCTATCTCACCAATATTTTCTGAAACAATCAAATCACTTTCCATTGGTTTCCTATCACTAGTTAGCATTGACACACACATTTGATCCAGACAGTCTTCTTTATACATACTTGAATCAATAAAAGTTGAACACTCATCATCAATGATATGAAAACTAGTATCTTTCTCTTATAGGCAAAAATTATTCAAGTCACATACCTCTTCTTGGACACAAATAGATCTTTGATCAGCTTCAAAGAACTCCTCATCACTGTGATAGATGCACATGGGGTCATATGAATTGTTACTTTCACTTTCAAAACAAATGTAGGCTAGAGCCAAAACTTTGGAATCATCTTTATGTGCACATTTCTGGTATTCAAGAGTTAACAAATCTGAAACTTGCTCACTGTTGAGTGAACATGTTTCATCCATATCTTCTATTATTTCTCCATCTTCTTGATCTCCATAAGAGCTGAAAATATCTCCTTGCTGCAAATCAAGATCCTCATGATGGTCCCCATGGTTATCAGTTACCAGTGAAAATACAATATGTTCCTTTTCAAGTGGACTTGCTTCTTCATTGAACTCTTCTATATTTTCATCATCTTGGCCCTCATAAAATCTTTCTCCCATGAATTCTTCCTCATCATCAGTTGTGTCACCATGGTATTGATCTGAGAATGAGGGCACAATTTGTTCATCTTTGCTTGCTTTATCACCAATATATTCCTTATGAAGTGTATCTTCAAGAACACATTCATCATTGTAGTCCTCATCCAATATGTATGATTGGCCACCCATATCATCACCATCTTCCAAATCTGAATAATTGTCATTGGAAATCTCAATTGCACATTTATCCTCCATTGGCTGCATTATTTGATCATTCATGATATCACAATTAGATTCATTATTGATAGTGTCCATATACCTTGTCTCAAGCATGGAATCAATAAATTCATTCACTACTTTAAAGGCTTTCCATTTTAATGAACCTGAATAATAAATTGATTCAAGATCAGTTGCTTTGACAATTGTGTAACAAATGTGGGTCTTGTTGGCCTAAAATGAGGAGATAATTGCATACAAATGTCTACCATCCTGTTGTACAAAGAAGTCATAGACTCTCCCTTATATCTCCTCATGTTAAAAAAGTCATACACCAGACCAATACCTCGCTCTTGAATTTGAGTATACTCATCAATAGTATTTTGTTGCGAATAGAGTACATTACCTTTATTACCAAAGTTCTCAGTTGCATCATGTGGTGTCCAAGATCTCTTGGAATTTGTGTATCCATTCTCACTATATGATGGCCTATTTGGTGATGTAGTTCAAACACATTCGACTTCCAACTGCAAGACTTGTTGTTCCACTTGTCATGTTTTTCATTTCCAGTATAACCTTTGTTGTTCCAATTCTTCAAAATCTTTCATTGACCAGTGTCTTCTTTCAGCTCCTGACATCTTGGAAAAATGTTACTGCTCCACAATATCTATGTATTATTTATCAATGTTAAATAGAGTCGCCACCTACTTCTAAAAGTAGGAAAATGAAAAATATTATGATATTGTTTTGGTTTGCCCCTAGCAGAATCTCCAAAAAATGTGAAACTTTGTTGAATCTATAAATGGAAAGGCTGAAAAATCTTCCTAAGTAAATCCCCAGTGGAGTTGGCAATTTGTTGGGTCTCAAAAATGCAGGTTTGAACCACGAGAGGTTGCCAAGATCTCACAACGTTTTTGGTGAACGTACGAGGACAATCGATGCAATTAAACCTTTTTCTCCTTAGGTTTTGCTAGACCAAGGTGGGTGAACCTATATGAATGATGTAGATTGAAATGTACTTCCTGCTGAAATAATCTATCCACAATGACAAAGGGAAGTGGATAGATAAAATCACTACAACTACTCCTACTCCTACTACACAAATGAAAGGTTTTGAATAAGTTGTTTATGTGAATTTTATCTTTGGGTTGCGGCAGATCAGTGCCTTCTATCCACATGGGCAATGGAGTCAAAAATAAAAATGATATGTGTTTCCTCTTATTGGCTTAACTCTAGTTGTTAGGCACTTTGAAAATTCTATGGTTGGCATAAAACTTCACTAAATCTATGACTTGCATAAATAGTGCCAGAATGTTTCTCTATCAGGTTCTACTTCAACAATCCAAAAGAAATCTTAAAACCACTGTGACTTATTAAAAGATTTTAATTCTAACTTGTAGACACCAGTTAATTAAATCACACAAAATGAGAGTACATTTTGATAAACCATAGATATTCTTGATATGTTGATTTAAATGATTAAAAGATCCCAAGTTGGAGAAAACCAAAAATAAGGAATATGTATTATTTTATCACAACAACTGAACACCAAAGAGAAATTCAACAATTTAAAACATTAGCCTTCATTGCTTCTGCTTCAAGAATATTTTGTACATGATTTCCATCCCAGTCGCTTCTTGGGAAAAATCTAACTCCTACTATCTAACTACTATATTCTCCCTCCCCTCTACAACTCATTTTTCAATATATTTTATACAGTAAAATCCAAGAGTCACGACTCTTCATTTAACTGTTATAGCCGTTTGTTATTCCTGATAGAGAATAAAATATTTGATTAAGTTTCCTTATCAGCAAATCAAATATTTTGATTACATAGACTAGCCTTCAATTTTCCCTTAATACATTTCCTGCATTTACCTTTATTGCCTTTTAATATTTTTCCTTCATAGCCTTTTATTATCCTTACCGCTCAATAGCAGTCAAATTTTGACCGGCCCCACCTACCATCTCTTACTATCACCTCTTACTGCCTTACCAAGGTCTCTACTCTGCCCGGTCATGGTGTTGCAGTATCCGTTCATTGACTGTTATGCTCACTTCTTGTTGTTTACCCCGCCACCGCAGTTTCTTCCTTAACCATTCATAGTAGCGCGGTAGCCCATTTATTAACCGGCATCACGGCTTC
Organism: Sequoiadendron giganteum; assembly: GCA_007115665.2. Lineage (NCBI taxonomy): Eukaryota > Viridiplantae > Streptophyta > Pinopsida > Cupressales > Cupressaceae > Sequoiadendron > Sequoiadendron giganteum. The sequence goes on along the minus strand of CM021110.1, from coordinate 395,839,449 downwards.
CTTCACCACTTATCTGACCACCAATGTGATACCACAGTCACTAAATTGAATGCACATGGTGTGGCGATGACTATTCTCCATCCAATGCATTACCGTAGTTTCCTCCTTGTCTTCCCATGGTACTATGGTAGCCATTCTACAAACTCTTAACCATTCAACCTTCACTACTACCACCATACCATGGTGATTGTGCTAACTATGCGCGGTTGCATGGAAATCATTCCATCCACTGCCACTCCGCTGCTAACCATTTACTATGCCACTACGGTCAGTTTGATGACTAGTTGTGGTGTAGCGGTAAGGGTTTCCTTGACTGCATTGAACCATCACCGCTATACCATGAGCCACTTTGCAAAAGGCCGTAGTAAAGCGGTAAAGGGTATTGGCGTATGAAACATGATTAAGGTGGTAATATAAGGAATAGGTTATTTTCACTTTATGAAAGGTGGTGAAATGAATTTTTTCATGACAAAGGTCAAAAAATGGACAAAATCCTTTAGAGTTTTAATCGAAAAATGGGGTTTGAATGAGAAAAACCCTTAGGATTTTAGATGGAAATTTTTGGTTCTAACACATCCAATAATTATAACGATAAACCTCAAACATGGTCGAAGAATAAAATTATCATAAACGACAGCGTGGTCAATGTTGAGGTGGTCATAAATGCTCCTTAACCAAACATCCAAACTCATCACCAGCCATAGAATTACAATCACAATAGTGTGAAAACTAATACAATAGCACAACAACAACTACTTCCCAAAGATCAAATCAATAACTTGGGCAATCAAGGAGGACCACCTCCCCAAAACAAATATCCTCCCAAGCTAAAGTTCACAGCTCTTGGAGAATCAATTGAATCCATAATGAAGAAGTTGGTCAAGGAAAACCTTATCAAAGTCTCCAACTCTGAGCAATACATGGAAGCCATGACCAAACCACCATGGTACAATGAAAACCTGTTTGTGATTTTCACAAAATCAAGGGACATACAACCAAAAATTGCATGAGGCTGAAGAATATCATCCAAGACCTCATCGAGGACAAGATCATAAATGTTGAACAACCAGCTAGAAACTACAACCTTAAAATATACAAAAATATGATGCCAAATCATAATCAAGAAAATAGCTAGGGGAACAATAAAGGGAGACAAAAATATGCAAGTGCTAACCTAGTATATGAAGAGATAGTCGCATGTGTAGATGAAATGGTCATGGTCATTAACGTCAAAGGAGCTAATGCTGAATATGGAGTCACCACACGTGGTGGCAAGGTCACTATTGCAGAGGCATCACAACCATCTAAGACCCCCATTTCAAATATAAAAGTTGTTCCCTACGACTATAGTGTCATCGACCGACTGAAGAGAACACTTGCCCAGATCTCCATCATGGAATTGTTAAAAATTTCCATTGCCCATAGGAAAATTCTTGATGAAGCATTAGTGGCATCCACCGTCTTTGCCACCCTTGACATGGAACACTTTCAGGCTATGGTTGGTAATATCGTTACTCCAAATCTCCTTAAATTCTCTGATCAAGATCTTCCCACCCAGCCATCTGATAATTGTGCACTTCACCTTCAAGTGCTGATTCATAAAAATAAAGTCAAAAGGGTCCTAGTGGATGGAGCTATAGGCCTTAACATTTTCTCTCTCAAACTTATAAAGAACTTGGGATTCTCCGAGGATTCCATTAACAAGAACAAAATCATCACTATAAGAGCATATGATGATCAAGAAAGAGTGTCTCAGGGCACTATTAAAATCCAAATCCAAGTGGGACCAGAAACCACGCAGACTACCTGTTAGGTCCTTGACTTCGACCTACCATACATCTTCTTAGGATGCCCATAGATCCATGGAATGAAGGCAGTTTCCTCAAATATCATCAATGCATCAAATTCTTGTACCAAAATGAGGAGGTCACTATACACAGGGATCCCGAACCATTTTCCTATTGCAAAAACTTGGAAGCCAAGTTTTATAAAATCCCCCAAGTGCCAAAAAATGATGAAGGCCCATCCACTACATCTATCGATCCATCTAACCTTACCTCCACTTTTGTGACAAAGACATCTGCCATCCCTAATATATCTGACATCAAACTCATGATCCAGGACAACAGATGTGGAGACTAGAGAATGAAGAAAAGTGCATTTTTTGTAGGAGAGTTACCATAATCTCATAGGTCGCATGGGCAACCTTGATCAACCAAAACACCCGTCCACACCCTTAGGGAAGACCCCTCTGGATTCCTCCATTGGGGGGATCTAAGTCAAGAAAATGTTGATGAGGAAGATATTTCAATCACGATATATCGTGATGAAGGACCCACGCCCACACTACCCATGGATGAAGCCAGAAGAGGGCTACAAATAATGCTTGGTATGGGCTACAACATGAATGAAAGCTTGGGAAAAAATAGTGATGGATGACTAGAGCCCATCATTGTAGAGAGAAGAATGAGGAACCTTGGCCTCAGATGTACTCCCTTGAGTATAACCGTACATGGAAGAGGTACTCCTAGTAAGGCAGTTAGGCCCCCTTCTCAAGTATCAACAACTACCCTTCAATCACCCGTATGCACAGGTATCCCCCTAAACAATTTCACTTTGGATGTAACTGATGTCTATGCCAATAGTGATGATGAGGATACCATAGTTGGACTTCCCTTTCCTTTTGAGGATTCCTCCTTACTAATGATTAGTGCGTCACCCATTGAGTCAAACCAACAAACCCACAAAATCAAATTAGTATACCCTCAACTCATTGACCATGACCAATGAGGACCACCAATTCTGGACTCATTTGAAAATGATGAGGCACTCTCAGAATTCATGGGACTAAGGGATGTAGTTCCATGCAAGGATCACAAGGCTGCTTTTGAAATCACATTAGACACTCAAGCATATTATGGGGAGATGATTGATTCCTTTAGTCACAAAAGAAAAAGAATGAGAATAAGCTCGGAGTTATTGAGTGAAAACCACATTGTGGCACTCTCTAACCACAAAATAGTAAAAATAAAGGATACATCCAATGGTGAAAACATATCTAAGGCACTAAAGGATGAAGGATTCAATCTCCCCCCGACTGCTCTGCATCAAGAAAAATTAGAAGTCCTGGTAGAATAGTGTAATCCTATTAACTTGGGAATAAAGACAACATCACAAATCACTTTCTATGCCAAGTCACTTCTGACACAAGAACAAGAACTATTAGCAACATTTCTAAAGGAAAGGAAGGTAAATTTTGCTTGGACCTATGCTGACATGCTAAGTCTAGATCCGGAAGTTATGGTTCATCATTTGGTTGTTTACCCTAGAGTGAAGCCAGTAAAACAAAAATTAAGAAAAATGCATCCCCAGATAGTCTTGCTAGTCAAAGTAGAATTAAAGAAGCTCTTGGATTTCAGCTTCATACACCCGATTGACTATCTAGAATGGGTATCCAATCTTGTACCAATTTCAAAACCAAATAAGGGCATCTGTATCTGTACAGACTTCAGATACCTCAACAAAGCATGTCCCAAGGATGATTTTCCACTACCTAACATTGATATCATAGTGGACATGACAGCTGGACATGAGATGCTATCACTGATGGATGGATTCTAGGGGTATAACCAGATAATGATTGTAAGAGAAGACCAAAATAAGACATGATTTTAGTGTCCATGGGGTACCTACTACTAGAATATGATGCCATTTGGACTAAAAAATGTAGGGGCTACATATCAAAGGGCCATGACACTAATCTTCCATGATATGATACACAAAACCATCAAAGATTGTGTAGATGATATACTAGCTAAATCAAAGAAGAGACAGAACCAAATAGCCACCCTAAGTGACATTTTTGACAGGCTGGAAAAGTACAAGGTCAGGCTCAACCCGAAGAAATGTGTCTTTGGGGTACAATCAGGTAAACTTTTGGGATACATAGTATCGATGAGGGGAATAGAGGTGGATCCCACAAAGGTTAAAGAAATCCTTGACATGGAAGCACCAAGGACACTAAAATAGCTCAGAGGATTGCAAGGCAGACTCCATTCCATTCAGAGGTTCATAGCGCAATTAGCAGAGAAATAGATTGCATATTCACATCTACTCCATAAAGGAGTGGCGTACAAGTGGGATGACAAATGCAATCAAGCATTTGACAAAATCAAAGAATATCTACTCATGCCCCCAATATTAATGCCACCCATTGTAGAAAAACCACTGATCTTATACATCTTAGCAACAACAGTAGCCTTGGGTGCTCTTTTAGCTCAACACGATGAAAATGGGATAGAAAGGGCCATCTATTACATCAATAGAACAATGGTTGGTCATGAGTTAAACTACTCATTCATTGAAAAAGAGTATCTAGCAATAGTGTTTTCTTCACAAAAATTATGATATTACATGCTGGCACACAAAATAAAACTCATCGCCAAGATAGATCCCCTAAAGTATCTACTATCAAAAGCTATGCTCACATGAAGGATGGCTAAGTGGGTCATGATACTATCAGAATATGACATTGAATATGTGGAGCAAAAGGAAATCAAAGGACAAGTCATTTTAGACCAAATAGAAGAAGCTCCCATTTATGCAGAGAATCCACTCATATCAGAATTTCCAGACGATTCCATCTTTAATCTCAGCATAGTTGATCATTGGAAACTCTACTTCAACAGTTCCCACACACAACATGGATTGGGAGTCGATAATTTCGTCATCACCCCATAGGGAGATTGTATACCTAGATCTTACAAATTGGCATTCCCCTGTACCAAAAATATTGCAGAGTATGAGGCTTTAACCATAGGTCTCAAAATTGTAGCACAATGGCGAATCATGGCACTAAAATTTTATGAAGATTCATAGCTTATTATCAACCAAGTCAACGATGAGTACCAAAATAAGGATGATAAGCTCACACCATACAAGAAGTTGGTAGAAAGCCTCAAAGAATCATTTATTGATATCACCTTTGAGAAGATACTGAGGGCTAACAACAGAGCAGTTGATGCCATGGCAACAATCAGATCCTTACTAGATATCCTTTGCAATGTCTCAAAACATGAATTCTTGATAAAGCAGCTTCTCGTACCCACTTTTGAGTTACCAGAGTCAGAATATGCATGCAAAATCCTTGGTCCTGATGATCTTTGGTATCACGAAATCTACACCTACTTGAGACTAGGAGTCCTCCCAGCTGACATTACCTCGAACCTCAAATGAACCTTTGTCAAAAGGTCCTTATGTTTTGTCATCCTAGAGGAAACCCATTTTTGTAGGAGCATTGATGGGACCCTATTATGCTGCTTAAAACATGAGGAAGCCTTGACTGCTCTGACTAAGGTACATAATGGCACTTGCAGTTCACACTCGAGTGGTATGAACTTGGCCAAGAAGTTAATAAGAACAGGGTACTACTAGCCAACCATGGAAAGAGAGGCACATGACTTTGTCATAAAGTGTCTACAGTGCCAGTATCATGGAGACCTTATTCATGCACCAACTCAAGAACTCCATCCTATTGTTACACCATGGCCTTTTTCACAATGGAGGCTCGATATCATAGGAAAAATCACACCCACCTCATCCAACAACCACAAGTTCATCATCACCACCACAGAGTATTTCAAAAAGAGGGTCGAAGCAATTCCAATGACCTACATAACCGGAAAGCAGATATCCAAGTTCATCCTATACTATCTTATTTGTCGATACAGTGTCCCCGAATCCATTATCTCTAATAATGGGACACCTTTCAAGAATCAGGATGTCTATTACTTATGTGAAAAATTCAAAATCCAACATCGCTTTTTCACTCCATACTACCCCCAAGGCAACGACCAAGCAAAAGCTACCAACAAAACCATTCTAAAAATCCTTAAGAAAATAGTTAATGACTTTAGTCATGACTGGCATCTGCAGCTAAATCCTACCTTATGGGCCTACCACACCAGCATCCACATGCCAACAGGCACCACCCCATTCTCCCTAGTCTACGGATCAGAAGCCATCCTCCCAATCGAGATCGAGCTCCCATCACTGAGAATATCATTGCAAAACCTCATCACCAATGAAGAATATAGGGTCTCATGACTGAATGAGTTGGAGTTATTGGATGAACTATGCATGGATGCCCTCAACCATCTACAAGTCTATCAGAATTGCCTGAAACATAGCTACAACAAGAAGATTAGGCAACACACCTTCCAAGTCAGCAAACTTGCGCTAAAAGAGAACCAAAGGAATGTGCTGAATCCAGAGAGCAAAGGTAAATTTGAACCCAACTGGCTAGGACCTTTTGTGATCATAGCCAACTATAAATCAAGAGTCTATCAATTAGCAACACCAGAAGGTGAGCCTCTACATGAGCCCATGAACAATTGTCATCTCAAAAAAATTTATGCCTAAGAACTTGCAAGGTATAGAACCAAAACATACAAAAAAATTAAAAAATGTCTTGGAAAAAATGGTCACCTTGATGAAAACCTGGCAAACAAGCATCTTGGTGACAACAAAAAAGAACAAAAATACAAAACTCCAAAAAAATCAGAAAAATGATTGAAAACAGTAAAGAAAAAAATTGTCCTCTAGTGAAAACCACTTCGATGGTGCTTTTGATAAATACCTTGGTGAAAACCTAGCAAATAGGCATCAAGTGAAAATAAAGCACTCCCCATCCACCAATATCTACACAACTCACTCATCCATTCCATCACATTTCATTAATCCTCCATCCACCCATCCACTCGCATCCATACCATAGCCTAAGTTGGTACCCATATCATATTCCACCATAGTACTACTTGGCATATTCCTAAGGTCAGTTTGTCTTGCCTTTATTAAAGTAGTCTACCACTTAAGCACTTGGGGCATGTCATTGAAATTGACACTGGATCAAATTTTTGTATAATTTTTGTGCTCTTCCCAAAACATCAAATAATCCAAAAACATTCAAAAAATTCATCAAAAAATCAAGACATGTCAAAAATCTAAAATAATCTTCAAAAAAATTCATCATTGAGTCTTGTCAGTCTTCCACCTAGTCTGAACTACATCATCTCTGAGCTTGAACATAGGAAAGGTTGATCTTTGATCATCCCCCGAGATATTTTAGGTCAGTCCTTAGATGTTCGTCACAAAAAAATGGCGACCTGTTTGCCCATCTATCTCATCATTGAGTCAAGTTTGTCGCTAGTCGAACTACGTGGTCTCTGCATGTATAACGTAGACAAGGCTAATCTATGGATCAGCTCCCAAGTCCCCTAGGATAGGTCTTTTAGTTAGTCTCTTCATCCTAAATCTTGAAAATACCAAAAACATTTGCAAAACACTTCAAAAATACCAAAACAACCTCAAGATATCTAAAAAATCCAAAATAGTGCTTTCATCTCATCTCGCTTTCACCCGCAATTTTCATCACTCATAATAAAATCAGTCATCACCATCACCCTTTGGTGAGTTAGCCAGAAGAAAGTCTAGTAGGTTCAGAAGTGAACACCCTAATCATCAGAGTCTCAAAATTCTAAGTTAGTAAGCAAGCAAGGTAATCAACTCGGAGTATCAATAGCTTATCATCCAGTCTGTCTCATCAAAACCCTAATCACAACAAGTCCTAGGATGAATCCTTCCCATGATGGACATAAGCATTACATATCTCATAGTAGTTTAGTCTTGGCTAGCGGTATGAAGAACATTAGCTTGTTGGTTTGCTTTATTTGGTATTTTCTCGGCTTATCCTATTTTGTGCTCATTCCAAGGACCACTCGATGATGCCTAAACAAAACAGGTTAAGAGAGAAAAGAATGGGGCAAGGATAATTGTCTCTTTTATCTACAGAATTTTTGGGATACACTTGTAAAATAACTTAGTCATATGTACTTTGTTTGGTTTGTGGAGAGGATTTTTTAAATATCTTGTTGACCACATAGGAAAACTTGCTTTCCTATGTTTTGGCCTAAGATGTTTAGAATGTTTGAACTACATCTTGAAGGAAGTGTGTATGTTAAGGGTGAACAAGAATACTCCTATCTAATTTTCAATTCAAATTCCATCACACTGGGTACAACGCCATCTTGGTTTTTTATACGTTTATGCATCGTACCTAGGTGTGTTATCAAACATAACATAATTGACCCTTTGAAAATCCCGGCTCCTGGTAAGCAAATCACCATCATCCTAAGTAACTCATTGATTCTAAGTTCTTCTATCTTCTTCCCATACTAACATGGGATCATGAAAGTAATCGAAACATCACCAATGCATACACTCTGCATCCACTAGATCATTAGCATAAAAGGTATATTACATCATATCATTATCTTAAGTTATGAGGAATAATATAAATTTTTTATTCTAAGAATCTTAAGAAATCATTGCATCATACATAATCATTAGAATCCATTACCATTTGCACACCAATACACCATTATTAGCATACATTACATTCATAGGATCATCATTAAAAATGCATGAAAAAGATACAAAAAGAAGCACATCCATTAGAAACATACATCATATTGCATGAGCATAAGAAATATAAACATCTCATAGCATATAGAAAATTAAGAAATGCATATCATACACTGCAAAACATTTCATAAAGGCAAATAATCTCATATAAATCATTAAGGAATATACTGTCATGATACCAAATTGGATCAAGTGTACGATCAATGTATATAGTACAAAAAGGGGCAAGTAATCGAGGCCCATAGATCAAAAATGGTAACTATCTTTGATCAAATGGCTAGCCCTGCTGGCTGTTGTCCTCTCTCGCCTACCTCTCACTATGACCCTCTAGGGGCCTCATCCCTATCTACTTAGAGAAGTCTGGCACTTGGCCTGCTGCTGGAACTACATGTCTATAGTGTTGTTGATGATACTCAACCTCCCTGACCACCTCTTCGTATGCCTGTAAATAATTGATCAGCCCCGAGATGATGAATATGTACTCTCTAGCTGCCTCCTCTGATGAATCTCTTGATCCCTCTCGAATCGAGCCTGATCCCTCTTGGTAGTAACTGTCACAACCAATTGCCTAGGCTCATCCCTCTCTACTGTTAATACCTGAATCTAACCCTACAACTGTTGGATCAGTACATCTCTGTGGTCTGGTTGCACTGCTGGCTACTACTGCAGGACTGCTCTATCCCAATCTCTCGACTGATCAACCTATGCCCCTACCCGTGGTGGTGATCGTTGTGCCGGATCTCTGGGAGGTCTCTGATGAGGAGGTGGTCTATTTCCTCCTCCGTCTCTACCCCCATCTCTTCCACCTCCACCCACCTGTCCTCTCCCCTTGCTGATTGATCTACCTCTAGGTCTCCATTGTGGGAGTACTAAACTGGGAACTGTCAACCTCAAAGGAGGTCTAAACCAAGCTCTGTACGTCGGAGTCACCCCTGCATCTGCTGGCCCCTATTCATATGGCCATAGTTGGGCCATGAAATTTCTAGAGGATACTGCCTCAGCTACCGAGATGGGTTGGCCCCATACTGTCTCTCTCGTAGTACGATAAAATGTTGCCATGTGCTAATCATCTGGTCTATCCTACACCTCTTCGAGCTATCAAGCCACCCTATCTGTGAGATACCACTCTATCATGGTATGCTCCCAGCCCTGCATCGACCTGTCCTATCAAGCGAAGAACAATTGATCTGCATCATTATACCATGGGCCTATGCCCATCCAACGTCTCTAGAAAAACTCTCTCATCTCATCGAGAACCCGTCACTAATAAGCAACGCCACTTGTGCCAGTGTGGGTAAAAATAAAATGTGCCCCACCATACCGCCAAAACACAGGATCATCACTATCAAGCACAACTGGTGTGACATCTAGATGGAGCACTGGGATCCGCTCCGATGCCCAAATGTGTAGTAAAGTAACTCTGGTTCCAAGGGCCTGATTGTCCATGTATGCAAACTCATGTAAATCACTATATAAGGAGGCCAACAAAACTAGCCCCCAAGCAAAACACTCTTGATGAATGCACATCTGATGCCATGCTAGTCCCTAGCCTAGACTAGAGTATCGGCCCCGCTGATCGGGTGCCACAAGACCTGAAATAATAGTAGCAACAATCAATCTATAGGTGGGCGCTCTACCTCGGTATCACTCTAGGTCAATTTTCCCATCAGAAAGGATAAGCTCATCAATTCCTATGATGTCAAAGTAGGCATCCCTACCCTCCTCTAGATCGTAAATCACTCTAGCTCCATGAATAGGAAAAAAGAGAATGTGCCAGACATCCTCAAGGGTGATGGTGGCCTCACCAATATGGAGATGGAAGGAAGACGTCTCACTATGCCACCACTCGGCCAAAGCAGTCATCATAACTAGGTGTGCCGGAATGGGAGGGACATATGCAATATACCAAAGGCCAAGAATACCAAGCTGCTCCTGAAGGTACACATCCATACCTTGCAATTTGTGGAGCACCAACCATTTGTGCTCCCTCGAATGAAGTACATCAAGCTCCTCCTACGCAAGGGAAAACCATCATGTCAAGTCTCCCACAAAAATTTGTCACTTCCATGTTTTGTTTGCATTTGAAACAACATATGCAACATTGTTTGCAAATGTGACACAGTTTGTAAAGTTCCAAACTACACCGCACGATGGACTTTGACAACCATAACTTGCAAACTGCATCGTGCGGTGTTGTTTGTGCACGCAGCCAAATTTGACCTCGGGAACCCTAATCTTTAAACTGCGTCGCACGACGCTCTTTACATATGCGGCCCTGTTTGGGACTGCATGGCGCCGACCAAACAATTTCAGCAGTGCTATATAGCACCGCGCCATTTAAAAATAAATTTGACCCTATTTCATGCACGTAACACGAGAAATCAAAAGTTGGGATGGGGGTACATACCATGGGTTTTGCAACGACTGGTTGTTGATGAAATCGTACTCTCTTCGACATGTGCCTAGGAAGCTATCATTGTGCCATCTCGACCAAGACTCAGAGCTCAAAGTGTGAAATTTTCAAAGGGCTAAGTATGCAAACGTATTGAAAATGACCTCTCAAGGTCTATTTAAGCCTAAAAATTAATGTTTTTTGACCTAATTTGGCCATCTAACTAGGGTTTTGGTCCCTCGATCCCTTTTTTGTCCAACCGAGTGCCATTTTGCATCTTTTTTTGGCAATCTAGGGTATTTTTGAACCTGCCAGACACCTTGTCATCCTTTTTTCACGAGATCATCAAAAAAATCAAAATTTTCGTCTGATCTCTCGAGGGGGCAGTATACTAGCGTAATAATTCTCATTGGGGTAGTAGTGGCGCATTTGAAAAAATAAAGAAATTTTGAACTTTGATCACAACAATTTATTCTTTCAATCAATGCAACAAGTACATTGCTTCAAAGAGGGGCAAAATGTAGATATGGAAAATATATAATTCGGTTCAGCACACCTGATCCTGACTATTAATGACATTTCTTCCTGAATCACACTCTCAGATTATCATCACCTGTCTCTTAATTTAATAAATCATTATTTATTTGACTAATTCTTTCTCCTTTGTTGATTAAATTAATCAATTTAATTTAATTAACCTTATGCCTCTATTTAATTAAATAAATCATTTTATTTGATTAAAGTCTCTAAAGTCTTCTTATTAAATTAAATAAATTAAATCTTATTTAATTTAATCTAACATTTCCCCTTTTAGTTATATAAATCAAAAACATTTATCTAATTAATCTTTCCTCTCATTTTGACTTAAATCAATCCTAAAATCTAAAGTCAAAATGGCCAAATCACCTAACCTCTCATTAAGTTAAACAAATCTTGATTAAGTTAATCCCTATCATTAAAATCCTCTAGAGAATGCAACTTGCAGATGAAAATAGATTTAATTCATTTATTAAATCTCTATTTTCGCTCACATGGCATAAAAAGGGAATATTCCCTCAAGTTTGAATTCAAAAAGTCCAATTGGATGGGTACTTCCAACAAAGCATTCACTCCTCTTACATGTCCTTGTGCATTGAGCCAAGTGGCATTTATTTCATTCATTTTTTCCCTCTCACATGTCATTTCCTCAATTTCAAATTCCACCTAATTGCATTAATTGACACTTTGGCCAAAATGTGCACAACCATCAACCATTCACATCTTGACAAGTGGCACTTGGCCATTGGATTTTGAATGATCCCACATTCATCTAAATCCCTTATTATTCCAATTTGGAAATCTATAAATGAAAAGTTATTCCTCTCATTCAACATCTACAATCTCATGCAAAGTTACTCTCTTGACATTGAGAGCCAATTTTGTGCATTTCATTCCATATGTTCATCATTTTCACAATTCCATAGCTAGGTTATTCCAAAATCTCATTAAGGAGATTTTATCAATCCACACATCATCAAAATTTTCAATTTAGGAGTTGGGAAAGGGCCATTTTCGACACATCAATTGGCACCAATTCCCCCATGGGATCAAGAGTTTACTTAGTTTAGATAGATTTAATTTGATTATTGAATATTGTTCTTCATTTATTTTCTATCTAATTTTAGTAAATTGATTTCATGGGGAATCCTTTTTTCACCTTGCATTTTGAACTAATATTGTGTTTGTTTGTTACTTTTGTGCAAGTTTGAAGTTAGGGTTCATAAGCTATTACCAAAATCAAACTTATTCAAAATTAATCAACCTTTAAACTCAGATTTAATAATTATCAATGCAAGAATAAATCAATAACACATCAGAGACACATGAACACCAATATTTTTATATGTGGAAACCCTGTTAGGGGAAAAACCACGATGGATGTTAGTCCACAAGATTATACCCTGTTAGAAGTATAATGAAGAATGAATAAAGAATGCACTTGCAATCGAGCACACTACCTAGAGCTCATTATTCAAAGGGAAGGCTCACTACCTTACATAGGATAATTAGATTAAATCCATTTGATGTGGTTGAAATAATAAATTATCTTCTACAAAATCCTAATGAAAGTTCAGGTTAGGCACTGAAAAACATCTACACACTTTGCTCAAACTCCACACTCTCCTCAATCTCTTTCACACTCTGCTCTTCTCCTGAATGATTTGGCCTTTATTGAAAACATATTTCACATACATACATTGAGCATAAATTTACAATGAAGAGACAGTCGCTCTTATATATCTGCTATACAAATTTACACCAACAAATCTGTCGGCCAAGAATAAAGAATAAATTACAACTATTGTCCTTAATACATTAAAAAATCATAATGCACACCAACCTAGTTCAGTCATGACATAGAAAAGACCTAACTCAACATCCTCAAGCACACCAAACAATACAATATTAATCCATAAGGATATGCAACATGTTATCACCATCATGTCGACCAAGAGCATGAAACACTTAACACACAAGGAAAAAATCTTTAATCACGAACATGTTGATCAATGCAGACATACTGAATTTATAGAGCATGATCTAGACACATTACCGATCATCTCAAAAACATACACAACAACCAAATTTACCTTAATTGCAATCTCATCTTCCAGAAACACTTGCTACAGTAACTAAATAATTGTAGGAATGCAGATCTTCATAACTTTCTTAGTTCTTAATGCGTACTACTAAAACTTTCAGAAAACATAGTAGATAAGCTCATCAACAAAACCTTTAATGTGTGACACTTGAAACTCAACATATGGAACTTATCACCACTTGGATCTTCATAGCATCATAGACTATTTGCACTATATTTATTACAATTTTCTCAATATCCTCGACATATACAACCTTCAGAATCACCAATTCTAATAGTGTTGACATTAATGACAGCCACATATCAGCAATGCAACCACAACATCCAACATATCATCCATTAGTTAACCCTTTTCTTATGTTAATTTGTCCCCTTTATGTACTTTTAGGCCCGACTTAAGTGTGTTTCAGGAGGCAACCCTAATACACATCCTTAATCACAATTTTATTCCTGACCACCACTTAAATTTTCCCAAGTGGACTAGATCACCACCTTGGGTGACCTAGTCCCTTTTGGCATAAACTCCAAATTTAAGATAAAAACCTAATGAAAATTTGCCTCCAAAACCCTAGTGTTTGCCTATCATGTTGCATTTTTGGGAAAATTAGGGTTTAGCATGTATAATTAAGGATTTTCATCTTCATTTTTCCTCTCTTACTCTCCTAAGATCATTTTTCACCTTCACAAGTACTCTTGCACTCAAGCTTCCCAAGCAAGCAATCAAGCACAAGGCATCTCAAGCAACCTCCATTGGAGCTAGTTCTTGCATGTTGTAGACATCTTCAATAAAGGATCTAGTAAATGTTTACATTTCTTTATCATTCAATCATCTTTTCTTTCCTTGTTTCTTATTTGGGTTTAGCTACCACCAAAGGGGTTTGACTAAGGAAAACCCCTAATATCTAACCCTAACCCTTTCCTTCTCTTTGCAGGTATGTTTTATGGGTTTTTGTATGCAAGTTTGTAAGGAAGAAAGGTGTTAAGAAGGTGTTGTCAACCCATCAAAGTCATTCAAGTCAACAAAGCCCTATTTGGAGCTTGGAGACTCCCTTCAGCCCATTTTCAACAGCATATGAACCAGACACCTATCAAGAACTAGAGTGCAGACTGAAGGCTCGAATCTCCACTTCTAGATTTTTAGAAACTCAGGAGTGGACTAGGTCACCAACAATGGCAACCTAGTTCCTCTAAGGCTATCTTTTGGAGATTTTTGTGGATTTGGACACCCTTTTGGCAGAAACCCACTTCGACAAAGTTTCCCGATAGGAGGACTAGGTTACCCATTCTGGCATGAATGTCCCTTTACACATTTCAGGAAAATTCTAGAACATTCTTAGATTCCTCATCTGCAACGATCAATACCCAGGTGTACCACTTCTGTTATTTCCAGTTTCTTTCTAGTTTGCAAGCATTTAGGTTATTTAGTTTACATTGCATGTAGTTTAGATTTACATTACTTTACATTTCATAGTGATTTTAGTTTCATTACTTTACAAAATTTAGACACACTTCATCACAAACAAAACAACCCTAATTGACCCTCAACCCTTTGAATACAATCACCAAAAGGCATATCACTAGGTGAAAGAGTGTCCATTCCTAAACCAAGTGCTCCTATGTGAAAAACCCAAGGGGCCTAGTAAATGGAATCCTCTTTCCCTTCTTATATATGTTTTTGGTGGTTCATTTTGGTGAACCTACCTGTCCAATACTTGTTAATCTTCTGATTTCGCATTTCATCTTAGGCAAAATCTTGCATTGCATTAGTTTTGTGCATTGTTTGCATCCTAGGTTTTATACAAAAGTGCATTAGTTAAAAGTTCATGTTAGTTTGCATTTTTGCATATATATTTTCATTGAAAATTTCTAAAAGTATGCATTTTCACCTTACTAATACATCATACAGCCTTAAACACATCAAAACCAATCAAAACACTCCAAAAATTTGACAAAAACCCTTACTGGGAGTAGTTTGCTATTCTGGGCGACCTATTCCCTGTTCAGATTTTCCACTGCTTGTTACAACATTAGAAACCTTATCTATGTGCTTTCTTATCCTCCTAGTATCATATACTATAAGTTTGGAAAGTTTTGGAAACACGGTTTTTGGGCTTCTCACTCAAAATCCTCACTTTAGTGTAGTCCATCTTGATATCCCTTCATCATTAGATCTGAAAAATGATTACATTTTTCAATTTATGTTTAACATTGATCAAAGAACTTTTTACTTTTTCTTATACAATGTTTACATTCATCAAACTATGCATATGTTTGCTAAAATTACTTTTCAAATTCTTTCATATGCATTTTTTACATTCTTCAAACTTAGTATACATTGGATAAAACCATTTTGTATCTTTACATATGCATTGTTTATATTGCTGCAACATTGCTTTAAATGGTTACATGTCTTTGTCATTTTTGTTCAAACAATGCTAGTATCATACATATCTAGATATTCTAAGCCACCTTCCCTACCTTCTCCCCATGAGAGTGTTTTGGTGATACATAATACAACCTTAGACATTCCTACTGATAATGTTAGTTCTTCTCCTAATATCTCCCCTATGGCTGAAGAAGATATTTTGGTGTTTGAAGAGCCAATCAATGAGCATTATGCGAATTCTAGTTGTTTCTCTCATCTTACCTCTCTCAACAAACAAGAAAAAACAACCATAAGGACTCATGAAAATAAAATTTGTCCTTTTTCTAGTATCTCTCGTCGTTGTGAAGAAGATGCTTTTCTGTTAGAAGATATAATTGATGAAAGTCTCGAGTATCTTAGTTGTAACCCTTCTCCTAGGGAATCCCTTATTAAATAAGGTCATTCTACCATTGATCATTACCCTACTTGCGATGAATTCCTTTCAAAAGAACCAACCTTTAAATGTGAAGAAGATTTGGTTTGTAGTTCTCCTAAAAACTCCCCTCCTAGGGAGAATATCATGATGCACGAAAAACATGAACCTTGACACCCATCCTTCAAACACTCAACCTTCCCTAGGAGAAGATAATCATGTGACATTCAAATCCCCTTCCTTAACTAGTCATGGACATAAAGACAAGATTTTTGAGGTTATGATGACACAAGTGGGATCTCCTTTAACTAATGAGCCTCCTAAGTCTCCTCCCACTAGTGAATCACACAAAAAACTAAGAGATATCTTAAAATCCATGATGCAATCTCATCATAACAATGTTTTTCAGCCACTAAGTTGTAATTTAGTGACTCAAAAACCTAGGGGATCACACATCACTCCTACACCATTTCCCTTTTCTCAACTTACAGTCCCTTGTGTTGAGGGCCAAAAAAAAGGCTCCTACTGATATATCTATATGGGAACTTATTCAACTTTCACCTATAGTCAAATTTCTATTTCAAGAAATGATACAAATACAGATGGATGTGATTGAATCTTACATAAAATTGAACAATCTCAAACCCTGCTTTCATCCCATGCAAGCAACCCAATCTGACATCACATTCCCTAAACATGAATTTCGCTCACTTGAGATTCAAAACAAGAATGATCCTTTGATGATAAAGGTGATCATTCATGAAAATTTAGTCAAGCACACCCTCATCAACAATGGAGAAAAAATTAATTTTTGTAGCATGGACCTCCTCCACAAACTTTGCATGGACAACAAGCTCATTCAACTTAATAAAATTCATATTCGTGGCTTTGACAATGTTAATAGGAAACCACTAGGGATGATCACAATACCTATTGTGGTTGGACCTATAGTGTTGCCTACTCCTATCCATATCATACATGAACCCCTTCCATACAATATTATCCTAGGGAAACCTTGGATTCATGCTATGAAAGGAGTCCCATCTACCATTCACCATATGATGAAATTTTAATACAATAACATGGTATACACGGTGAATGCAGATGAATAAAGCTACAAATCCACCCATTACAAAATTCCCAACTACCCTAATCCTTTCATTTCTAGATCCAAATTTATACAAATTGATGCTAATCCTTCACCTACAACAAAACTCTTTTGTGACCATTGGGGGTTGTTAGATGCTACACCTCCTTCCAATAAAAATTCCAAAATATCACCTTCTTGGTCCTAAGAGTCATATACAAACAATTCATTTTCAAATACAAGTTCTAGTAATGATTGGGATCTTATGCCTCCCTTTAAAGGAGAGTGCGAAACTTGAAAACCTAAACCAAAACCACCTTATGTTTTATATTCTCAAATTGGTTCTACATCAACAATATTACCCCATGGTGGTGATGGAGGCTATATAACTCCCATCTATCATGAAGGAACAACACATAACACTCAAAAGGATTTTTTTTCTTATACAACACCCAATACTTCTCCAAAACACACAACCCCATTATCTAAGTTGGAAGACTATTATGGTATCAACCACAATCTCCTTCCTACACATGGATGCAATGAACACATGATGCAAACTGACATACCATACTCCAAGAAATATTTAGGGTTACCTCCCTTCTCTGCATTTCCTTCAAACATATAACATCTCACAGAACTTGGTGCTCTCCCTTCTGTTGGGACACCTAATTCCTCTCCCTAACACATACCTTCATCCTTTTGACTCACCTTTACCTTGCACTAAGTGGGGGAAAGGGGTTTGTTAGCCTTGTCCTCATATGTCACTTGTCGTTACATCTTTTGATTAGACATTAACATCTCATGAACATACAAGAGAAAGCTTAAGATGTGGACGACATGTCTTAGGCTAACTTGCATGTGACATACTATCCTTGCCATGAAGCAGGCTTGCTTGGAAACATATCACTTGGCATAGGGCTTTCCAAGTCAGCTCTCATGTCCTTCTTTCTTCTTTGTATTTTTCACTTCTATACTTTAAAGTAATTTCTCATTGTACAGTGTTTCACAATTCCTTTAAAGTAGGGGCATACACTAGCACTATTTCCTTTTTGTCATTTTTTAGTGCAACCCTGCTACTTTATATGACGAGTCTATCACTTGGTGGATGAACTTGTGTGTAATGTCCTTCATGAAAATGAATTATCTTAGCATATTATATTCCTCTTAGTGGCCTGATGCGACGCAATGCATCCCCTAAGTTGTGATTTTTCTATCCTTTGATTGGTCCTCTTTTGGAGACATTAGATGCAATGATTCCTAAGTACAAGACCTCGCATCAATGAAACAAGACTCCTTTGGACATACCCTTTTTCATTTTTACACATTGTACCTTTTGCATTCGTGCATACATGGCCACCTTGCATAACACAACTTGCATTCCTGTGGTGCCATCTTGCACTTTTTCATGAGTTTTAAGATTCCAACGATTTGCTTATCTCATGAACCGTACCCTTTTATTTTGTGGCACCTTATCAAAGTTCTCAGGAGGTATAACTTTGGTATGGTTGAGCGGGAAGCCCAACTAGTGGCACAAATTTCCCCATAGCCACCTTTTAATGTGTGAGTTCATACCAACCATGTATATGTATCTCACCACCTTTTGAAATTCTCACCCAGTGAACAATCGAAAGTCTCATCAGGCCAAAGTGAGTACACCCCCTTTCCTTTCGGGTAAAAAACCTAGATTTGATCCACAACTAGTTGCACAAACGATCGAAGCTTGATTTGAATTTTCTCTCTCCAATCTTTCACATCACTCCTTGTGTGATATTTTGTGCTTATGTTTTCTTTTCCATGAGATCTTGATCCTAGGCGCTTGATCATCCCTATTGATCATAGTAATCTCACCTTACTAGCATGATTAAATTAGATCCCACTCGACAAGCATTATTCAGGTACTTTAGTGTGAGTTTGAATTAAGTTCTTACTCTCACTAAAGTGGGGGCTAAATGTGTTGCCAAAAAGTGGTCTTTGGCACTTTTTCACTCATTTTGGCCTTTTCCCTTTGATTTTGGCCTTCTTTTTTCCTTGATTCAGTCTTGAATGCTTGCAAATCAACAACAATCTAATGGTGTTTTACTAAGGTGTTGTGAAGTGTTGTAACACATCTTCCCACTTTTCTAAGACCCTTTCAACACAATTCACCTATAAAACACCATTTTACCCCTTTTGAAGCCTTGTTTCAAGGTGTTGTAAAGTGTTGTAAGGAATTTTCACATCTTCTTAGGCTTATCATCCATTAATTAACCCTTTTCTTATGTTAATTTATCCCCTTTATGTAATTTTAGTCCTGACTTGAGTATGTTTTTGGAGGCAAGCCTAATACACATCATTAATCCCCATTTTATTCCTGACCACCACTTAAATTTTCCCAAGTGGACTAGGTCACCACCTTGGGCGACCTAGTCCCTTTTGGCATAAATTCCAAATTTAAGACAAAAACCTAATGAGAATTTTCCTCCAAAACCCTAGTGTCAGCCTATCATGTTGCATATTTTGGGAAAATTAGGGTTTAGCATGTATAAATAAGGGTTTTAATCTTATTTTTCCTCTCTTACTCTCCTAAGATCATTTTTCACCTTGACAAGTATCTTGCACTCAAGCTTCCCAAGCAATAAATCAAGCACAAGGCATCTCAAGCAGACTCCATTGGACCATTGGAGCTAGTTCTTGCATGTTGTAGACATCTTCAACAAAGGATTTGGTAATGTTTACACTGCTTTATCATTCAATCATCTTTCCTTTCCTTGTTTCTCATTTGGGTTTAGTTACCATCAAAGGGGTTTGACTAAGGCAAACCCCTAATCTCTAACCCTAACCCTTTCCTTCTCTTTGCAAGTGTTTTTTATGGGTTTTTGTATGTAGGTTTGTCAAGAAGAAATTTTCTAAGAAGGTTTTGTCAAGCCATCAAATTCATTCAAGTCAACAAAGCCTTAGTTGGAGCTTGGAGATCCCCTTCAGCCCGTTTTCAATAGAATCTAAATTAGACACCTATCAGGAACCAAAGTGTAGACCAAAGGCTCCAATCTCCACTTCTAAATTCTTAGAAACTTATAAGTGCACTAGGTCACCAACAATGGTGACCTAGTCCCTCTGAGGCTATATTTTGGGGATTTTTTTGGATTTGGACACTCTTTTGGAAAAAACGCACTCCAACAAAGTTTCCTAATAGGAGGACTAGGTCACCCATTCTGGCGTAAATTTCCCTTTGCACATTTCAGCAAGATTCTAGAACATTCTGAGACTCCTCATCTGCAACCTTCAATACCCAAGTGCACCACTTCTATTATTTCCACTTTCTTTCTAGTTTGCAAGAATTTAGGTCATTTAGTTTACATTACTTTACAACATTTAGAAACACTTCATCACACACACCACAACCTTAATCAACCCTCAACCCTTTGAATGAAATCACCAAAAAATGCCATATCAACAAAGAGGAAAGAGTTCCATTTCTAAACCAAGTGCTCCTAGGTGAAAAACCCTAGGGGCCTAGTAAAGTGAATCCTCTTTCCCTTGTTTGTATATAATTTTGTTGGTTCATAGGTAATCCCACCTACATTTCCAAGCATATAGAATTCCCTAAACTCAAGTTATTTATACCACCACATGGGCGAGTCTCAATATCCCCTCCCCAATCTTAGGATAAAGTCATCAACTAATGACTAGCTTGATTAAATAGTTTACTCTAACCTCAAATATTCCAATCAAGACTAAATGTATAAATGAACCCAGTAAGTTATTCCCAACCTATAGGTTTCAATGAATATTCGATTACTTATCCCTTGAGTAACCCACTAGCCATATAGTATATTCAAATAACTTAGCTATGAGTGACTCTTAAGCTACCGTTGTATAATCATATCTAGTATAATAATAATACTTATGAAAAAAAATACTCCTATCATGGAGTATCTACAAGCACACCCTAAAATAGTATAATATCTTCTAATTCCTTTCCAAAGCATTACTATTCTCCCTAAATGCAAGTAGTCATAATAGAAAATTCAAAGCAATCATGGAAAATAATATTTCAGAAGCTAAAACAATAAAAGAATAAATATCCTCATGCCCATTTTTTCTTATCCAATTGATTTAATGTAAATAATTTTGCCATGACAACAACTAGCTTATACTCGACTCCTTTAGCTATTCCATAGTAATCTCCCTCTCTCAAGTTGATAATGTGCTTCACTCAATATGTTAATACTCACAAATAATCACACCACTCTCTCTCTCAGATTAAAGATAATATTGCAAATATGAATTTAGAGAAGAATGTATAAAATAATGAGGATAATGCATATGGGATGCATCCCAAATAAGTGAGTTTTCTCTACTATTTATACAGTAGCAAAGATGCTTATCACCCTACAAATTAGGCATAAGTGTTGACAACAGTGAAAGATTATTTCAAAACAACACATGATGATAAAGTGTAATTCAGATTTCCCTCACAATGAACATCTATAGTGAATAAGATTAATGAGTTGGTGCTAAGATAAATAGCTCTTTCAAATAGTTGGTAGGGTTAACTATATATTTGAATCAATCAATATCAAATATGTATCACATAGATCAAATCAACTTAGTCTCATATGAGTCAACTCTCTTCATTTATTAGATTGACCAAGTCAACAATGTGCTATACATGCTCTTAATTTTCTATTGATAATTACCAAATGACAAGGAATTTAAAGAGTTTACCAAGTCAAAGTTACTCCAAAATAAGGCATCGACTAAGTCTCCTCCACATATCGACTTAATGCTGCAAGTTACTTCACAATATACTTGTTCCTTTATGCGTGGCAGCATGAGTAATACTCAACCTCTTAAATCATTGTCATAAGTAACATATAATTGGCCTTTAATTAAGCTAAATAATTGATCTCTATCATTGTTAATGATAGTCAATTCTAAGCAAGTGATGATATATTAAATATATATATATCGTCACATATACATATAGATAAATATCAATGTATATCTATATATATATACATATATATATGTTAATATATATTTATATATATATCATATTCCAACTATGTATGTATACATTCGATATACAAATAAGTATAGGAAAGATAGTAAATACATAGTACTATCAATATATATCAATTGTATATGCACATACATCTATATATATATGTATATAGGTATATGCCTCTATGTACATATATACACATGTATACATATATCAATACATTCATATGGGCATTTCCATTTTCCATCATATGTGTTTATCGATACATATATACATATAGATATATGTATATACTATACATATATATACATTTGATTCTCATAATAGCCATACACATATACTATTACATTGATAAGCACCTACGCGTGGTATACCTGTACATATACATATACATGTCATTAGATCCAATTTACATGCATGTATATATATATATACACACACCCCACATACATCCTACTCATCAATACAAATGTAGTAATACAAGAAAGGACTTATAAGACCAAATAGATAAACATCACCCAATAATGCATTTCAATAGTAAACAAGAATCTTACTGATGCAAACAAATCTACTAAGGATGACTTACTGACTTCCCACTTCTATGCATAGACTCAACCATTCTATTATGAGTATGTGTAAGCTCAGATAGGCTACATTACTAGTTATCCAACCAATCACTTCTCTTGAGTGATACTTTCCCTCCGCCTAGAGGAATGATCATGTCCCTTCAACCAACTCAACACACTTGCAATGGTGGTTAGACATTCACAATAAATCCATATGCATCATAACTTAAGAATATTCATAAAGCAATAAATGTAAACATATTTACTCTTCAAATATATATTAAGAATTTATCAATACTTTCACATAATACTTATTTCAATATTCCACTCTCTTAGAAAACATATCAAACTCATGATTGTATTTACTTACCTATTTACACATGAAGGTAAAAGTAAATCAGTAATAACAAGACAAGATGTAACAATGATGGTATATTTATTTCTCAGGATACGTGTGTTAGAGATATGTTAAACATTTTTTCATGGAGGATTCCAAACTAGTAAGTACTTCTATGGTTACTTGTTATCACTTGAGAAATGCTGATGAGTCACCTAAGATTGATCAAAATATTTATAGGTCTATGATTGGAGGTTTCTTTCACTTGACTACTTCTAGACCTAATTTTATGCATGCAATATGTTTGTTTTCCAAATATCAAGATGATCCTAAGAAAAATCATAGAAGGAAATAAAAAGAATATTCAAATATTTGAAAGGAACTCCAAATTATGGTTTGTCATATAAGAAGGATGATAAATTTTACTTGAGTTCTTATACTGATGTTGATTGGGAAGGATGTGTGGATGACTAGAGAAGTACCAGTGGAAGTGAATTTTTCTTAGGAGATAGATTGGTCTCTTGGTTTAGTAAGAAGTAGGACTCAGTGTCCTTATCCATAGTAGAAGTTGAGTATATTGATACAACATCTTGCTACACCTAGGTGCTTTGGATGAAGAAATATTTGAAGGATATAAAAGTGGTGTATGAATAACCCATTCCCATATTGAGTGATAATACTAGTGTAATAAAAATTTCCAAGAATTTGGTAATGCATTTAAGAACCAAACATACTTCTATTTGGTATCACTTTCTAAGAGAGAAGGTTGCAAAATGACAAGTTAGATTGGAGTATGTTCCTAGTAAGGATTAGATTGTAGAAATATTCACAAAGGTTCTTTCAAATGATACTTTTGAGTATCTCCAATAGAATTTATGGCTTATTTCTACTCCTTAAAACTATATGCATAGATAGTGCATCTATCAAGGGGGAGAAATTTATTTCATATCATTTTCTCTTAGATTGATGTGACCACTTAGGGGGAGTAGGTATTTGGTTGGTTTTTGATGATAAGGGGAGCATATATAATTGTCAAAAGGAGAAGTGAAGTTTTTGAGAATGTGTTGATGATTTAAATAAATACCTTTTTCCTTTGTCCTTGATGTAAATGGGGAGAATAATTAGGTGTTTGTTACCTTCAATTCCAAAGGGGAGTTTGTTGCATATATGTTAACTAAGGTTTTCATTGATGTTAACACTTAGTTTGGTTTGTCATTTATGTCAACACTTAGTTTGGATTGTCATTTGTATGTTGATGGTATATTATGATGATGTGATAATAGTGATGTTGTTGATATTCATGGTTGGATGTAATGCCTTGTGTATGTTTGTTGTCAAAAGAGATGATATTATGATGATATATTAAGATGAGGATTAGAAGTATTAAGATGAGGATTAGAAGTAATGTTGATTTTGGGGATATGTTTCAATGGTATTTAGTGTGTTGCATTCTCTCTCTTGTTTTTCCTAAGGAAGTATGTGTTGCTACAAGGAACCTATGGTCTTCAGATGTTAACTTTTTTTTGCTGTAGGAAGTTGCTTTGAATACTGATTGGGAGATTGCTCCTCTTTCCTCTGATTTTGAAGATATGGTCTTGTGTTTTGGAATTAAATGTTTATGATATATGTATGTTGCACTGTTATCATTTAAGGTCACCAGTTTTATTGAGGAGGTCTCTGGTAATTGTAGTGGGTTGGTAGTTTGATTGCTTAAAAATTCTGGTCCTAAAACTTGGTGAAAGTGTTTTTATTGTTTGTGCAGTGTCTTAGTTCAACTTTCATATGATGAAGTTTGACACAAGTTGGTTTGTAAATGCCCTATCTCATGACTGTATCTTCCAGGCTTTCGAGATGAAGTGCTCAGTTTCTATTTGTTTTATGATACATGTTTTTGGCATGACAATGAGAAAGAAGTATATGGAAGTATTGTTGGACATTCATGGAATGTCTCTCTATGGTATACACATCAATGGTTGATCTATTTGGTGTTGCACATTGTTTGAGATGGATTTTAGGGTAATTTGTGGTTGGTTGGCTAACATAGCTTGTTCTCTTTCTTGTGCTATATGCTTGGGGGTCTATGCCAACAATTAAGGTTGTTTTAAGATTTTTTTGGGTCCTTCCCTATCTCATTGAGAACCGCACTAAGTAAATTCAATTGGAAGATGTATTTTTGGGTCGGCAAGTAATGTGTTACATGTTTCTTCTACACATTTCCTTGTTGTTGGCTTGGGATGTTGTGCGCTAGCATGCTTGATGTTTAGGATCATATTGGAAAATGCAATAAGTAGTTTCAAGTCCTCTATATCTCCTAGATAGGAATTATTTCACTACAATTTATGTTTTGTAGTTAACTTGTTGAGATTATTGTTTGTCTCTTATTCTGGCTGACCTAATTTGATGTTTTCCTTTCTTGTAGTGGATATGAATGGAAGAAAAAATTAGTTGAAATGAAAAAGTGTGTGAGAAACAATGTAGTAAGTTGCAAGAGTGTGTGTGGAATGATGTAGTAAGAAATGTTTTTGTGAATATACAAGTCAAATGTGCTTGAACACCTCAGTTAGTAGAGTGTATTGTTGACATATGTTTTAAATCCAAATCTTCATGTATCTTTCTCAGAGATAGTGAGTCTCCCTACAAGGTCCTCGTATCTTTACCCGAGGTTGTGTGCCTTTGCCTATAATTCATTTGTATCTTACCATAAGGTTGTGCACCTTAGTCTCTGCAAGTCCTTCAAGGAGCAATGTGCTTCCTTAGGCAATGAGCCTTCAAAAATTGTAATATTATGAAATATATTATGAGATTTCTCATAGTGTTTTTTCCCTTCTTGGGTTTTCCATGTATATCTAGTGTTACCTTGTGCATGTTTGTTCATTATTTCATCTTTTATTATTGTTGATTAGATTAAGAGTTGGTAATCTATTTAAAGGTTGTCAATTTGGTTAGAAGTCTAAAATTGTATTGTGTCAAAGGATTTTGAAGATACTGATTCAACACGCCTCTTAGTGTCAAGGTGCATTAAAAAATTGGTATTAGAGACAAGTTCCTCAGAAGGAGCTTAACCATTCTAGGAAGGTCTAAGATGGCACATGAGGAGTGTTACAAGGTTTGATTGAACTAATCCCACCTTTTGAATAGTAAGGATGGAATGTTATCTATACTCTTTAGGGTTCGATGTTTGGAAATATATAAAAGATGGTTACACTAATCCTATTAATCCTCGAATAGATCTAGTTGAGATTTAGTTGTATGAGAAAAATGCCAAGGAAAAGAATGGTATCGTGTGTGGGTTAGCCGATCCAAAAATTTTGAAGGTGATGAATTGCAATTCTGCTAAGGATCTCTAGGAAATACTTACCAACATTTATGAAGGTGATACTAAAGTGATGAAAGTCAAGATGCAAAACATCAAGAGAAAATTTGAGACCCTAAGGATGACAAATGATGAATATATTTGTAGTTATATGCTTCAGTTGGATGAAGTAGTTAATGGCATCAAAGGTCTTGGTGGAGAAGTGAAATAAGATGATATTGCGAAGAAGGTTCTAAGATCTCTCCCTAAATCTTATAGTCACAAGTTATTTTCTATTGAGGAGTATAAGGACTTGGATAACTATTCAGTAGATTAATTGTTTGTTGCTCTCACTACCTTTGAAATGAGGGAATTTGAAAAAGATGCTCCAAAGAAGGAAACATCATTCAAAGGTAATAAGAAGGAAGAAGATGAAACATATGATTGTAGACACATAAAAATGACCTAGGCCCACAAGCTCTTCTTCTAACCCTAATTAGGACATTTTAATTATGTCCTTGACTCACTCTCAACTATTAATTAGATAATTCATAATTATTTAATTAATTCATATCTATTTATTCCTCATGATTATTAAATAAATAATATTGTAATTATTTATTTAATGCGTCACTAATTGTCTAAATATCCTCCTATAATAAAATAAATTTCTTAATTTATTTCTCCCTTTATTTCTTCCTAATTATTAAATAAATAATTTTATTTATTTATTTAATTATGTCACTAACTAAAGTCCTCTTCTTCCTAAAATTAAATAAATTCATATTTATTTAATCCACCTTCCACTATAATTAAATAATTATATTTAATTATCTAATTATTCATTAGCCTCTTCTCTCAAAAATTAAATAAATTTTATTTATTTAATTTGGTCCACTCTCCTAAACTTTGAATTAAATCTTTATATTTAATTTAAAAGGTCTCATTTGTCACATTCCTCTAATAATTAAATAATATCTTTATTATTTAATTCCCACCTAAATTAAATAAATCTTATTATTTAATTTCTTCTAAAATCTTATTTATTTAAAATAAGTCCCAACACCTAAATTAAATAATTTTATTATTTAATTTCTCCTCTTTTATTGTGCTCATTTTAAATAAATATTATTTATTTAAAATAAATCCCCCTTTATAATTTCCCTCTTTACTAAATAATTTCATTTAAATTATTTACTATCACATGACCCCACCCCTTTTTTAATTAAAATAGTTTTTAATTCAAAAAGTCAATATCCCCTCTTGATTTAAATAATTTTAAATAATTATTTAATTCTCCAACGACTCTGTTTTCCGTGTCCAGAATCTTTTGTCGCGTGCACTATCAGCCATTGATTTGATTTTCTAGAAATCAATCTTGACCCTTTATTTCGAATCTGACCTAATGTTGCCCTAACCCTAATTGTGGGTTGCTATATGGAATCTCGTCCATTGATTCTAGGGCACTTGCTAACTTTCAATCTTGGCCATTCACACAAAATTGCATCTTCTATAAAAGAACAATTTTGGTCACATCTTGCATCTCTTATCTCTTGCATTTTTAGATAATCTTACATTTTCATATTTCATTTCCTGCACTTTGATATCTGGCATTTGTTCTTCATTTTTGTCATAGCATATCTAGATTTCATTTGATATAACTTAGACATTGTAGATGCTTACTAGTTACAGTAGGGCATAGTATTGCATGTAGTTGTCAAATCCTTCAATATTTGCTTAGGGCTTGTCATTTCTATTGGCTTGCTCTTCTTAAATCTAAGGGAAAACAATTTATTTTCAGAAAATTAAGAAGGTGTAATGGAGGTTAGTCATGGAGGATGAAGACAATCTATGAGATTGTTCATATATTCCTTTGCACTTCATTACCCACTTTGGGTTTTTATGTTCTGCATATGTGATATTGCTAACCCTAGAAAAATCCCATTGTTACATTGGTGAACCTGACATATTTTGATAGCTTTTTAAAAAAATTGGAGTTGGATCTTTTTTGTTGCAGGTTTTGTTGGCTTTTTGTTGCAGGTTTTGCATCATTTTGGGGACAAAACCCTAGTTTTCAAAGATTCGACCATATCTCTCAAACGGCTGCATATTTTTGGACAATTTTTTTTTTGCAGGTTGGAGACAATATCAAGAGCTTTTTGTTCAAAAATCAGATTTTTTGGAACTGTTTTCAATTTTTTATATTTTTTTGGTTATTTTCATGAAAAATCAATTGTGAGAGCATATTAGCGATTTTTTCAGATTTATTTACAGTTTCGGAAAGCTCTCTAAATTTCAATAGGAGTCTATTTTTTATGTTTTTAATTTTCTTGCAGAATAATTTGACAAAAAATAGATCTTTAAAAACTAGGGTTTTACAAAGACTGACTTATATCTCACACAATTTTGCAGATCTGTTCACAATTTTTTTTTTGCAAGTTTGGAATGATGTCAGGTACCTGCAGTAAAAAAATAAAGCTTTTTGAAGTTGTTTTCACTTTTTAATAGTTTTTTATGATTTTTCATAAAAAATGAATTTTGGATACAAAACAGTGAAGTTTTCGGATTTCTTTACATTTCTGGAAAACTCTTTAAATTTCAGGAAGCGTTTATTTTATGTCTTTTTACTTTTGATGCAAAAACTAGTTCCAAAAATCAGATTTATGTTGACTAGCTAACCCTCTAATATTAGTGATCAATAATAGAAGTATCCTCTCCCCTTGCGCACTTGTGCGATCCTGGGTGTAAGAGAAACTATTATTGACTCTAGGTTTTGGGCTTGCACTAGGTCAATTCGGGTTAGGGCAAAACTTTTTTTCTGCATGGTAGTTTAAAGATTTTGGGGTTACTAATTTTTTGTTTGCAGCTTGTGGCGAGGAGTTAACATTTTTTTCTTACTTGTTTATTTTCACAAATTTTGGACAAATCTGTATTTTACATTCATGGGTTAAAATTAACATGCATGCATACTCATTGGGCTAAAAAGAACACAATATTGCATTACAACTCATTGGTTTAAAATGAATCTTCATTTTCATAGCATTGGGTTAAAATGAATGTTTAGTTAGCTCAGACTACAAATGGTTAAAATGAACCCCATATTTTGACAAATACTACAAATGGTTAAAATGAACTCCATGTTTTTTTTTATGTTTGTCAACACATTTCGATTTGGGCTTAAAATGAACACCATGTGAGTTTGAGTTAGGATATTCATGTTTTCACTCTTTGTTTTTAAACAAGGATCAATTGAACTATGAATATTCTAATTTGCTTTTTTTGAACCTTAGAAAATTGGGCTTGCTTTGGTGGGAAAAAGTACTCACCCCAAAGTGACTCAAACTGAGAATGCGCTAAAGCCAAGTGACAACCAACTGGTATATAAATTTTAATGTTAATGAAAGCTTAGCATTATAGAACTTCTTGTGGACCAGCAATTGACTCCTCAGTACCCTTGTGGTGCGTCAAAACCTGCAAACCGTAACCTCTATAGACTGGGATGATAATGCCTCTCGTGTGGCCTTCTGAATGGGTGCCCGAAATAAATCCTTTGTTTTAGAAAGCCAAAAACCTTCTATTCTTTGGTACAACAATAGTCGTTGTGATGACACTCGCACCTGCACAGTTCTTAGTAGAGATGATCAATCTGCCATGGGAGTTTCATGGAGGTTGGAAGCTTGGTTGCCCTGAGAAGTGAGTGTAGTGTAAGGGGGAGCCTGTGGGGCCAAGCTTCTGCATTCATCTGCTAAGGATATGCGGTTAGTGGGATCCAAAAGAATAATGTCCTTGCAACCATAAGATTTTGTAAAATGAGTTCTATGTGGTTGATTTTCATCTTTTTTACCACACCATGTATTTTCCAACTGTTTTGAGACAAATAAAACATCAAACTTGCAACAATCTGAAACAACTTTGCCAACTGAAAAAAATCTTTGCAGATTTCATCAAGTCCATCTTTTTTGTTTCTGTCAAACTAGACATTGATTTGCTCAACTTCCCTCATCGTGACATTATAGATGGAATTCTTAGGATCACCATAGGTTTCCATTTGCATTTGACTAGTTGCATTGTTAACTCTACCATCTCCTTAGACACTCATTTTTCATATTTTAGGAATACACTCCTTACCATCTATTGTCAAGACATTGTCTTCAAAAGTAGGTTATCATTGGACCCAATCACCCTTAGTCATTTAGTCAAAACTTTTGTGAATTGTTTCCCACTCAACAGTCTAGTGTGGAAACTTCACTTGGTCCTCTTTTAGTCCTATTATGGTCCATTGATTTTCCAAACCTGAAACATTGCAAGCACTTTGTTTGGTCAAGTAGTCATCTCCTTAGATTTCTCAATAGTGAGTGTATCTTAGGCTCGATTTAGTTTGCAAATCATTAGTCTCCTCATTTTAGTGTCATATCATTTGCATCCACAAACCTTTAGCCTCCTTTTCATCTCATTTGCATTTCATATCATTCCTTATTCTTGAAAACCCAAAAACATAGTGTCATATTTAGGTCATTATCACCCATTATCCCTCATCATCCCAAAGTTGAGCAAATTTTTTTATGGTTCAAACTAGGTTACAAAAAAAGAAGAGACTCATGGATTCTTTTGATCAAGACACCAACTTTACCAATTTCACCAATGACATGAATTTATTCCCTAGTAACATGAACACTCTTGCTAATGACATGGAAAATTCTACAATCAATCGTTTTGGTGAGACATCTACCCCACACAATCCCTTTGAACAATTTCTCTGTAGAAACCAAAATGGAGAAGTTTTTGAGGAAGACATACAATTTGCTGCCCAAAACCTAGAAGTGGCCTCTTTTGTGGAAGAATTAGTCCTAAATGACTCATCCAGGTATTTAGCCATGCTTCTTGACCAAGGGGCTAGGTTACCAAAAGGATTTGACCTCAACACTATTAGAGCAACATCTCCAAATCACCAATCACACAATACTGCCATGGGAACCTCTCCACAAAACACCACTAACACCATCAATACTACCTCCCTTGGTCATACTACCACCACAACCAATGGAGCTACCACAACTAATGCAGCCACCACAACCAACACAACATCCATTGGAGGATCATCTACCCAAACCAACACCAAATCACAATCCATCCCCCAACAAAGAACCACTGCCCCTTCACAAGCATGTGGATCAACAATGGGTGCAACTACCTCAAACCTCTTTGGAACTTCATTTAATTCCATGGGTCCATCAACAAACCTGTTATTAGGTCCCTCAAATACTATGGCAACTAACTCATCAAATCCTTTTGGGAGAAATAAATGAAGAGTTACCATCCAAGGAACCCAACCTAATTATTCACAGGCTAATACCAACATTCCTTTGAGACAAAACACCAACACTAATCAAGGCCATTATTTCTTATTTGGTCAAGGCAATCAAGGCACTCAATCTTTTACTCCATTTGGACACCAACATACTCAAAATCAGCAAGGTCCACAAATTCAAACCAACATGGCAGGATCACAAATCCCCACATATGCTACTCAAATACATACACAATAGCGTAATCCCAATCAATACACTTATTTCCAACAACAACAAAATCAGAACACTCAGTTTTCTCATGAACAACACACTGAAAACCAACACATCTCACCACAACAAGTGGGAAACCAATCCATACCTCTCACCAACATGTGTGATGCTACCAACAACCCCATTGTGGAAGCACTCACACTCCAACTCGCTGCTCTTCAAACACAAGTAGAGACCTTGCAATAGTCCAACAAAAATTTTTACATGTCACATGACTTGTGTCTATGTCCATTTGACACCACCTTGTATATGCCACCCTTTCCTCATGGGTATGTGGTACCTCATTTTCCTAAATACAAAGGAAAAATGAACCCCATTGAACACATAAGAGAATTCACCACTAGTTGCATGGACATTGCATATGAACAAACCTATCTCATGAGACTCGTTTCAAGAAGCCTCGCAGGTCAAGCATTAGAATGGTTCTCACTATTGCCTAAAGGAATCAAAACATGGAACGAATTGGCAAACAAATTTGTTGAAAACTATGCCTATAACATTGACACAGAT
This sequence comes from Sequoiadendron giganteum, assembly GCA_007115665.2. NCBI lineage: Eukaryota > Viridiplantae > Streptophyta > Pinopsida > Cupressales > Cupressaceae > Sequoiadendron > Sequoiadendron giganteum. The sequence goes on along the minus strand of CM021110.1, from coordinate 395,806,776 downwards.
ATTGACATTGCCTCCTTATGTAGACCTACCCAAGAGGATGCAGGAGAGACTTTTATTCCCTTCTTTCAAAGATGGTGAACCTTAGCAAGCAGATGTCTTGTAGAAATACCTGAAAAGGAGAAAGTCACCATGTTTGCGCAAACTCTCCTAGGACCACTCAAATATGGCTTACAAGTCCATTGTTGGACCACCTTTGTTGACCTTGTTGAAAAAGGTGTTGAACTTGAAAAATCCTTAATCGCTAAAGGCGAATTGAAATATGGTGGAAAAACCATCAACACCACCACAAATAATAACCCAAGTAGCTCCAATGACAAAACCAAATACTGGGTTAAGAACAAGCATATCACTAATGATGGTGTGGTTGATGCAAAAACTGTCAATACAAAAGGTCATGTACTCACCATCAAAGGAGTACAAAATCAAAATGCACCTGTAACTACACCAACACCAATTGAAAATGCTATCCAAAGCAATCCTACTCAAACTAATCAAAGGCAGCTATGCCAACCGCGACAATTCCAAAACTGTACATACACCCCTTTAGGTGAACCTATTGAAATTTTCTTGAAGAAACTTCTTCAAAATAGTGTCATAACATTGAAAGACCCTAAACCATACGACCCTGGTCAGTTCAAGCCAGCGTGGTGGGATGATAATAAATTTTGTGATTTCCACCATGCCAAAGGGCATAAAACATCCTCTTGTCATCAATTGCGAAATCTGGTGCAAGACCTCATTGAGAAGCACACCATTGAGCTAGGTGGTCAATCCTTCACATGTAATGTGGATCATACTATACATAAAAACCCACTGCAAGATCATGGTAAAGCTTCCTCGTTTGGCACAAATAATCAAGCCAACCACATCTATCTAGCCTACAATGCTACCCATTTTGCATACATTTACCCCAATGGTACCATTATTAACAATCTTCATGTTGTTGATGAAGATGAATGTGTTAATACCATTTCCATTAAAAAAGCCCTAGAATGCAATGTGACAATGTGTAAAGGCAAGATCACTATCCCAGGTCCTTCGGCACGTTAGCCTAAGATCACCATACCTGGTCCATCTGCCAAACAGTCAACACCCAAACCAGAGTTCAACATCATTGAGCAACTGAATAAAACACCTGCTTAGATATCCATTCTCAAACTACTTCGTATTTCACCCATACACAAAGCCATCTTGGATAAAGTCTTACAAACGTCATCCATCCCAACCAACATTGATGTCAACCACTTTGAGACTATGGTTGGATACCTAAATTAACCTCATCACATCACCTTTATGGATAGCGACTATTCCTCACCCAAACCATCACATAATGATGCCCTTCACATTGAGGTTTTTGTCCACAAACACAAGGTTAGATGAGTCTTGGTAGATGGCAGATCAAGATTGAACATTTGCTCCTTAAAATTAGTTAAGGCTCTTGGTTTCTCTGATGCATGTGTAGATGCTAGCAAGAGCATCATCATCAAGGCATATGATGATGAAGAACGTGCTTCTAAAGGCATCATTACATTCCACTCTGAGTGGGACCAGTTATCATAGACACAACATGCCAGGTCCTGGATCATGATATACACTACAACATCTTACTTGGTTGACCCTGGATTCATGCTCTAAAGGCCATTCCATCCACATACAACCAGTGCCTAAAATTCCCTTTTAATGGAATTGAGATCACTATCCCAGGAGATCCCGATCCTTTTCAATATTGTACCAACCTACGAGCTACTGTTGAGCACTAGGTACCCATTAATAGAGAGGCCTCCACTTCCACTTCATCCAAATATATCAATCCATCCAAACTCACAAAATCACCCATTCCATCAACTTCTACTGCACCATCTTTCTCGGCCTCCATCCCAAGTAAAGATATTCAGATCCAAGACCTTGGCTGTGGAGAGTTCAAGTTGAATACAACTTATTGTATCACCACAATACCTAAGCCACCAAAAGTCTATGGAAGACCATGTTTTGCAATTGAGCCCAAAACAAATTTCAACGTCCCACCAAAAAGTGTTTTCACACTGTGGGGCGATGTGGGTAATGAATTCATCGAAAACATAGCTAATTGGATCTACAGAGACCTGAAAGAGTTACCCCCACTACTAGTACATCTCTACGGAAAAGGCTATGATATATGCAAGACACTAGGCTTTGATGGCACAAGTGGCCTTGGAAATAATAGCAACGGAAGGAAGGAACCTATTATAATAAAAAAAAGACCAAGGTACATGAGGCTAGGGTTTGGACAACTTGGAATTGACGATCAATGTACCTATGAATTTTCAAGTAAGGACGTGATGGCAACAGAAAGTGTCAAGACAAGTGAAGAATCCCTTACTGAAATTGACTCCAATGAATGGGAATGGGGATCTGACAAAACCCTAGGTGACTATGACATTGACAAACTATTCCTAGAACCTGGCCAAATTCCCTTTGAAGAAAGATTCCGACAGGAATATAACATTTACCCTATTGAAAAACATTCCAAAAAGAAAGAATGGGCAAGCATTCCTTGGAACCCGGAAGAACACAAGGTGTCGTCAACATCACCTACATCACCCCCCTCATTCCCGAACCCACCCATGAGCCTAACACACTTGAACCTACTGTCCACTCCTCCGAAAAGTCATCCACTAGTCATGATGTGGATAGTTTTATCCCCTATTATGACTTTGAATTTGACTCAACTAACTCCGAAAATGGGCCATCGATTGCATCCGACAGGGAAGTTGAAATTGACAACTTTTCCTTCACACTTGAGGCTTCAGTTGCCACACTTTCCACATCATCCCCATCCTTTACCAACACCGATAATGGGATTTCACTTGTCTATCCACAACTGATCGACTGGGACCAACAAGAGCCACCAGTAATGGACATGTTTCAGAATGATGAGGCCATAGTAGAATTCATGGGACTCAGAGAAGGCATACCATGGGGAGATCACAAAATATGGTTTTCCATTGACCTAGATTGTACCGCTTACTTCGGGGAGACTGTGCAATCCTCTAGTCACAAAAATATAGTGAATAAGACACAAAAAGAAACATCTTTAGGTGAAAACCGCAAGGCACCTTCTGATAGTAAAAAAGTAAAAACAAAGGATGTATCCGAAGGTGAAAACCTCCCCGAGGCGCCTAAGGATGGAGGATTGGACTTTCTCCCCATGAAACAAGAAAAATCAGCTATGCTCATTGAAGACATAATGGAAGTTAACATAGCCACACCAGAGAATCCCAAAATGATTCTCTTGGCTGCGTCATTTCCAGAGGAAGAAAAACCCAAATTTCAACAATTCTTCACAGACAGGAAAGTTAACTTCACATGGTCATATGCTGACATGCCAGGCCTTGATGTTGAATTGGTTTTGCATCATCTTCCTCTCATCCTAGGAATCAAACCAGTGAAAAAAAGTTGCGCAAAATGCATCCACAAATTGCACTCCTGGTAAAAGTTGAACTAAAGAAATTACTAGATGCTGGGTTCATAAGGTCAATAGACTATGCTGATTGGATATCCAATATTGTTCCTATTACAAAGCCAAATGGACAAATATGTATCTGCACGGATTTCAGGGATCTAAACAAGGCTTTCCCAAAGGATGACTTCCCCCTACCAAACATAGACATGATCATTGATCTCATAGCAGGGTAGAAGATGCTATCCCTCGTGGATGGTTTCTCAGGATATAACCAAATCCGAATTGCAACAAAAGATCAGCATAAAACAGTGTTCACCTGCCCATGGGGAACGTACTGTTGGAACGTCATGCTTTTTGGCCTAAAGAATGTAGGCACTCTGTACGAAAGGGCTATGACAACAATCTTCCATGACATGATGCATATCCTAATGGAAGATTATGTAGATGACCTATTGGAAAAATCTTTGACAAGAAAAGAACATCTCAAAGTCTTGGACAAAATTTTTAGACTGCTTGAGGATTACAAGGTTCGATTGAACCCAAAGAAATGTGTCTTTGAAGTCACTTCAGGCAAGCTGTTGGGATACATAGTTTCCCGATGAGGCATTAAGGTTGATCCCGCAAAAGTAAAAGCAATTCTAGATATGCCTCCACCAAAAGGGATCAGTGAGTTGCAAACACTTCAGGGCAGATTATAGTCTATTCACCGCTTCATCGCATAGTTGGCAGACAAGTGTCAACCATTCCAATATCTGCTATGCAAAAACATTCCTTTTGTATGGAAAAATAAGTGCAACACAACCTTTGACCAAATTAAAGAATATCTATTAACACCACTAGTGTTAATACCACATATTGAAGGAAAACCATTGATCATATATGTCTCTGCAACGAAAAATGCACTGGGGGAATTATTGGCACAAAACGATCAGGAAGAAAAAGAAAGAGCCATATATTACATTAGTCACACACTAATTGGATATGAGCTCAACTATACAACCATTGAACGGGCATGCCTTGTAGTTGTTTTTGCGGCACATAAACTAAGACACTAAATGCTAAGCCACCAAACACATTTGGTAGCTAAGATTGACCCACTAAAATATCTCCTAAGTTGAGCAGCATTGACAAGCCGTTTGGCGAAGTGGGTCATGATATTAATTGAGTATGACATACAGTATGTGGAGCACAAGGTAATAAAAGTTCAAGTAATAGCAGATCAACTGGAAGATGCACCAATCCAAGCCACTCATCCCCTGATAACTGATTTTCCAGATGAGTCTATCTTTCACGCAAAACCAACTTCACCATGGAAACTATACTTTGATGGGTCCCACACTAGTCATGGCTCAGGAGCGGGCATATCATTTATCACACCACAAGGGGATTCAATTCCTAAATAATTTCGGATTGCTTTCCCTTGTACAAATAATATGGTAGAATATGAGGCATTGGTCATAGGTCTCAAGATAGCAATAAAATGGAAAATTCAGACATTGCTCGTATTCGAAGATTCTCAGTTAGTCATCAATCAAGTCAATGATGACTATGACACAAAAGATGAGAAGTTGATTCCCTATAAATGAATGGTGGATCGTTTCTTGATGTACTTCAAAATGATTGCATTTGAACAAATCCCAAGGATGCAAAATAAAGCAGCCGATGTAATGGCTACCATTGGATCTCTCTTAGACATCCCTAAGAATGTGTCACAATTTGAATTCTTAGTGGAACAACTGTTGATGCCGACATACGATATTCCAAAGCCAGAAATGGTGTACGAGATTGTTGGTCCTAGTTTGCCTTGATATCAAGACATATATGACTATCTGAAGTCCCAAACCCTCCCACCCAACCTGTCTAACAACCAACGAAAATCCTTTATACGAAAAGCAGCTAGACATAGCATTGTCAGTGACACCTTATACCGCCATGGCTTTGACAATACCCTTCTTCGCTATCTCGACATTGATGAAGCCCAAATGACTTTACAAGAAGTACATGAGGGTATATGTGGATCTCATTTGAGTGGTCCAACCTTAGCTAGGAAAGTCACCAGACTGGGATACTATTGGCCGACATTGGAAAAAGATGCTCTTCAGTTTGTCAAAACATGTCAAAAATTCCAGGTGCATAGTGACCTGATTCATGCACCTGCAAAGGGATTGAGACCAATCACTTCTCCATGGCCTTTCACATAATGGGGACTCGACCTCATGGGAAAGATCCATCCATCCTCTTCTACCAGCCATAAATTCATAATCATCGCCATTGAGTATTTTACTAAGTGGATTGATGCTATCCCTCTCACTTACATCACCGATAAACAAATATCCAAGTTTATTCTGAATTACATCATTTGTCGGTATGGTGTCCCACAATCCATCATCACAGATAACGGTAGTCCATTCAAAAATTAGGATGTCCGTGAACTCTGTGCGCAATTCCACATCCAACAGCATTTCTCCACCCCATATTACCCACAAGGTAATGGTCAAGCTGAGGTGTCCAATAAAACAATCCTTCGCATTCTAAAGAAGACAGTCAATGACATTGGCCGCGATTGGCACTTACATCTCAATCCTGCTTTATGGGCCTACCCAACCAGCATTCGTACACCCACTGGAGCCACTCCATTTTCTCTTGTCTACAAATTTGAGGCCATACTGCCCATCGAGGTCGAAATTCCTTCTCTCCGAGTCTCCTTAAAAGGAATGATCGATAATGAAGAGTACTGACTGTCTCACCTGCATGAGCTAGAAATGCTACCAGAAAGATGACAAAATGCCTTAAATCATCTGCAGGCATATCAAAATCATCTTTGCTGAAGTTATAACAAAAGAGTGATGGTGAGAAAGTTTGAAATTGGCGACTTGGTTCTCATGCAGAACCCCAGAAATCAAGTGGACCATGAAAAGCACAAAAAATTTTAAGGCTAATTGGCTTGGTCCTTATATCATTACTACCGCATTTGGTTTGGGAGCTTATCAGCTAGCCACACCCGATGGAGAACAACTGATAGAACCTATGAACAACTTACATTTGAGAAAGTTCTACACATAGCATCAGAGAGCTTGGCTAAAACCTTAAAAATACAAAAAAGTTGAAAAATAGAAGAAAAATCGTCCCTTGATGAAAACCTAGCAAACATGCATGTTGGTGACATAAAAAAAATCAAAAAATGGCAAAAACAGTCAAAAGAAATAATTTCATCCAATGGTGAAAACCTGGTAAATAGGCGCTTTGGATAGGTACCATGATGAAAACCTGGAAAATAGGCACCATGTGTAGTCGATCGTTGCTCCACCATCTACTATTACTCTAATCAACCCTTGTCCACTTTCCATCATCACAACAACATGGCATTTAGGAAATCCGTCCTAAGTTCTATCAATTCTGACCATGATTAGCATTTGGTTGACATCATCCATTGCATATCCTTACCTTTGCCTTGCGTCTACCTATCTCCATACCATTGGACTCGGATAATCCCCGCTTTGTCTAGGGGCAAGACGTTTATTGTGCAATTGCAGTGGGTGTCGCACATGATCCTGCATTCTTATAGAGTCCTAAAAAAGTCATAAAAATCTGAAAATATCTTGAATAAAATCCTTAAAATCGTATAAAGTCCTAAAAAAAGACCTAAAAATTGAAAAAATCTTGAGAAAATACAAAAAACATTCACATTAATGTCAAAATCCCCAAAAAAAAGTCAGTGTAATATCTTGTCAGTCCATTCAGTCATGTCAGTTAGTCTTTTGTCCCTGTCCGAACTACGTTGTCTTTGCACATTTGCTATGTAGGAAAGATTCATCTTTGAATCCCTGAGACATTAGGTCAGTCTTTAGGTTTGTCAAAATAAAATCATGATTCAAACTTTTTTCCTTTGGACAAAGTCTTTTGGTCGTGTCGAACTACGAGGTCTCTGAGTGCACGTGTAGGCAAGGCCATCAATCGATGAGCCCCCGAGGCTGCACTAGGTCAGTCCATTAGGGTTCATGGCACAACGTTTTCACACATGTCCAACTACCTTCAAATCATGAAAATATCCCAACAATCCAGAGCAAGCAATCTATCAACAATCTATTTCATCAACAATCTCAGTCAATTCAACATATCAGCAGTGGCATGTAATCAAATTCTATCAAGACATTTTAACCTGGTAAAGCTTTGGGTTCTTCTTCAGATGTGTGCTTCTGAAGAGCAACTCTCGTCATTTCTTTATGCTTTTGGATGTGTCCTTCCTAAGCATTGTCCTCATCATCTGGCAATTTCGATGGATTCTCCTAACTCTGAGAATTGATCTCCTGGATATCAATGTCATTTAGGATGTGTCCTTCCTGAATTCGATATCGCTCGATAGTTGGCAACCTTGATCTTAAAACACTTGGCAAACACTTGGCACTTGTCTTTGGCTTTTTCACCATGTTACTAGTTTTTCAGTGAGATCCTGACAACAGGATTTAGAGAAACAATGATGTCTCATGATGTTTGTCTTGTCTTTTGACACTCATGTTACTAGTTTCTCAATGATGTCCTGACTACGAGATTTAGAAAAAAAATGATGTATCATGCCAATGGCTTTATTTTTATTTTATTTTTTTGTTCTTTTGGCAATCATGTTGCTAGTTTCTCAAGGATATCCTAGAAATAGGATTTAGAGAAGCAACGATGTTTCATGGTTTATCCTTCTTGTCTTTTTCTGCTTGCGGTTGGTTATGACAAAAAGACTGGGGAAATTGTGCTTTTAGTATGAGTCATGATCATCCTTGTCTGCAACTTCTTGTCTTACGTGATGGTACGACCTTGCACATCTTGATTTATGTCATATCATGATGTTTGTTGGCCATTACAATAATCTTCCCAATGATGATTAAAGAGCAACAACTATTAAATTCCTATGGTAAACATTGAAGGATTTGGTCTAGGAACTAACATGCATCTCATATAGGCATTGCATTCATCTCATCATCCATATCTTTTTCACTAACATTTCTTTCTCTCTGTATTCTATTCTTCTCATTCCCTTTTGAGAGTACACCCGTGTTCTTGGAACCCATCTGTCCTCCCGAGGGGGCATACCGCAACCCTCCTCATCATTCTTCCTCATCTTATCTTGCATTGGGGCATATGTTTGACTTATTTTCTTTGCCACAATGCGACAAGCTGCATTATGACAAAGAGGGGCAAATGTAGACACATAAAAATGACCTAGGCCCGCAAGCTCTTCTTCTAACCCTAATTAGGACATTTTAATTATGTCCCAGGCTCACTCTCAACTATTAATTAGATAATTCATAACTATTTAATTAATTCATATCTGTTTATTCCTCATGATTATTAAATAAATAATATTGTAATTATTTATTTAATGCGTCACTAATTGTCTAAATATCCTCCTATAATTAAATAAATTTCTTAATTTATTTCTCCCTTTATGTCTTCCTAATTATTAAATAAATAATTTTATTTATTTATTTAATTATGTCACTAATTAAAGTTCTCTTCTTCCTAAAATTAAATAAATTCGTATTTATTTAATCCACCTTCCACTATAATTAAATAATTATATTTAATTATCTAATTATTCATTAGCCTCTTCTCTCAAAAATTAAATAAATTTTATTTATTTAATTTGGTCCACTCTCCTAAACTTTGAATTAAATCTTTATATTTAATTTAAAAGGTCCCATTTGTCACATTCCTCTAATAATTAAATAATATCTTTATTATTTAATTCCCACCTAAATTAAATAAATCTTATTATTTAATTTCTTCTAAAATCTTATTTATTTAAAATAAGTCCCAACACCTAAATTAAATAATTTTATTATTTAATTTCTCCTCTTTTATTGTGCTCATTTTAAATAAATATTATTTATTTAAAATAAATCCCCCTTTATAATTTCCCTCTTTAGTAAATAATTTAATTTAAATTATTTACTGTCACATGACCCCACCCCTTTTTTAATTAAAATAGTTTTTAATTCAAAAAGTCAACATCCCCTCTTGATTTAAATAATTTTAAATAATTATTTAATTCTCCAACGACTTTGTTTTCCGTGCCCATAATCTTTTGTCACATGCACTGTTAGCCATTGATTTGATTTTCTAGAAATCAATCTTGACCCTTTATTTCGAATTTGACCTAATGTTGCCCTAACCCTAATTGTGGGTTGCTATATGGAATCTCGTCCATTGATTCTAGGGCACTTGCTAACTTTCAATCTTGGCCATTCACACAAAATTGCATCTTCTATAAAAGAGCAATTTTGGTCACATCTTGCATCTCTTATCTCTTGCATTTTTAGATAATCTTACATTTTCATATTTCATTTCCTGCACTTTGATATCTTGCATTTGTTCTTCATTTTTGTCATAGCATATCTAGATTTCATTTGATATAACTTAGACATTGTAGATGCTTACTAGTTGCAATAGGGCATAGTATTGCATGTAGTTGTCAAATCCTTCAATATTTGCTTAGGGCTTGTCATTTCTATTGGCTTGCTCTTCTTAAATCTGAGGGCAAACAATTTATTTTCAAAAAATTAAGAAGGTGTAATGGAGGTTAGTCATGGAGGATGAAGACAATCTATGAGATTGTTCATATATTCCTTTGCACTTCATTACCCACTTTGGGTTTTTATGTTCTGCATATGTGATATTGCTAACCCTAGAAAAATCCCATTGTTACAATGATCAGTATGGTGATGTTGATAAGGTAGAAGAAAAAATTGTGAGAATATTGAAGAAGGGATTTGATAAATACAAAGGTAAGTTACCTTTCAAGTGCTTCAATTGTGAGAGAATTGGTCATTTTTCCTCTAAATATACTTTTAAATAATTAGAGGATAGAACCAAAGAGAGAAGTTAAAAATGAGTATTTATTCCAAGGAGAGTAGTTGTTCCTCATAAGATGAGGATCATGATGATTCAAATAATGGAACACTCTTCATGACCTTGAAATTTTGTGACAAATAGAGTGATATTGAAAAATGGAAGAAATCAGATACCTTCTAGGTTGACAATGATAATGAAAAATCAATGGTTGTGTGGACTTCCTTTCATGCAAAGGAAGAAGAAAATTCTTGGGTGATTGAAATTGGTTTCTCTAACCACATGATTGGTGATAAGGGGAGGTTTGTTAGCCTTAAGAAGTGGAATGGTGGAGCTGACAAGTTTGGTGATGATGATTCAACACAAATTTATGAAAAGGGTGCCATAACCATTGATGGAAAGAGAAAGACTGAGAATGTACTATATTTCAAAGGGCTAAATAATCTCATTAGTTTCAGTCAAATTTGTTGTAAAGGAGACAACCTTAAGTTTCATGCCAAAGGTTATGAGATCAAGAAGGTAGGGTCCAAAAGATGAGTTGAAGAAGGTACTAGGGAAAATGGAAATGTATATCATCTAAAGGAGGAAAATGGAATAACTTGTCTATTGGCTCAATCTGGTGAGTTTTTGTTATGGCACAAGAATATGGGACACATCAACTTTGACAGTATTGTGAAGATCAAATCTAATCATGCAGTGAGAGATATGCCTAAGATAATCAAGCTTGTAAACGCATTATGTAAGGAGTGTCAAATGGGAAAGCAAACAAAAAAACATTCAAGATCAAGGAGTGTTCTTCTACAATGCCATTGGAGTTGATTCACACTAACCTATGCAGACCTACAAGAACAAAGAGTGAACAAGGTGAAAGGTATTTCATGTTTCTTATTTATGATTACTCTAGAATTACTTGGGTTACATTTCTAAGAGAAAAATCAAAAGCTTTTAATAAGTTGAATATTTTCAACAAAAAATTTGAGAATGAAATGAATGCTAAGATAAAATTCTTAAGATCTGATAGAGGAGGTAAATTTAATTCAAATGAATTTGAAAATAATTGTGAAGATCATGGTATTAGGAGACATCTATTTTCTTCTAAGAGCCCTCAAAAAAATGGGGCAGTGGAGAGGAAGAATATGAATGTGCAAGAGATGACTAGGGCAATGTTGAAAGTTGCATATTTTTTTAATATGTATTGGAAGGAAGTAGTTCACACTATTTTCTACCTTCTTAACAGAGTATAGTTGAGGGTCAATAGCACTATGACCCCTTATGAGCTATGGTATGGAAGACCTTTCATTGTCAAATATTTCAAGATCTTTGGTAGAAAATGCTACATCAAGAGAGATTAAGACCTTGGAAAGTTTGAATAAAGATGTGATGAAGGGATCTTCCTTGGTTACTCACCAGGAAGAAAGGCCTATAGATGCTACACCAAGAGATTGGAAAAGATGATTGAAAGAATAAATGTTAAGGTGGATGAAGATTTGTGTTAGATCTCACAAGAACTAGAGGTTTTTAGATCTGCTATACATCCCTGGATCGAAGAAGAAGAAGAAGAAGAATAAGAGAAGTTACAAGAATAGAAAAAGGCCCCAAAGACTCCAACAAAATATGTTTAGAGGAACCATTCATGATATTAGATCATTGGAGATAAGAATGAGGGTGTTCAGACTAGGAGAAGGCTTACAAAAGAAAGTGAGCAAGTGAGCAAGTGAATTTATGCTTGATAAAGGATGGATGAAGGCAATGGAAGAATAATTGAATTAGATAGAAAATAATCACACATGGGAATTGGTTCCCAGACTAGCTGATAAGAATGTTATAGAACTATTGTCTCCTAATAGTGCACCCTTACTAAGTTATAGAACTTAGCATATTGGAGAAACATGGGAAATTTTCTAAGGTTGTGGGTCACTAAAGTAGAAAAGAACCTCTAGAGAAAATTGGATCTTATGGTACTCACATAAAATACTTTGTGTTGAGAAAAGGGTAAGAAAGACTACATAAATTGAAAAAAACTAAACTCTAAGGGTGATGCACCAAAACATTAACTAAACTTGTAATAATAGCTTGCACACATAGTTTTGATCAAAAACACAACTTGACATGCACAACTCAGTTCTATATGATTTTGCATCAATATTTCAGGGAAAACTTTAAGAAACTCCCCCCTCGATGAAGGTGTAAAATCCTGGTGAATCTTGTATACTTCTTGATAAAAATATTAATTTTATTAGCGAATTTTTTCTTTTTTCAAGAAAAATTATAATCCCAATTGGTGAATCTTTTATAATCGCTAGAAGTTTGTGGAAAATCATGGTGAATTGCAAATAATTTTAAACAAATAAAATATTTTTCATTGGTGATTAAAAGCTTTTTTGAAACCAAAAAAAATAATTTCATTGGCGAATTAACCCTGTTTTCGAAAAAGAAAAAAAATGTTGGCGAATAAAACCTTTTTTCAAAGAAAAGATATAATTCAATTGGCGAATTAAACATAATCTCAAACTAATAAAAAAATTCAGTGGTGAAGTAAATGGATATTCCAATAAAATATTAGTGTGGTTGGTGAAAATATCAAATTCCGGGACATATTTTCTATACATTCAATGCCTTCATAAAGAGTCTGGAATGCGAACAAGTGTCAATATATTTATTATTTCTAAAGCTAGATGTCAGTGCAAATTAATATAATCTATGACTGTTCGATGAATTTTTGATGGACAATTATAGTTGCATTGCGAAAGTAAATCATTAAAGCACTAAGCCTATGAATTGAAACCTCCAGAATAACACTAGAACCGTAAGATTTCCAGAGGTCAATGGTTGAGAATTTATTACTTATTAAATCATTTAGCTATAACAACCAAAATAATATTAAGGAATGATCAAAACCACCAAAGGAACTATAGCAAGGTGTGAAATATTAAGGAAATACTAAAGGAGCACCCTGTATTAATCAAAAAGAGTTTGTACATTCCTTCATTTCTAGAAAACATTAAAGACCCAACTATTTAACAAACTGACATGGAAAGTTATATGGATTATGGACTACAAATAGACCATCACAAACAAAAATGACCTTCCATAGACACCAAATTATGCATTGTTGCAGCCAGCCTCATTGGTCTTCTTGGCTTTGATTGCATTCAGAATCACTAGACAATCACCACCGTAGGCACTATGGGCAGGATGGTTTGCTCGTTCCTCTGAGCTCCTTGTGTCATTTGCTACCCATTCTTCACCAGTGCCCAACTCCCAATCCTCCTTGTCTAAAGACAAAATTTCCTCGTCGAGAGCTTCAACAACCACAAACACCTTCACCCAACCCTTCGACTGGTCTTTGAGAATGTCAGTCTCATGCAGAAGAAATTCAATACACCTGTCAATCTCCCCCGCCAGTTTTTGAGAGTTGCATGGTCCAACGAACGCACCAGGAGAAAATTTGGTACCAACAATTCATTCCCACAAGCCTTGTAGTAGTGCAGTAGTAGAGGGGTCATGAAATTTCCATCGATGTTGTCTAGTGCCACATCGATATTTTCCAGCATAGAGTGTTGAAAAATCATTTGGCATAGCTTCTTCCCTCGAGCTTTCGAGACAACCATGTACACGAGCATTTCCAGAAACATGGTAGGTATTTCTAAATTCCCCCTGAGCTTGTGGGTAGCCAGCATAAATTCTTAACCCAAAACACCCTTCACCGCCTGGAGCACTAGTGGGTGCTTGGACACCATTATCCCTTTTAGTCATTTCTCAGTGATTTCACCATGGAAAGCATTCTACTGCTTTGTAGAATTAAAAAAAAAAGGAGTCTCCATTGCCCCTTGGTGTTTCTTAAGAGCGCTAAACCAATTTGAGAAAAATGAGTATAACAACCCCTATTTATAGACAAATCTCCCGCAACCTTATAGAGACCGTACCAAGATTCAATTGGTGAATTAAATGTTTGTTTTAAAAGACAAACCACCTAGGAAGAATGTTTTACACAAAGGATGTATAGGTCAAACAAGAATAAAATATCAACCTTATAAAATAATTTATAATAGTGTGAAGGATATTCCATATTTGTAGCCAAATTTTAGTGCAAATCAATCTAACCATGACCGTTCGATGAATTTTCGATGGACGACTATCATTGCATTTTGGAAGTAAATCTCTAAAGCACTAGACTTGTGAATTGAAACCTCCAAATTAACACTACAATTGTTAGATGCAAACATCTGGCGAGATCAAGGCTCATCGCTCATCACTCATTCTATCTTTTCAATGCCTCAATGTTCTACATTTCATTTAATTGAAATTTTGAATCTTTTTGAAGAAAGTGTGGTTATTGTACTACTAGTGCTAGCGGTGGTGGTGATTAAGGCCATATGTGATATGAAAATATAAAGCAATTTGTTGGAAAACTCATAGCTTTAATGAAACAATATTTGTAATGATTTCATATCATTTGAGTGGCATTGGTGATTTTGACAGCTTGTCAGCTTGAGGTACAGTTTGCATGTAACCAGACGTCAATCAAATTAAATAGTTTAATTGTACATGAATCATGATAATCATTATACCTAAGTTGGTAGCGGCACTAGTGGCCCATAAATAGGGATAGCGAATAGTGGGTAGTGTCATAAGGGTTTTCATTTTCTAAGTTAATAAGGATTTAGGAAGAAGATGATGTGGTATTATTGGGGATACTGTAAATTCTCTTGCCTACAGTTATGTAGTTACAAAGTAATCAATAAAAGACAAAATTTCCTTCAATTTTAGAATGAGTGGAATTGGAAAGAAGTTGATTTGGTTAACTTGACTTCTCAGATAGGTTTTCAACCAGGATGAGGAGCTATGATGGAGATAAGTGCTATACTAGTGCATGGAAGCTATGTGCAAAATATTGGAGTAGATTTACTACCCCTCTTGTATCTTCATAGCTCCCTATTCCCTAGCATGGTTCACCTAGCAAGCCCCATGGATTTATTTTTCAGACACATTTATATTACATCTTCTACATGACTCTGGTTCTCAAAGGGGATAAGTACATTTTGTATCTTCACAACTCCCATTTCCCCAAAATGATTGGAACCACCTTTCGCCCAACATGGTTGGAAAATCCCTTGCATTTATTTTCAGAGCCAAATTTATATTACGTTGTCACCAACAGAAGCTTGGAATCATGCATTTATTTTTAGAGTTACATGTGTATTAAGTTGCCACTAGTAGAATCTTGGAAATTGTAATCAATTTGTAATCCATTTTTAGAAGCAACAACTTGGAATAAATTGTGTCTACGTAAAGTTATTCATTTACACTTATAGTAAAAAGTTAATTTTTGAGTTTAAAACTTTAGCATCTATGAATCTAATTATCTATTCAAATTAGTTTATTTCCTTTAAGAAATTAAGTAATATACTTTATGCACTTGATAATTCATGGTTATATCAGGCCATTGAGGGAGTGTAATCATTCATTCCACCGATGTGCTTACTAATATCTATTTAAGAAGCAATTGCATGCAGATTTAAAAGTAAAACATAAATTAATACAAATGAAAAAAGAAAGTTGCCATCAAATTGACAAAAAACATTATAAACACTAAAAGTTTTCGTTATTGATTTCTAATTTTTCAGTGACCTTCTCCCACATTTCTCGATATCATTATTCATTTTTTAAAGTCCTTTGCAATGTTAAGTTACTAGCGCCTTGGCCTTGATGTCAATCTTAGTACACTAAAGTTTATAAAAACTTTAAAACACATGTGTCATGTTTATTGTTTTAAGTTAATATCATAAATTACTCAAGTTTCAACCGTCGATGAACATTTGATGTATGGTTGTAGTTGCATTCCAGAATGAAATGCATAGAGCGATAGGCTTGTGAACTTAAATCTTCAGAATCACCCTATAACCATTAGATTTAGAAAGATCAACAATTTAGAATTTGCAACATGTTTACCTAAGATGTTTCATTCACTTTAATGTTCCAATTTCAAGAAAAAAAGAACTTTGTACTACTAAGTGTCAAGTGATTTTTTTTAAAGTGAGAGGGTCAGCACACAGGGAGATTTTAGTCTTCAAATTGCTCATTGTAGTGCACCACCCTATTTTGGATTCCACAGTTCCACTTCCAACAAAGTAATTCCAGTTTCTACAACTATTAGCATTAATCTTTTCAAGAGTTGGGACTCAGAATCTAAGTAAGTGAAAGAATTCTTGTGGCTATGTTTCATTATTTGACATTTCTTAAAATCTTATTTTGTCAAAATTTGAAGTTTGGGTTTAGAGACTTAAAAATTAAGATAAATTAAGGAGGACTTATAGGTATTAAGGAATTCAAATTTCACAACTTCACATTGTATAAGCATGTCTACCACCAGTACCACTAGAGCAATGCTCGATAAAAAAATACATTATGTAGAAATACTTAAAACCTCAAGTCTCACTAATGGGTACCATGATATTTATGATCTTGAAATCTATGGTATGCATACCTCAAAACTTAGATTTTCATCTCAGAATAAGGTTGTAAAGAAAATGTAAGATAATAGTATCAATGCACCATGGTTAATTGGATTAGGGTGCATGATGTTACATGAGGTTTTCCCTTGCCCAAAATTTATTATGGTTTGTGCCCAAAATTATGATGATAACAAAAGAGCAATTGTTAATAAATATAGCAAAGAAGAATTGTTATCCATTAATGTAGAAGAACTTGGAAAAGTTTTGGGTTTTAGAACCGAAAAATGTGGAAATATCCACATTGACCTAGAAAAGCTTGCTAGTTATTATGAAGTAGTGGAAGAAAAGGAGAAAAATGCTTTCTTAAATAAAGTAGTTCAAGATAGAAAAAAATTGAAAGGTGATCATAAGCCTCCTTATGATTTGGATATTTTTAAACCAAGGGTTCGAGATACTATTTCCATGTTAGCATTTTTCCTCAGTCTAGATAGCAATTTGGAAGCGGGTGCAAGCTTCCTTGAAATGGTATATAATATCCATTATGGTGTTCCACATGTCAAATATAATTTTATTCAGCACATTGTAGAATCCATGCATAAACAATTTTTAATGACTGAAGGAGGTTCCATCGACACATTTAGGTTCACAACCTACTTGTGCTATCTTTCTCTATTCAAATATAAAGGAAAGTTTTAGACCAACAAGCTTCAGATTCAGCCCTATAGTAATGCTGAGGAAAATAAAATGGCTACAGTATATGAATGGACCGCTGAGATAAGGATGCGTGATTCTCTAAGGAACTACAATCATTTTTTAGACTAAGTTCTGGCTTCATTACATCAAGCAATTAAAAATACTCCAATGCCTAGTTTGCATGTAGAAATTGCATTTAACTAGGAAAATAAATACAATTGGCTGATTGGTACTTAATGGAAGAGTATATTGTGCTAATATTTTATGTATTGAGAGTACATCCATAATAAACTTCCAATACATGTGACAAAAATGGTTTTTGTATTGGAATATGTAAGGCAGATGTAGAGTGCTAATGAACTACACTTTCTCAGTCAACAAAAGAGGACCTTATTTCCTTCTTTACGTTTTTCATGTGGAGGGTTCATATTCGAGAGAAAATAATTTACTGTGGCACATAATCTTTTGATTTTTTATTTATTTTGATGCTATCTATCACTAGAAGTATGATCCATGTGACATCATTAAATCAATGATTATGTCCAATAAGAATGATGCAAGTAGAATTCAACATCAAAGTAAACCCTGGCTTGAAAACTTGAGAAACAAGGATTCTTGGGATGAGGTAAAAATAGAAATGGAGAAAAGTGTTGCTAAGAATGGTATTTCTTTTGAACAATTGTTAGTAGAAATTATGGCATTGCATCAAAAGACAATCAGAACATACAACAATTTTTATGAAAAAAGTGATAAACCATCTAGTAGAGTAAAAATTCGAGGTTCTCTAGAGAATGAAGTTACAAATAAAAATTGGTCATGATAAAAAATAACTACCTTTTGGTCTATGAAGAAGGATCTAGGTGATCCAAGATCTCTTGCAGAGTATGGAGATAATGAAGAAGATCTTGAGTTTAGAAAATTTTGGAATATAGAGTATCTTGATGAACATGGAAATAAAGAATCTGATGATGAATCTAATGATGATAGGGAAGAAGTAGAACAAAGCCATATCAAAGCTAGTTTAAGTGAGGCCACAAAAGAAGCATATACATCAGGAGCAACCATAGCTTAAAAAATGGGTTATAAAGGTAGTGGTTTGGGGTCCCAAGGACAAGGAATTCCTACAGTAATAGATGTACAACATAGAAAAACAATTGATAGATGTAGCCTTGGAACTAATACAATAGACCAAGTGCATATAAGTAGAGCCAAAACAATTCAATTTGTTAGAGCTTCTAATCCACATCCTCATGGTCAGATACAATCACAACTAGGACATGCCCATGGTGGACAACTTAGTGCAACTGGAACTTCTATACACCTAAAATTGGTCTAGAGCATTCGATCAATTAAATATGAATTATTTGATTAATTATCCTAATTTCCTCTACTATTGAATAAATACAAATATTTATTTATATAGTTCACATTTAAATTCATCTTAATTAAATAAAAAAAATTAAATACTTTGTTTTATTTAACTATCAAATCCCTATTTTATTCTATCACATCAATCCTAAATTGATTAAATAAAGATTAAATGCTTTATTGATTAATTGCCATATTCTTCTATTTAATTTAATAAACAACTATCCTCTAGTTTGATTTATTAAATTATTTATCCCTCTTTTGCTAATTCAAATAAATCAAAATATTTGAATTAAAGCACAAGGAATATTCCATCTATATTCTCTCAAAAATGAATTAGATATCCTATGTCTAAACTATGTCACAATTAAGGCTTTGAAACTTCATGGGAAGTTTTGGAGACAAATTCCAAAATCTTCTCTCAATCCTACTCCATCAATCTTTCCTCTTCTCTTGCCTGGTGTTTTCATGGGTAGAGACAATCTCCATTTTTCTCTCAATATCCTCCATCTTTCACCATTCAATCCTCCAGATTGAATCCAAGCCTCTCAATGTCTTCCCTGTGCATTTCCACAACCAGGAATTCTGTAAATACAACCTCATTGAACCAAGAAAGGATCCAGATAATCTAACTTTTACACTCTTACTCTATAGGAATTCAAGCACTCAAGCATCAAGCAATCAAGCATCCAACATACAACAATCAAACTTCAATATCATGGCTGCCTCCTATAGCTGTAATTATCTATTTCATGTCAATTCATGCCTAGTTTAATTCATTTATCATCTAGTATTGATATTTGGTTCCATATCATTGCATATCATCCATCTCATTCTTTGAATTGTCATTTTAACAATCATAGTGTCCTCACGATCTGAGAGCAATAGTGATTTAATAAATCTTTGAAGATAAAGAACAATATGATGCTTTCAATTGATTATTGCTTTGAATTGATTCAATTTCATTTATCTTTGTTATAATGTCTTATTAAGAAGTGTTTTGTGCTTTACACCTAATCACACGCTTACAATTTGGCACCCACCATGGGGTATTAACCCCAACTTTACAAATTTTCTGGAAAGTGTCATGTAGGTTCACGACATGTTTTATTTTAGTGCTTCCGTCAGAACCTAAAGTGCTTCGATGGAAAACTATAGTGCTTCCATGTTACTATAGCGCTTCCATAAAAAATTTCAGCTCTTTCAATTTTAGCGCTTTCGTTAACTGTTTTAGCGCATCGGTGATTTAGCGCTTCCATGGCAAACTTCAACACTTTAGTGTCATGTTTCGGCGCTTTCAAGTCTTAGCACATCAGGTAACTATTTTTGCACTTCGGTGCAATATTCTAGCGCTTTTGTAAAATCAATCTAGATTCGACACAGCCACGACTAGTTTTTAATTTTTTCACAGTTGGGTTAAAATCTATCAATCCTAGGATAGTCACTTCTGGTGTTCTAAAATTTATCAATCCTAGAATAGTCACTTCTTGGTTTCTAAAATTTATCAATCCTAGGGTAGCCACTTTTTGTTTTCTTAAAAGAAAATTTATCAATCCTAGGATAGTCACCACATATTTTTTAGTACAAGTTAAAAAGAACAACATGATTTCTATGAAGCAACACCTTCACATATATTAGAAAATTTCTTTTTGGGCTTAAAATAGAAAAAACTTATATGTTGTGCTTGTGGTGATTAGGCTTATGCTCTCCCCTTAACTGGGTGACCAAAGTGCCAGATTCACTTTTATTTTATGTCATTTATGCTTTGCTAAATCTTTTAGAAGGCCTGCCGTAGTGGGAAAAAGTACTCACCTTATGCGAATGACCTAAGTGGGAACACCTAAAGCCAAAGATTCCAACCCACTATAATAAAAATGCAAGTTGTTGATGAAAGTCCAACTAGATGGTAGTGAGCAAGATAACCATCCCCAAAATATTTGTTCCAAAGATTGGGAGGTCTCCTGAGGGAGTTTATCTATTTGCCGCACCGCACGGAAGCCCTATCTACAAACCATAGAGTAGTTTCTCACCGAGTCAGTATCCATACATTGTCATACTCGCAGTGCAAGGGGGGGGAAGAACCTGTCCCCAAGACACTCACCATATAATTACCAGGGATCGCTTGTTCAAGGGATTCGATATCCACTTCCGTCACTTTGAGTCTGCGCCTAGAAATGATAAAAACATGGGCGCCCTCTAGGTGGTGACACGGCTGTGTGAGTCAATGTAATTCAAGATGTGGGCTGTGAGTATAATGATGACCTACTTGTCCCTAAGTGTGAGTCTGTTTGATTTGTGTACAATTGTCAAAACAACCCGTCAAAATCAATAAGAATCATTCGTGATTCTTGAACATACACGATCTATTCAATTAAAACAACTATTCACAATTGCTTGTTGTGTTTTCACAAAATTCATTAAAATCAGATTTAAGATCATCCTGAAAACAACAAAGTCAAGTTAGATCAGAAAACCCCATGCTTCGAAAGTGGAAGTCCACCATGTTTCTCAAGAGAAAAATCAAAGTCACAAAAATCAAGAAACCTCTCAGTTATAGAAATAAATTGAGAAAACAATGTTTTCTATATCAAAATCGGAAACTATTTTTACAAAATAGATCATTCATCCATAGATATCATGATTTTGCTAGGGGTCACACATTAGATTACTCAATAGAACTGCTCTATTCATAAGCCTTCTTTCAAAGAAGAGCTCTCACTCAATATCACAACCGTAGTCAGCGCATACATCCTTCTTATCTTCCACAATCCCTGATACAGTATGCCACAAGGCCAGATCAGATTTTACAATAGAGATTCTTAAAGTCCTATTTTAAAATGCTCTA
The DNA here is from genome assembly GCA_007115665.2 of Sequoiadendron giganteum. Taxonomy (NCBI): domain Eukaryota; kingdom Viridiplantae; phylum Streptophyta; class Pinopsida; order Cupressales; family Cupressaceae; genus Sequoiadendron; species Sequoiadendron giganteum. Next base: position 395,785,133 of record CM021110.1, on the reverse strand, counting down.
GAATCCTATTTCAGCACTTTTGGTCACTATTTTAGTGCTTCTGTGAAATAGCACTTTCGGGCACTGTTTCAGCGCTTACAGTCTACATTTTAGCACTTTCATTAAAACAACGCTTCTATCAAATTCTACAACGCTTTCATGCACTATTTCAGCACTTCTGTTAAAATAGTGCTGCCATAAATTTCTACAGCATTTTTGTGCACTATTTTAGCGCTTCTATCAAGATAGCGCTTTTGTCACCTGTTTCAGTGCTTCAGAACTCTGTTCTAGCACTTCTGTGAAATAGCGCTTCTATCCTCTGTTTTAGCGTTTTTAAAATAGAGAGTTCAAAATTTTTACCAGTCAGTCAATCTCTCATTTCATCAACATTTTTCATCGGAACCAAGTTTCTTTTTATCAGAATCACTATCTAGAAACCGAAAATAGATAGGTTTATACAAATTTCCAACTGAAACAAGATCTTGCAAATCACAAGTGTTAAAATCAAATACACAATAAATTACTACATAGAAGTTTCATCATCAGGATACTATCATCCTTTATCACGAAACCAAGTATAGTAATCAAATTTTTTAACATAGTCTCATCAATAAGATATGTCATCTTATTCGACTTTGTTAAAAGTTCAATTGACATTTTCCTAGCATATAAGATTAACATTTCAGAAGAAAGGGTAAAAATTTGTATGCCAATCTTCACTAGGTCCCAAAAATAGAGACTCTTAGAGCAAGAAATTTTAAAATCCCAAGCAATGGCAGAGGAAAATCCTTGGAACAATCTGAACCAAAATGATAAGAATGAAATATCTCCAGAGGATATCCAAGCAGCTCAACAAGATCCCAATTTCCATATATTTATGGAAAAGATTTTAGAACAAGATATGGAGAAATATTTTTTGATGTTGGCTGAATCAGGTGAAAAACTTCCCAAGGACTTCTATGTGAATCATCTAAAGGAAACACCTGGAACAAGTGAGACTGCAATTCTACAACCTACACAAACAATAGATCTAGTTGTCGCTTTAACATCTCAAATGCAACTATTACAACAGCATATACAGGATATGATGAAAGGAAGTACCAAAAGATATGTGATACAGGACATTTCTCCTTATCCTTTCGACGCAACCATCGGTCTGATACCTTTCCCTAGACATAGTGAGATCCCAAATTATGACAACTATAATGGAAGAACGGATCCGATAGATCATATCAGGCAATTCAAAACAATGAGTCTCGATTTTTCCCAAGAGGAAACTTACTTAATGAGATTATTCCCAAGGAGCTTGGGAGGATCATGTATGGATTAGTTTTCAAAACTACAACCAGGTATCAGAACTTTTGAGGAATTAGTCAACAGGTTCATTTCTCAGTATTCCTTTAACATCCAACATGATGTTACAATCAAGGATCTTTACAACATAAAACAAAACAAAGGGGAAATTTTGTCTTTTCTACAAATATGGCGATGATTGTTTGCTAGATATCCTCGATCCATTTCTGAGGAAGAAAAGATGGAGTTATTCATTGAAAATTTGACGGAGGAAATGAGTTATAGACTCGAATTACAATGTCCTCCCACATTCGAAAAAGTCATAGAAAACGGTTTGAAAATTGAGGAAGCATTAGTCAAAAGAGGAGTTATCAAACATTTCAATGATAAAATGGACAACACAAATAACTCCTCCAATCAATACTCAAGCAGTGATAAGCCAAAATTCTGGCAAAATAATTGAACTACAACTACCAATGAAACATCAAATGATTCCCAAAATGTCAAACCGATCTTTAACTTGATAGCATCTACATCAAAGAATCAAAACAATGATCAAATTGTCAAGTGAAATGTCATACAAAATAATGAGACTGTAAGGATGCAGCCATATTAGAAACCATCAAATTGGTGAAGGTTCACACCTTTAGGCCAAATGATAGAATCAGCAATAAAAGAACTAGTCACTAGTGGCCTTATCATTGCACGAGCGGCCCGATTCTGGGATCCAAAGGTCAAACCACCATTGTGGAATGATGTTGATTATTGCAACTTCCATAATAACAAGGGTCACAAAACCAACGATTGTATGGAGTTGAAACACACAATACAAGATTTGATCGACAACAATAAAGCATATGTGGAAACGCCCCAAAACAATAACGATCACTCGGCTTTCAAAGACCCTTTCCCAAACTATGACAAAGGAGCATCATCATCCTCAAACTAGAAAGGTAAGAACATCAATCATGTCTATGACAAAAAAATCCTTTGTTTATCTGAAGTAGAGAGTGATCATGCAGCTGATCCTGACATTAACAAACCCAACATCAACAACACTACCACTTTGGATTTGCTCCCAAAAGTATCAAACTCTGATAATCAAATCAATGTCTTAAAAATCAGAGACTGTCAAGAACATCAACCAACAAATGTGATGACTAGGGGGCAAGCCAAGGTCATGTTAAAAGGAATTGGATCTACACATGCAGTTCCACCTCCATCTCACTATAACATCGTCGATCAACTTCAACACATTCCTACTCAGATATCGATACTAGAGCTCCTTAAAATATCACCATCACATAAGGAGGTTCTCAAACAAACTTTAGTTGCCACTATGGTACCAAAGAATCTAGATGTTTGTCAGTTCCAATCTATGGTGGGGAATTTGACTACCCCACACTATTTTTCATTCTCCGAACAGGATGATATCTTGCTAAACCATCCCCATAATACTACACTCCATATTGAAGTCTTAATCCACAATCACCATGTCAAGAGAGTCTTAATAGATGGGGGAGCTGGTCTGAACATTTGCACTCTCAAGTTAATCTGTGCACTAGGATATTCAGATGATGCTATTGATTCTCGAAGAAAAATGAGTATCAAATCATATGATGAGGAAGAAAGATCATCTAAAGGCTTGATTGTGCTACCCATTCAAGTGGGGCCCATGATGAAACATATAGCATGTCAAGTGTTGGAGAAAGAGTTAACATACAACATTATCTTAGGGTGACCATGGATCCATGAAATGTAGGTTGTACCTTCAACATATCATCAATGTTTCAAGTTCCCAATAAATGGATGAGAGGTGACTATATCTGCTGATTACAATCATCCTCAACATTGTGAAACCCTTAGGATCTCTCAAGATACCTTTATACCACACAATAGGGAAGCATCATCATCCAAAGAAGAAAAGCATCCAAGTATCACTACTATGTGGGTAGAAAAGAAGGGTAAAGAAAAAGAGACAAGTCCTATTGAAACTCAATCAACAGATAATCCAGATCAACAAACTTCTTTATCACATAAATTCCAAGAGCAAGTCCAACTGAAGGACAAAGGAATGGGAACATATTCTATGGAGCAATCGCTTAACCTATCATAGTTAATGCCATCTCCTAGGATATATGGTCAACCATCTATGATCAAATCTCAAAGATCATTACCAGTCATGGCTCTTGACGAAAGGTTTGTCAAAAAGGGTAAAATAGAGGATGAAACAAGCAACAAAGCAATTCTGGATTGGCTATACAAAGATGAGGAACCCTCTACATTAGATATCAGTATCAAAAATGTCACCAACACCGATAAATATGGAAAAGGAAAAGCTATTTTAGAAAAAATGGGGTATGAAGGACAAGGACCTATTGGATTAAGAAAGGATGGAATCATGGAACCTATTACACCTCTCACTCTCCACACAAAAGAGAAGCTAGGATTAGGATACTCTGAAGAAGAAAAGCAGGAGCTAACAATGACGGTTGTAGAAAATATCCTTCAGTTTAGAGATGGCTCTAAAACAGACTCAAATGAATATGAGTGGGCATTGTATTCTAATCTATCTTTCATTAACATTCAAGTTGATGTAATTCAACAATATGCACCTATGCATGAGGAGGGCCAAGGTTCTAGGTCTAGCCCGCTCGTGGAAGGGTCACTAAATATCAATGATTTGAATGGGGATGAGCAGACTTTGAGTGGACTAGACAATCTTGAAGAAAGTACCATAACAAATCTTGACATCCAAATAAATGACTATGATGAAATGACTGTCCAAACTCTTACATCCATCACCTTGAATGAATCTGATAACCTCATGCCATCAATCCATCCTTAACTCATTGACTGGGAACCTATTGAACCTCTAAATATACCAATATTTACAAACGATGATGCCATCATAAACTTCCTATGTCATAGTGAACCTAGTACAAATTATGTCTATAATACTCATAACATCACGACTCGGTAGGAGGGTGTCAAATCTTCGAGTTGCAAAAATAACAACAAGGAAAATAGATCTAATGGTGAATACCATTCTATGGCAGCATTAGATCTTGAAAAAGTAAAAATAAAGAACACATCTAATGGTGAAAACCTTTCTGAGGTACTGAAGGATGGAAGATTTGACACTCTTTCAAAACACTATCATGAGCGATCATCAGTCCTAGTGGAACCAACACAATCTATGAATATTGACACTGAAGATAAGGAAAAAATCCTACATTTGGTGGAATCCATGATAGAACAAGAAAGACTAGAATTCATCAAGTTCTCTAAAGAAAGAAGAATCAATTTTGCTTGGTCATATTCTGATATGCCAAGCCTAGACTCAAATCTGCTCATGCATCACTTGTCTTTGCCTACAAGAATCAAGCATGTCAAGCAAAAATCGAGAAAAATGCATCCCCACTTCACATTGATGGTAAAGATAGAGCTAAAGAAATTATTGGATGTTGGATTCATACAGTCTATAGACTACGTCAAATGGATATCAAACCTTGTACCTATTTCAAAGCTGGACAATAGTATCAGAATATGTATAGATTTCAAGGACCTAAATAAAACATGCCTGAAGGATGATTTTCCACTAACAAATATAGACATCATTGTGGACTTGACGAAAGGGCATGCTATGTTATCAATCATGGACGGTTTCTCTGGGTACAATCAAATAAAAATAGCCCTAGAAGATCAAGAAAAGATGGCTTTTACATGTCCATGGGGAACTTTCTGCTGGAACGTCATGCCGTTTGGTCTAAAGAACATAGGAGCCACTTATCAAAGGGCAATGACGACAATCTTCCATGATATGATGCACACCTTCATGGAAGATTATGTGGATGACATCTTGGAAAAATATAGTACAAGGGAAGTACATCTGCATATCCTAGACAAAATCTTCACATGGATGGATAAATTCAATGTCAGGTTAAACCCCAAGTGTGTCTTCAGGGTCACATCAGCAAAACTATTAGGGTACATTGTCTCGGAAAAAGGCATTGAAGTGGATTTGGAAAAAGTCAAAGCAGTTATGGGGATGCCACCTCCTAAGAATATAAGTCAACTTAGGTCACTACAGGGAAGGCTCCAATCGATTAGAAGATTCATCTCCCAGCTGGCAGATAAAAGTCATCCTTTTAATCATCTATTACATAAAAATATAGTTTTCAAGTGGGATGAGGGGTGTGAAACAACATTCAATTAAATCAAGCAGTATCTAATGTAACCACCCATTCTCATGCCACCAATAGAAGGAAGGCCTCTCATATTGTATATTGCTACGACATATATCTCATTGGGGGCACTTTTAGCACAAGAGGATTATGAAGGAAAAGAACATGCTATCTACTATATCAGCCATACTTTGAATGGATATGAAATCAATTACACTTTCATAGAGAAATCTTTCTTGACAGTGGTATTCACTACTCAACAGCTGAGGCACTACATGCTAACTCATACAATCAAATTGATAGAAAAAATTGATCCTTTAAAATATCTACTTAGTAAAGTTGCCTTGACAGGTAGACTAGCAAAGTGGGTCATGCTATTAAGTGAATTTGACATTCAATATGTAGAGAGAAAAGAAATCAAGGGACAAGAAATCACTGAACAATTAGCAGAGGCTCCTCTAGTAGATGATTGACCAATGACTTTTAATGGAGTTTCCAGATGCAGACATTCTGACAGTCATGCCCCGCAATGGGTATTATATTTTGATGGATCATATACACAGTGAGGATCAGGAGCAAGAATCTTGTTCATTTCTCCACAAGGACACACCATTCCAAAATCATATAGATTAATGTTCCAATGTACAAATAATGTGGTAGAATATGAAGCATTAATCATTGGGGTCAAAATAGCAATTCAATGGAAGATCATAGACTTATAGGTATATGGGGATTCTCAACTAATTATTTATCAAGTAAATGACGAATATCAAACAAAAGATGAAAATTTGATGCCCTACAAGCAACAAATAGATAATCTAAAATAGTCCTTTGTCAATATCAAGTTTGATCAAATTCCAAGAGCTAAGAACAAAGCTGCAGACGCTATGGCTACAATTGCTTGAGAAGCATGTTTGTTATGAGTTTCTGGTAGAACAAGTGTCATGTCCTTCCCATTATAATCCAAAATCTACTACCATATGCCATATCAAAACCACAAAAATCTCCATCTATGACATGATCTATGTTTACCTGAAAAACAATGTCCTTCCTCCTGATCTATCCAAGAACCAAAAATGAAACTTCATCTGCCAATATGCACGACATAATTTAATTGCCGACATACTTTATTGTCAAGGTCTTGATGGTACTTTACTTCGATGTCTAGAACACAACAAGTCTGAAATGGCCCTATGGGAGGTTCATGAGGGTATTTGTGGCACTCACTCGAGTGGGATAACTCTAGCTAAGAAACTCCTTCATTTGGGATATTATTGGCCATGCATGGAGAAAGAATCCTATCAGTTTGTTAAGAAATGCCAAAAGTGTCAGATTCACAGCAATTTGATTCATGCACCAACACAAGAACTACATCCCTTCACATCGACATGGCCTTTTTGTCAATGGGGCCTGGATCTGGAAGGAAAAATAAATCCATCTTCATCTAATGGACACAAGTTCATTATAATAGCTATAGAATATTTCACAAAATGGATTGAAGCAGTACCTCTTACTACCATCACTAGGAAGCAAATCTCCTATTTCATTTTGAACTACATAATATGTCAGTATGGAATCCCTCAATCCATTATCATTGATAATGGACGACCTTTCAAGAATCAAGATATCCAAGAGCTATGTGATAAATTTCATATCCAACATCGGTTTTCAACACCATACTATCCTCAAGGGAATGGCCAAGTAGAGGCCTCAAACAAAACAATACTCAAAATTCTCAAAAAGATGGTTAGAGATGTTGGACATGATTGGCATGTTCAACTCAACCCCACACTATGGGCCTACAGAACAAGTATCAGAACACCAATGGTAGCTACACCATATGCCTTGGTATATGGGTCAAAAGCCATATTGCCAATTGAAGTAGAGATTCCATCCCTATGTGTATCACTGAGAGGTATCATTTCAGATGAAGACTATAGGATATCTAGACTATGGGAACTAGAGTTGTTGGATGAGCGTCGTCAACAAGCTATTAACCATCTAATGACTTATCAATAGAGGATGTCAAGAAGCTATAACCATAGGGTAAAACCAAGGTTCTTTTAGGTTGGTGACTTGGTACTAAAAGAAAACCCTGGGAATCAACAAGACAGAGAGAAGAAAGGAAAATTTGAGCCTAACTGGCTTGGTCCCTTCGTCATCATATCAGTGTATGGATCAAGAGCATATCAGCTATCAACGTCAGAAGGGGATTTGTTTGATGAACCTATCAACAGTATTCATCTCTGAAAATTCTATGCTTGAATCTCCTAATGCACGAGTCAAACTTCTGAAAATTGTTTCCTTGATGAAAAACTAGAAAAACAGGCATCTTGGCAACACAAAAATACAAAAAAAATAGAAAACTACAAAAAGAAAGAAAAAGAGAAAAATGAGAAAAATATAAACACACAAAGAGTGTAATCAAAGCATATGGTGAAAACTTGGAAATAGGTGTCATATGTGATTCTAAGATCAGCTTTCCCATCTATTTTGATATATATCAGGATCATTAGTCTGGCAATCAGTACCATTTCATATCATGCCAGTCATCTCACCATCTTTGCATCCATATCAAAATCATTTTCAAATAGTCAAGTATCACTCCAAAGCTTGGGGGCAACATCTGGATATCACGAGGGGCAACAAAAACACCAATGTCATAAAAGGGAAAAACAACAGTATAGCAGAAAAATCAAAAATAAAGATCAACGCGCAATATCAATCATCGTTAGAAAAACATCAACCATTCGTATCATATCAAAAATCCAGAAACATGTCAAAAAGGTAAGTTTGAAAAAGCAACATTCAAAAACATAGGTCTATGTCAGTTGAACTACGTGGTCTCTGCATGTGTAACATAGGCAAGGCTAATCTTTGATCAGCCCCCGAGGCCCCTAAGATAGGTTACTAGGTTAGGTCTTTTGTCAGAATCTCGAAAATCCAAAAACATCACAAAATCAGGATGGATGATCTAAAATCTGAATAATGAATGAAACACTCTAAGTAAACAATGGATAAATTGTACCTTTTATTATCATTTCTTTGGAGTAACTCAATGATGTATTGAACTAGAGGAACAAGGAAGAAGAATGATGTTTTTATTATCCATTGTCTGTAAGTTAATCATATAAATGTATGAATTATCAAGGGATGTGCTATGCAAATGTATCACCGATGACATTCAGAATTCACACATTGAAATGATTAACCACTGCTTGTTTATGCAATGAATGCTCAGGTCATCTCGGTTAAATCATACATAGATGCTTGTGTTCATTTACAATATCAAAAATCATGAAAGAGATACTCAGGTCATCATTGGTCTAACACATACCATTGACACTTGTATTCACTTTCAACATCAATAAAGCTCTATGATGAAAAAATGGCACAAACTACTATTAAAATGGCAATCGTTTTGCATATAGTTGCATATTAAAATTAGATTGCATTCATCATACTCATTATCTGCAGAGTATTTTTTGCATAAAGGATTCCAATCAATGATTATCTAATCTACAAAAAAGACTGAGTATACTTGACATAAATCCAAAAATCATCATCAAAAACATGTAGGGGTCATCATCTCATCATTTAATTTCACCATTTCATCATTCATCCATTTCATCATACATCAAATCAATTATGAATTAAACTGTACCATATGTACATCAGGTTCATTTTTTTACCATTAAAACATTCATTATATTATCATCTATCCAACATCATATGCATACATCATTTACTATCCATACATTTAAGTAATAAAATCATGTCATTATTCTCATTGCATCCATCCATTATGATTCATCATAAAGATCATCATTTATCATCATCACATTTAAAAATAAAAAGCATTTATCCATCCATCCATACATTTACATCACATCATACATCCACGTATCATATGATCCACATATACACTTATCATAAAATCATTGCACAAATTAAAAATATTCATCATTACATCATCACATTTGAAATAAAATCAGCACATAAATCACATAATAAAAGCATCCATCACATAGAAATCATTAAACTATCATCATATCACATCAACTGCATCTCATATATATATCATCAAGTGTCAAGTATACAATGAAGTCTAGAATAAAAATACATCATCCACAATGAGCTACATCATAAAAATACATCATCACAATAGCATATACGATCTGCTACTTCCAAAATGGGCAGGTCCAACAGACCTGTACCACTGCCACCACTAGAAGGACTAGTACCACCACCACCCCTGGAGGAACCTGGATTTCTAGGATCTCTGCGTGGAGGCTGTGTCACACCCTCACTCACTATCCACGTATGCATCCACCTAGATCTAAATGTGGCATAACTGACTCTACGCTCAGGAGGCACTGCATCATGATATATACCTCTATAGAACTCTGCCTCTCAGCCAACCCGCAGAACCTCTCTCATGTAGTCTACCACCGAGGTACCATTAGCTACTCTCTGGAGGGTCTCTGATGTCTCCTATGCCCTCTCGACAATCTGTCGAGCACTATCTCTCTCAGGTGTCAATGTGGCCACCTACGTGTGTACAACGGCCAACTGTCCCTGCACCTGCGATAAAGCCTGAGCATGAGCCTGTTCTTGGGCCTGCATATGAGTTTGGGTATGAAAAAGCAAACCTCGAGCCTGTACCAACTACCCCTATAGTGTCTTAACCTATCTCTGCTGATCCACTATTGGCACTATCACTGCTCACCTCTTGCGAGGTTTGCTGGATGATGGCGCACTACTAATAGCTAGCCCTACCCCTCTGTCTCCTCCACTTCTGCCATCACTGTCATCACTACTGCTATCATCACTGCCACTATCCATGCTACTACCTATCAGAGTATCACCCTTGCTCTATGCAGAACCCTCTACCACATCCTCCTCTAATGGTAGCAATGCTGGCTCATCTGGGATGGTGATGCGAGGATGAGGAACCAAGGCCAAAAATGTAGCATACTCCTCAATAACTGGTACCTTTGCAATATTTGTCTGCATATTTTAGGGTGATGGCTGCAATGCCCTATATCCCTCTACTATAGCATCATAAGACAAACAGCCCCAATCAGGAATATCCATCCATCGCCTCGCATAGTGGGAAACTCCCTATGGCATGCACTGCACGATGTCATATTGTTTGTATACTCTGCGGAGCAGAAATCTCTCTAGAACAAATGGGATCCAACCGATGAGATACATGGAATCATAGAGAAATCCCAACACTACATCATCCTCATCCCACTGCTCACAGTTGAGGTACGGACACCAAGTAACTATCTCTGTATCATCGAAGACCCACCTGCAGTGCTCTAACTTGCCCATCCGGGCCTGTGTAAACCGACCTCTATATCTGAACACATAAGGTCTGCCTAGTGGTCTATCTACAACTGGGAATGGCCGAGCAATAGAAAAATGCTCCCAAGCCCACACCTGTAATAGGGTCATCCCTACTGATAAACTCTGCACTCCAAGTTACACAACCGAGTGAAGATCATGATAAAGATGTGCCAACATGCACATCCCCCATGCATATCTGGTACCATGTACCATCATGCTCTCAAGAGTCCTACCGCAGCCAATGAGGAATCCATTTAACCTACGATCAGGGCAAAGGAAACCTCCAATGAATTTAGCTAGCACTATTGGTAGTGTCACATACGAATCAACAATCCTCCGCCATCAAACGCTCAGACCCACAATGTCCTGATCCTGAAATACTCTACGAAGAACATCTCTACCACTGGTCCGATGGGAATCATATACTATGATCTCCCCCATGAATAGAATATGTAGAATCTACCACACATCCTCAGGTGTGACTATCATCTCGCGAGTAGGTAGGTGAAAGGTTTTGTGGTCACTATGCCACCTCTCAGCCAAAGCAGTCAACAAACCCTAATTAATCCTAATCTGGGGCATATCAAGTAGGCTGGTCAAACCACATCGGCCTATCACCTGAATCTCATCTGGTGTTAGATGAGGAATCAAGTTTGTAGTCCATGGAAACCTCTCTCGCATCTAGAGATTACCTAGACGCTCCTATCATCACAATGAAAAATCCACAATCAGTGAACCATGTCAACAAACCAAATGTCATTCTACTATCAAGTCCATTCCAACAATTTGGTATGAATTTTTGATCAAAATTCATGGGCGAACATCAACAAACCTCACCTATCATGAGGTTCATCAAACAGTATCTAATCTCACCTATCATGAGATTTATCGGATATTGAATCATTTCCTCGCCTATCATGAGGATCATCACAAATAGGATTTTCTTCTCGTCTATCATGAGAAGTTAGTCTTATTTAAATCATCAATCCAACACATCAAGAATTTGGATTATCAATCATACCACTCCAAAGAATGGACATGATCAGAAGTGATGAAATCAAAGTTATCTAAGTCAAAATCTTAAATTTTGACATGAAAGCGCAAAAACAGGCTTCCAAAGTGCTAAACCCCAAAAGCGCTACTTTATCGATCAAAAGCACTAAATCAGGCACCCAAAGCACTATTTCAGCACTCTGATGCACTATAACAAGCATCCAAAGCACTAAAAGTCTTGAAGCGCTACTTTTTCACATCAAAGCTCTACAACAGTCCATCAAAGCACCGCTTTACCAAAAGCGCTAGAACAGACCATGAAAGTGCTAATCCACTGAATCAAAGCACTAGAAGTCTCAAAGCACTAAAATCCAGCATCAATGTGCTAAATTTTAACTCCTAAGTGCTATATCAATGAAAGTGCTACATTGCCCTATGGAAGCACTAGAGTTTTTAACGCAAGTGCTAAAACTCAAAGCGCTAAACTACCTACTAGAAGCGCTACACAGGAGTGAAAGTGCTACAACGCGGCTTGAAAGTGCTAAAACACACTAAAACATGCCTAAACTATGAAATGCATAAATTAAAAAAATGCATGCATTACGAGGAGGTTAAGGGGTACATATTGGAGGTCCATATGCAGCCGGTCGTCAGTGACATCGAATGCACTCAAAATAGTGAGTGTGGTAGGGGATAGGCATCTTGCTCTAGATGGCAAGGAAATTCTTGATCACAAAGGTTTTTAAACTCAAATAGTGCAAATGAATTGGAAAATGACCTTTTTGCACTATATATAATTTTTGGAAAGGTATTTTTGGTGGGTTTTATTATCTTTTGATTAATTTTATCCAGGAAATTAATTAAAACTCATCTGCAAGCTAGATTTCTTCATCATTTATCAGGAGATAAATTATTTCATCATTAAATCATCATCAAATCATAAAATTTTTGAAAAATTCTAAAAATCATCGGATCATTTATTTATCTCCCGAGGGGGCATATTATCATCCATCATCTGAAAATCAATGTCTGGGACATGTCTGGGGCATACGAAATTATTTTTTTACTATCATCGATCCTGGTAGTAGCAGCAAAATTTTCTTCGAAGCAACACATAAACACATCACTTCGAAAAGGGGCAAAATGTATACACCTAAAATTGGCCTGGAGCATCCGATTAATTAAATATGAATTATTTGATTAATTATCCTAATTTTCTCTACTATTGAATAAATACAAATATTTATTTATATAGTTCACATTTAAATTCATCTTAATTAAATAAACAAAATTAAATACTTTATTTTATTTAATTATCAAATCCCTATTTTATTCTATCACATCGATCCTAAATTGATTAAATAAAGATTAAACACTTTATTGATTAATTGTCATATTCTTCTGTTTAATTTAATAAACAACTATCCTATAGTTCATTTTAATAAATTATTTATCCCTCTTTTGCTAATTCAAATAAATTAAAATATTTGAATTAAAGCACAAGGAATATACCATCTATATTCTCTCAAAAATGAATTAGATATCCTATGTCTAAACTATGTCTAAAATATGTCACAATTAATGCTTTGAAACTTCATGGGAAGTTTTGGAGACAAATTGGAGACAAATTCCAAAATCTTCTCTCAATCCTCCTCCATCAATTTTTCCTCTTCTCTTGCTTGGTGTTTTCATGGGTAGAGACAATCTCCATTTTTCTCTCAATACCCTTCATCTTTCACCATTCAATCCTCCAGATTGAATCCAAGCCTCTCAATGTCTTCCCTGTGCATTTCTACAGCCAGGAATTCTATAAATATAGCCTCATTGAACCAAGAAAGGATCCAAATAATCTAACTTTTGCACTCTTACTCTATAGGAATTCAAACACTCAAGCATCAAGCAATCAAGCATCCAACATACAACAATCAAGCTTCAATATCATGGCTACCTCCTGTAGCTACAACTATTTGTTTCATGTCAATTCATGCCTAGTTTAATTCATTTATCATCTAGTATTGTTATATTTAGTTCCATATCATTGCATTATCATCCATCTCATTCTTTGAATTGTCATTTTAACAATCATAGTGTCCTCACGATCTGAGAGCAATAGTGATTTAATAAATCTTTGAAGATAGAGAACAATATGATGCTTTCAATTGATTATTGCTTTGAATTGATTCAATTTGATTTATCTTTGATATAATGTCTTATTAAGAAGTGTTTTGTGCTTTACACCTAATCACACACTTACAGAACTACCTATGTTAGTGATGGTATGGGTAGTAGTACTAGTAGTGGTCAACATGTGCTACAGCAACAAATTACAGACAAGAGGAAAATAATACAAGATACCATAGAAACACAAGGTGATCAAGGCATACAGAAGAGGAAAAAGATTTTGACAGGTCCAAGTCACACTATCAGTGGATCCACCACAAAGGACTTATTTCTAGGAACTCCCCCACTATTAGAAATTGCAAGTACTCCTATTCCTTTTCCATTCAAGCATTACATTGTTCCTGTGTCCTCGGGTTTTGATTTCATTGTGTAGACACCTAAAATTGGTCTAGGCCTGTGAGTACCACTTTTGACATAATTTTCTAAAGTCCATGGTCATTGATTAAATAATATTTATTATTTAATTACCTTTTTAACACATATTTACTCTATTAATTAAATATCCTTTTTAATTACTTCATTAATTCATAATTACTCTTATTCAATTTGATTAATTAAATAAATCATATTTATTTAATTATGTCGCTAACTAATTAATTCTCCTTCTTAATTAAATAATTTATTATTTAATTACCCCTTTGTCATATTTCAACTATAATTAAATATTTACTATTTAATTATTCAATTAATCCTTCTTAACAGTCAATTAAATAAATTACATTATTTATTTAAAAAAATCTTTCATTTTCGAATGTTGAATTAAATTAACATTTAATTCATTATTAATTCTTTATGTCACATTCTTTTGTCATTCTTTTGACTAATCAGTCACTCGCCTTCTAACTCCATATCTATTTTAAATCCGCAAGTTATCTCTAGATTTGATATCTAATCCTCTCTACGAGAGGACTCTCTATCACAACCAGTCAGTTAACTAGTTCTAACTCATATGCATGAATGTGTTTATTAATTAAATATCTTTATTTAATTAATTAATTCATATGTACATTCGAACTCTTTATTCTTTGAGTTCTAACTTTTTCTTTGTCACTCAAAGTCTATTTCTTCTATTTTTGAAGAATCTTAACTGAAGATTAAATTGTTTATTTAATCTGGAACTCATGTTCTTTCTATTTTCGAATAGTCTTGACACAAGATTAAGTTATCGTTCTAATTTAATATTTATCTTGCAGACTTTTCTAACTCACATTCTAACTGACACATAACTCACATCGTATGACATTCATCAATCTCATCCGTCGATCTCTCTTTTGAATCTGAGCCGATCATTCGAAAACCTATAATCTATAAAATGACCTATCATTATCATTATTCCTCCTCCCGAAATCAATACTTTTGAGAAGAAACTTAATCTTTGATATTTTTCTTAGACATTCAAAAAGGTTATGCTCGCATCAATACTAAAATTCTGAGGGCAAGAATATTGATACAAAAAAATGGAGAAAGACAATCGAGATAATTCGAAGAAGTGGATGCATATTCAGTGAGATCGTTTCAGTTATTTGTTTTATTATTTTATGTTCATTTACTCGTTCTTTCTTGTTTTTATTTAGATTATTTGTTAGATTTGATCATCTTAATCTGTGCAGCAAATTCTCTAGAAAATCTACATTACATTTGGTGAACCCAACGTGAATCATGCTTCAACTTCAAGCAATACTTTTCATCTTTCCATTTTTTTTATTTTGCTGGTTATCATACAATACAACGCATCCACTCAAATAAATGACACATCCATATTCACGAGCAGCATCTGCTACATCCCGTGACGCATCTTCCTTTTTGCACTGCATCCATGACACTTTGCTTCGCATCCGACTATCAACATTTTGCACCGCATCCTTTTGTTAACATCGCGCCACATTTGTGGCTCGAAAAGCCGCATCTGCTTGGTAATAGTTTTTTCATTTTTTTATTAACTTTCGTACATTCATGTTTTCTTTTTTCGCTTTTTGTGTTATTTCATTTTTTTGCAAATGTTTGTTTGCAGTTGTGTTCAGGGGAGTAACTTAGTGTTTGCAGGACGAAGCATAGAAGACCAAATAAAAACCAAAAAAAAACAAACTTCTTTTCTACAGGATGAAAGTCGAAGACACAAAGGTACTACTGATCAATTTGCATGCAGGACCTAATGACTTTGTTAATTTTATTTGGAAAGCTTTATGTTTGATAGTTTAGAAAATTGTCATTTGGGCTTAAAAATTAACCAGTATTTTTCGTGTCTACAATTGTTTAGCTTAGAACCCAATTCGGTATATCAAATTATCCTCTCCCCTTGTGCATTCGTGCGATCCTGTGTGTAAGAGTAAGAGAAACGGTTACTGACTCTAGAAAATTTGGGCTTGTGTTGATGGTTAAGAGTAACCAACACGACTCAAAACTAGTGACGCACTTATTACCAGCGACTCCCAACCGGTATAGAAATTTTAATACTTGAGGAAAGCTCGGTATTATTGGAGCTTTTGTGGACAAGCTATTTATTCCCCAGTACCCTTGTGGTGCATCGAAACCTACAGAGCCTAACCTTTATAGATTGGGATGATATTTCCTCTCGCGTGGCCTTCATGAATGGATGCCCGAACTAAAAATCCATTTGTTGTAGTTTTTCCAAAATCCTATCTATTTGCTAGTGCAAAAGGTTCAGACCTATGAAGCCATCTTATATTCTTACAATTCATGTTTCTAAATCAGATGTATGCCATGGGAGTTTCATGGGTACAGTACCTTGGCTGCCCCGTATAAGTGAGTGTTGTGGAGGGGAGCTAGTGGGGTCAAGCTACTAGTCATCTACCTTGAATATGTGTACCTGGATTTATCCAAGTAAGAACTCAGAAAGTATTGTCCAACACAGCCTGGGTTGTAAATGTTTTTTGATTTTAACAGATCTATCACTACAAACTAAAAATACATTGAATTCTGTGATTGTTTTTGCTGTATTCATCAAAAAACTTGATCATCAAATGGATTCAGTCAAAAAATCATTTTTAAAAACACCACAACTATCAAAAAAAAGTCACAACTATCATTTTTAGAACCGCATCTATCCTAGAGAGTCACAATTGTCATTTTGCTCACCGTAAGTGTCTGTCAACAAAGTCTAGTTTTATAGAGTTTAGATACGGCATCGCAACTATAAAATCTTGAGTTGCATGTGTATTTTCAAGCTGCATCTATCAAATGGAAAACCACAACTGTCTATCAATAGGTTTAGGTTCACACAATCTATATTCCTAGTTGCAACTGTTACTGTGATTTGCATCTGTCAAAACCTAAACCACATGTGTCACAAGTCAAAATTGCTTGTCAACATTCGAAACCTATTTTTAGTCAAATTAACGCATCTGCGATATACAACACATTTGTAAAAAACAGAACCGCATCTAATAGGTGAACCGCATTTGGATGTCAATAGAAAACTAAGAAAATTGCAAACCGAGTCTGAAAGAATAATTGTCATTTTCGCTTATGTTTCTTAAGATCAACCTTGGAAAGAAACCGAAAAAATTTGCTCAAAACCTTGCATGATTAGGTGTCAAATACATCCTAGTCATAGTCATCCTATGTTGCATGCACTTCCTAGGAAATTCCATATTGTAGAATAGATAACTTTCCTCGTCATTGGATATGTTCATGTTCTGATTTGTCACAACCATTGAACCTAGTCACTTTGGTCCTATTTGTGAATCTTTCCAGCTCAACAATCTAGTTTGGGAAAATCACCTTATCAACTGTCTTTGTCCTACAATCAGGTTCCTTGGTCAACTCAGATCATTGCATGCATTTATTCCATAGGTGGGAGGTTATACCCTTTTTTAGAATCATTTACCATCATAGTCTACTCGAGATTCTTCATATTGTCCATCCTACCATATGTCATCTTAAGTATACATCATTTTAGGAATCTTTAGCAACATCCTTTATTGTCAAAAAATCCAAAAAAACATAGAAATAGGACATACCGGTTTTAAGACATTGTTTCCATTACCCCATTTTGAGCAACTTTTCATGGTCGAAACAAGGTCTCAAAAGAAACATAAAGCAATGTCAGACCCTAATGAATTTTTCAATCTTTTTGGAAATCAGCCATCAGGGAAAGAAAGACCACACAAACCTTTGCTTGAAAAACATGTCACTAGAGACACACATGGACAAATTTATATTGAAGACATAGACGTCGTCGTACAAGATCCTGAATTTGTATCCTTTATGGATGAGTGTTTGGCAAATGATCCCCAACGATATCTAGCAAATTTTCTAGTAGAAGGTGCCACACTACCACCAGGATTTGATATTCATACTTTGAAAACACCATCTACTCAACCAACACAAACTATGACATCAAGTGTTTCTATTCCCCAAATCACTACAGCAATACCAACTGGCATACCATTTCAAACATTGTCAATTGTAAACACAACCCCTTTCAACATAAAACAAGGTTTACAATTTACTACGGGAGAAACTTCATCAAAACCCTTTGGCACCAACATGATTGGTAAAAGATCCAAAGTTGGCATGACTATTCCTATACCAAATCAGAACATTCAGACAGGAGATATCCTCACACCGAATCAGAACATTCTAACAGAATATATTCCCTTGCCAAATCATAACCCGTCACAGAACACAACATTTTAGAACACCTACATTAATCCAAACAACACAAACAACATGTCCTTGACACAAGTAGATGTTCTCCAAAACCAAATGCAAATGCTTCAACAACAGATGGACAACATGTCTATGTCAGGCAAATGAACTATCTCAGCACAAGATCTATGTCCATGTCCATTTGACAAAGTGCTTTATATGACACCCTTCCCCCATGGATACATTATACCAAATTTGCCTAAGTATAATGGGAGGAAAAATCCTTTAGAACATAGTAGAGAATTCTCAATGACATGCATGGATATATCATATGACCCCACATACTTGATGAGATTATTTTTGTGAACCCTTATTGGGATAGCATTGGAATGGTTCTCTAAATTTCCATATGGAATACGATTGTGGGGTGAATTAGCTAAGAATTTTTTTGAACACTTTTCCTTTAACATAGAAAATGAAGTAAAAATAGCTACCTTGTGCCACACAACACAAGAAGATAGTGAAACTTCCACCACTTTCTTCCAGAGATGGAGAAGTCTAGCTAGTAGATGTCCAGTTGAAATAGCAAAAAAACAAAAGGTCACGATATTCCTTGAAAACAACAATCCAAAACTGAGAGGTGACTTAAGGGTACATTGTTGTACTTCATTCCTAGACTTCGTACAAAAGGGAATCATCATTGAAAAAGGCCTTGTTGACAAAGGAGAAATAAATGTACTAGGTAGAAACCCAGTGGTTCAACATCAAAATGCACCTAATGATAGAAACAAGTTCTGGTCTAGAAACAAAAATGTTACAAATGATGAAATTGTTGATGCTAAAACCATACATATAGGACCCATTATCACAATAAGAGGTTACAACCCCAATCCAAACATAACGAATAGTCCAGATCAAACAAAAAAATTTGTCCAAAATTCACAACAACAACGACCACAAAGGAGATTTTCCTACACATGAATTTACCCCTTTGGGGTAACCAGTCAAGAAAATTTTCAAAGAGCTGATTAAACATGATCTCATTAAACCTTTGGAACCAAGAGAGTATGATCCTGGACAGTTTAAACCTTCATGGTTGGATGATAACGCCTATTGTGACTATCATCGAACAAAAGGACACAACCTACAACAGTGTCGGCAACTAAAGAATATTATACAAGACTTTGTTGAAAATGGAACCATAGAGGTCAAAGGGAAAAAATATACCAAAAATAGTGATCATAAGGTCTTCAGAGACCCATTACATGACCACATGAAAGGAAAGGCCTCTAGTTCAGGAACCAAGAATACTCCATCAGCCAATTATGCAAATACCAAGTATGACTACGGAAAAGGAAAGATCATAAATCACATCCGAGCTGCAAATGAAAACATCCATAAAGCATCTTGAATGTGTTGTAAACACATGCAAAACTAAGATAATTCTTCTAGGTCCTTCTTCTGAGCCACCTACAAAGTCTTCCAAGTCTAAGTACAATCTTCTTGATCAACTGAGCAAAACCCCCGCACAGATATCCATTTTGGAACTGTTGAATTTATCACCTGAGCATCGAGCCATTCTTGACAAAGCCTTATTCCTACAAACTTAGATGTCAATCGTTTCGAAGAAATGGTGGGATATTTAACCAACTCACATCATGCCACATTTTCTAAATAGGATTACTTAACCGAAAAGACTGATCATAATGACCCATTACATCTTGAAGTCCTAGTCCATCAAACCAAAGTCAGACAAGTCTTGGTAGATGGAGGAGTAGGTTTGAACCTGTGTACCCTAAAATTGGTTAAGGAACTAGGATTCTCAGAAGAGTGCGTAGACACCTCTAAGAGTATATTCATCAAGGCTTATGGTGATGAGGAAAGATCATCCGAAGGAGTTGTCACACTCCCTATCAAAATCGGCCCAATAATTATGAAGATCAGCTTCCAAGTCTTAGATCTCACCCTTCCATATAACCTATTGTTAGGTAGACCTTGGATACATGCAATGAAAGCTGTACCTTCCACATATCACCAATGTCCTAAATTCCCATATAATGGCACCGAGATCATGATTGTTGGTGATCTAGATCCTTTTCAATATTGTACAAGCATAAGGGAAATTCCACAATGATAGGTACCAATTAACCAAGAAGCATCATCATCCACTTTATCCCTATATGTTGATCCATCACATCTTACCAAGTCCATTTCATTCAAACCACCATCATACACTCCTAAAGTTGAGATCCAAGACAAGGGCTATGGAGAATATTACATGAAGGAATCCTACTGTGTCAGTCAACTGGTTCCACCTAAGGCATATGGCTTACCCATGGCAGATAGAAGATAGTCAGTAGTCACATTTCATGTTCCACCTACAATGACATTGACCAAATGGGGAGAGTTAAGTGAAGAAATTGTGGATCAAGGTGATATTACCTCCTGGTTGTACCAGGAAGACAATGAATACCCCTCGCCATCTATTCAAATAGCTAAGGATCAGTATGGAAAAGGCTTTAAGATAATGCAAAGAGAAGGCTATGACGGGCATAATGGGTTTGGACTACATCAAAATGGAAGGACGAAACCGATCACTGTCTCACCACGACCAAAATACCTAGGGCTAGGGTTTCAACCACTTAGAATTGGTTTTCCTAGTACTTCGTCACAATTTCAAGAGGAAGTGAGTGCTTATGCAGACATCAAGATATCTCATGAACCACTTCCCCCAGTTTACAATGAATCTCATGACTCAAGTGATTGTGAATGGGATTCCTTTTCCTCTACCAGTACCATGAACTTAGATAATCTATTTGGAGAATTGGACCTAATGATAAAACCTGTACCAAAGCCATCTAGTCCCTATCATAGGAAGTCCTTATGCAAAGAAGAATGTCTTAAGCACTACTATTGAGAAACCCTTGATCATGCATCTTGGGCACCTCACGAACCATCTTCTAATAACTTAGCCCTTACAATAGTCCCACGTCAGAGTTTACCTACCCATAGGAAAATGAACAAGAAGGAGTTAGTCCAAAACTTCTATGCCATGTCAACCAATCTATATTCACCTTGTCAGCTTCCACATTTGATAACTCCGATTATGACATGCTTGTCATATATCCCGAACTTATCGCCTAGGATCAACAAGGTACACTCATCTTAGACACATTCGAGAGTGACAAAGCAATAGCTAAGTTCATGGGACTTCGAGAAGGAATACCAAGAGGGGATCATAAAGTTGGTTTTACCATAGACTTGGATGAAAAAGCATATTTTGGAGAGTCTATTTACACCTCTAGTGGCAAAAATGAGAATAAAAAGAAAAAAAATGAAAATGAGAAAAATGACGAGTCCCTAGGTGAAAACCGAAAGGCGCCTTTGGACAAAGAAATAGTAAAAATAAAGGACGTATCTAAGGGTGAAAACCTCTCTAAGGCACCCAAGGATAGAGGTTTAAATATTATCCAATTCGAACTGGGAAAGTCACCAATGCTAGTAGAAGAGTCTATTGAAGTCAACATAAATACAAAAGAAAACCCTCAGAACATATTCTTTGCAGCATCTTTGATAGGGACAAAAAAACTAGAATTTCAGGACTTCTTCACAAAAAGACAGATAAACTTTGCATGGTCATACGCTAACATGCTTGGGCTAGATCCAAACCTAAATTGCACCATCTACCATTGCAGCCAGGTATTAAGCCAATCAAACAAAATTTAAGGAAAATGCATCCATAGATTGCTCTACTGGTCAAAGAAAAACTTAAGAAACTCCTGGATGTTAGATTTATAAGAACTATAGACTATGCAGACTAGATTTCAAATCTTGTCCCAGTGACTAAACCAACTGGGGGCATCCACATTTGCACAGACTTTAGAGATATCAACAAGGCATGTCCTAAGGATGACTTCCCTTTGCCGAACATAGACATGATAGTAGATCTTACAACAGGATACAAGATGCTATCCCTTATGGATAGTTTCTCTGGATATAACCAAATCAAAATCATAGCTGAAGACCAACACAAGACATCTTTCACATGTCCATGGGGCACATACTGTTGGAATGCTATGCCTTTTGAGCTTAAGAATGCAGGAGATACCTATCAACAAGAAATGATTACGATTTTCCATGACTTTGTACATACTCTCATCGAATATTATGTCGATGACATTATAGCTAAATAAAAAAAAAGGGTAGATCATTTGAAGGTTCTAAACAAGATATTCTAGAGGCTAGAGAATTTCAACGTCAAGCTAAATCCAAAGAAATGTGTCTTTGGAGTGAAATCAGTGAAACTTCTAGGGTATATCATTTCCAGAAGAGGCATTCAAGTAGATCTAGAGAAGGTAAGAGCTATCATAGAAATTCCTCCTCCAGTCAGCATTGGTCAACTAAGAACACTACAAGGAAGATTATAGTCCATCAGGCATTTCATTGTACAACTGGCAGACAAAATACACTCATTTCAACATTTAATCAAGAAAGGAGTACCATTTGTGTGGACACCTAAATTTCAAGAAGCTTTCCAACAAGTCAAGGATTATTTGCTCACTCCACCTATCTTGATTCCACCTACAGATGGAAAACCATTGATACTATACATTTCAACAACTCAGTCAGCATTAGGAGCTCTTGTCGCACAAAATGATGATCAAGGTCATGAAAGAGTAGTATATTACATTAGTCGTACCTTGGTGGGATAAGAATTAAATTATAGCAACATAGAATGTTCCTATCTTGTGGTAGTCTTTTCTACTCAAAAACTTCAGCACTATATGCTAAATCACCAAACAATGTTGGTCGCAAAGATTAATCCCCTCAAATATCTCCTAAGTAAAGCAACATTAACAGGTCGATTGGCTAAATGGGTTATGATACTTAGCAAGTATGAGATCCAATATGTGAAGAGGAAGGATATAAAATGACAGGTGATTGTAGATTAGCTAGTAGATGCACCTATGCAGGCAGACCATCCTTTAGTGGCAGATTTTCTTGATGAATTTATTTTCACAGTTGACATTAGAACCAAATGGAAATTATAATTTGATGGGTCACATACAAATCATGGTTCCAGAGTAGGTATCTTATTTGTTACACCTCAAGGTGATACCATTCCTAAATCATTCATGATTGCTTTCCCTTGTACCAACAACATAGTAGAGTATGAAGCCTTAGTGATAGGATTGAGAATGGTAGCCTAGTGGAAGATTAAGAGTATATGTTTTTCGCGATTCTCAGCTAGTAGTCCAGAAAGTACATGATGATTATGAGACTAAGGATGATAAAATTTCCCCCTACAAGCACATGGCTAATAGTTTCAAGTAGTACTTTGATGACATTACCTTTCAACAAATACCACGTATTTAGAACAAGACTGCAGATGCTATGGCAACCATGGGTTCCTTTGGATATTCCGAGCAACGTGCCTAAGTTTGAATTTTTGGTTGAACAATTGTTGGTCCCTGCTTATGATGTCCCCAATACTTCTATGGTTTGTATGATTGTTGGTCCTACTTCCCCTTGGTACAAAGATGTATTCAACTATCTAAATGACCAAACCTTACCATTAGACCTGTCAAACAACCAACGCAAAACCTTTATCCATAAGTCAGCTAAATAGACCATCATCAAAGATACCCTGTATAGATGTACCTTAGATAACGCCCTAATGAGATGCCTTGATGGTGAAGAAGCACAAACAACCTTGCAAGTGATGCATGAGGGTATATGCGGATCCCATTTGATTGGTCCTACTTTAGCCCATAAGATTATGAGATTAGGTTATTATTGGCCTACAATGGAAAAAGACTCATATATCTTTGCAAAGAAATGTAGACAGTGCTAGATACATAGAGATTTGATAAGAGGACTTGACCTCATAGGTAAGATACACCCTCCATCATCCAATGACCATAAATTCATCATAACTTCCACTGAATACTTCACCAAATGGATTGAAGCTATTCCCATGACCTACATCACCAGCACACAAATATCCAAGTTTATCTTAAACTATATCATTTGTCGGTATGGTGTACCCCAATCCATTATCACAGACAATGGCCGCCCATTCAAAAACCAAGAAGTATGCCATCTATGTGAAGAGTTCCATATCAAACATCATTTTTCCACGCCATATTACCCACAAGGTAATAGCCAAGCCAAGGCATCTAATAAAACCATTTTTAGAATCCTAAAAAAGACTGTCAATGACACTGGTCATGATTGGCACCTACAGCTAAATCTTGCCTTATGGGCTTACCACACAAGCATCTGTACTCCCACTAGCACCACTCCATACTCCCTAGTACTTGGATCTAAAGCTATCTTACCTATTGAGGTTGAAATTCCTTCCCTAAGGGTATCCTTGAAAGGTCACTTTGATGATTAAGAATACTGTGTATCCAGATTACAAGAGCTAGAATTAGTGGATGAACGAAGACAAAAATCACTAGAGCATTTGCAAGCATATCAGAATCGTCTTTGTCGTAGCTATAATAGGAAATTTCTAAATAGACACTTTGACATTGGTGACCTGGTTTTAATGGAGAATCCCAGGAATCAAGTTGAATGAGAAAAACAAACTAGGTTTGAACCTAACTGGTTGGGGCCCTATATAGTCACAGAAGCTTTTGGATTAGGAGTGTACCAACTCTCTACCCCTGAAGGAGAGACACTTTTTTCACCAATCAACAGCTTGCATCTAAAGAGGCTCTATGTGTAGCTTATGAGAGTCTTTGTCTTAATCTAGAAAATAAAATAAAAAATGGAAAAAAAAAAAAAAATTGGTTACCTTGATGAAAACCTGGCAAATAGGCATCTTTGTAACACCAAAAAAATTAGAGAATCAAAAAAGTAGTAAAGAGAAATAATTCATCCAATAGTGAAAACCACTTCAGTGGTGCTATGGATAAGTACCATGGTGAAAACTTGGCAAACAGGTGCCATGTGTAGTCAAGCTCACTCTTTCATCTACCATCATTCCAATCAGACTTTTCACCATCCCTCATAATAAATGGTTTTCCTATCCATTTCTTGGAACTATTGACATCAAAGTCCATTCCATCACATTCCCCTCTCCATCTCACAAGTCTTATTCCTGACTGGGGGAAAATCCTTGTTCTATGCCATGAAGATCTTGTACATAGCATTACACCATCGGAAAATGTCTTGAAATTTTCCAAAAACATTAGAGAACTTTAAAAATCCAAAAAAAAATAAAATCAAAACATGTCAAAAAATCCCCAAAACAAAGTCAAGTCAGTCATGTTAAGTTAGTCATAGACATAGTCAAACTATGTTGCCTCTATGACTAGGACGTAGGCAAGGACATGAATTGATGTGCCCCCGTGGCATTAGGTCTGTCTGTCTAGGTTTTTCATGTATCACACACATTAAAAATCATGACTCTTTGTACATTCAAATTCATTGGTTGTGTCGAACTACGAGGTCTCTGCGTGTACAACATAGGCAAGGATAATCAATTGATGAGCTCCCGAGACCGCACTAGGTCAGTCCAATAGGGTTTATCACATTCACTCTCACACATGCTGCATACCATCAGCTTAAGTACATGTCATCAGTTAAGGTTGGGTCTAACTATGAGGTCTATGCGTGTACAACGTAGGCACGGTTAATCAATCAATGAGCCCCCAAGGCTGCATTAGGTTAGTCCTTTTGGGTATCATCTCAAGTCATATACCATCCATACACACACTTTTATTCAGTCAAGGAATCAAAACAAGTCATGCATCAACAAGGAAAAACATCTCAAATAGTTATCAAGTCAATATCAAACACATTGTCAGAAGTGATCAACTTATGTCATATTAAGATATTTCTTTCTTGTCAATGAACATCGTCAAATTTTCATAGCCTCATGTATCTTGTTGCATCAATGTCATCAAGCTCCCACATATTATACAACACATATCTTTCTAAAACTAGGCTTTGTCATGCCTTATACAGATAGTCACTAGGTTGAAACCAAACTCAACATCTTATGCGGTATGTGTCATCCCTGACATCCTGCTATGTCAAACATCAAACAATCAAACAATCCCACAAGATCAAGTTTTGGCAAATAATTTTATTTGGTTTTTTTAATTTATATCTTATTTTGTCTTATCTTTCTATCAATTTGTGAATAAGTTCAGTTACTAGCTTTCTCAAGGATGTCCCTTGAAGGATTTAGAGAAGCAAGGATGTCTCAGGACTCTTTCTCTTTGGCTATTGTGTATCAACTATCTTTTTAACTTTGGTTTTTGAGTCATGTTACTAGTTTCCTCAAGGATGTACTATCAAGGATTTAGAGGAGCAATGACATCTCATGAACCATCTTTTATTTTTTGTTGTCTGTGGTTTGTCTCGACAAAACGACTGGGGCAATTTTCCCTTAGTATGAGTTAAGACACTCCTTGTCTACGACTGTCTATTTTTCATAGATGGATGACTTTGTACACTATGGTCTATATCATATCATGGTGTGTACTATCCATTTGCGTCATGTCACACCCAATGATGATAATTAAAAAAGCAAGCTTAGCATATGTGGAAAAATATCGAAGATCATATATTTTTCTCAATCAACCTCCTTCGTTGTTTCTTACTAACATTCTAAAATCATCCGTGCTAACATTTCTCTTTTTCGACATAATTATAGAGTCCTGAGACACAACAAAAAAAAAAGTAGATCAATTGCATATGCATACATTTATAAGAATTTTGTATAGTTACATTGCATTAACATCTTCATTACATATCTACAAAATCATGGCATAATAGGAATTCCATCATCATAAGATACATAATATAAACATTGCATGTACATATCACCATCACATATAAATAACATCATATAGTACATTACATCCATCATCATATAGAATCATTATAACATTATAAACTACATAAAGACATTACATGTAGAAACATTCATTCATAACACATGTACATACATCATCTAGGAAACATAATCATATAGAAGCAATGCATCACCATAAAATAGAACTGCATATCATATAGAAGCCACCAAAAATCATATATATATCACTCAAAATAATGTGTCACAGTATAATGTCAAAATGTATCCATAAACAAAAATGAGTTGGATGCTCTTTCATCAAAATACAATGTCTACATGTATAACAAGTGTCAACGTGTGCCACTACCACTACTGTCACGTGGTGAAGGTGGAGGAAATTGCCTCGGATGTACTCTCTATGAGGTGGAAGGCCTATCATATGGACTTGTCCTCGGTGGTCCTACCACACCCTCTATACTCTATGTCTTGGTTTGACTCCTGCTCTGTGATCTGTAGCTACAAACCTCTAAAAAGCTAGGAGCTCATCTCTCTACTGGCACCACTGACTCATATAGATCCTTGTAATAGGTAGCTCTCTCTACTAATCTGACTAGTTCACGTACCATACCATCAGATGAAGTGCCACTACAAAGGCATCTGACCTCTGTAAAATGCTGCTCTATCTCCTATCTCTGAGCTATGGCCTGATCTCTCTCCATAAAAGCATTGTCTCTGTCTATTCGCACAACATCTAGCTCTGTTGTGACCAGTCTCAACCTCTCCTCCAAAGCCTCCCTGTCACTATCCCTAGGAGCCTCCTCATCTCGTCTCCCCTCTATAATCTGATCTTAGAGAGCTCTCTCCTGCTCCTCCATAGGTACCTCATCCTCAATATCATCCTCCCCATAGCCTACTAGAATCCCAAGAGGATCAATATCCACATCAGCCTCCTCCTCCTCTACAAGGTCCTCTCCACAAATCTCTACCTTTGCATGCTCATCTCCAACTTGTGCCTCTACTCAACCTCTGATTCACAACATCGGTACATCCTCCACCTTCGCCTCTCGAATAGGTGTAGTCCACCTACATGACCACCTCTCTGACCTCTCCATCCTCATCTACCACCACCACCTCTACCATCATCACCACCACCCCTACCACCACCTCTACCACCACCTCTACCTCTACGTCACCCTCTCGACCCTGTACCTCATCTCTCCACTAGTACCGGATGATCTAGATCTGTATACGGAATTGGACGATGCTCTACCCACCATGTGTCATATGCAGCTATCATCCCTGGATCTACTACTCCACCTCTATATACCCACTATAAAGGTTGTAATGCTTGAATCTTCACCTCTACAGTAGCTACTGGTATTATATCCCTCTAGTGTGGAACCTCTCTGGAAGATCGAGCAAACTCTGCTCTACCTCTAGGCTCATCTCGAACTTCCCCAAACTGTCTCAAAACCCAATCTGGTAGGTGTCTCTCAATGATATGTACACTCGAAACAGTCCTCCCAATCAGATACTGTGTCTGTCAATAGAAAGTCAAATGCCCATCCTCATCTAACCATCTCTCACAATCCATGTATGGCCTCCAAGTAAACTGATCCAATATATCTAGTGCATGTCTCCAGTAGCTTGTGTCTCTGAAACGACTCTGAGTAATGTTTCCCGTATACGGAAAAACATAAGGAGATCTAGCCTCTCACTCTGTAGTAATAAGAGGATGAAATACAACTATCCACTCCCATTCCCAAACCATGAGAAGTGTGGTACCATAGCTCATAGACTGTGCGTCTTTGTACACTATATCATGTAGATGGAAGTACAACATGCCTAACCAACACAGACCCCAAGTATACATAGTCTCCCTCCCTAACATCCCCACTAGCATCTCTCCCCACCCAACAGGGAAACCGTGACCCCACTAGTCCAGAAGAACTATCCCTCCTATCAATTTACATAGGATGCAGTCTATCCTCTCATACCTGTCAGCCAAAACTTGCCATTTGATCTCGTAATGCTCTATACCTAGACTCCTAATGTCATCATATACTTAGTATCTAGTGAGCTTGCTAAATCCATGTTGGGTATCATACATATCCCGCTCTCCTCTGATAAGAAGTCTTAGAATCCTATAAATGTCCTTCGAAAGTAACAGACACCTCCCCAGTCTGCAAATGAAATGACGAAGTCTCAGAATGCCATCACTCGCACAAAGCCGTCAACATGTATTTGTTTGCCTGAATCATTGGCATATTCAACACATGTTGTAGACCTAGTCTCCATAATAATCATGTCTCTCCACTGAATAACCGAGATCTCAACTTGAAGGTATTAGGACGTGTCTCCCGAGTATAGATCGGATCTAAAACATCCTACATTTCAACCAAAATATCAAATTTTTTTCAATTTTTTCTTAGAAAAAATTTCCAAAATATTTTCCAGCCAAATGCGGCTCACTATGACAAATGCAGTGCATTCATACAAATGCATTGCATTACAATCATTTTCATCACACATATCATATGCGTTTCCCAAAATCCAAACCATTCTACAAAAGGCAAATGCATTGCAAAAATACAATTGTGGTGCATTATTTAAACTGCCTATCTCAATGCATATGCGATTTATGTTATCATTTGCATTTCACTATCCTACATGCCTTATCCTACATGAAAATGTGGTGCAACATGCCAAATGCACTTCATTTCAATTCATTTGCATTAAATTCCTAAATGTCCTATATTAGCCTAGACATCTTTTTACAAATACGTCGTTCGACAGGTAGATGCATTGTGTACGAATGCATATGCATTGAATGTGAAAGACCGCATGTGCAAATTAAATTTTTAGGTGCCTAAAACTACGTGCAAACTAAAATTTCAAAAGCTCATTTTAGGGTACATACCGATGGTCCTGCATGGGTTGGCCATCTAAATGTCTGGATCCGATATCCGCGATGCGCAACGTAGGGAATTGGAGACATCTTCGTCCAATACTCAAAGAAAATTTCTCAATTCTTCAACTCTTCTAGGTGCAAATGAATTGGTTTTCAACCTATTTGTATTTATACTAGGGTTTGGGTGGAATTTCTTCTACCCTTGTCTATTGGCTGCTTAACCTTCCAACTTCTGATGACCCGTACATGTCCATAACACTTCCAAATTTAATTCTATCAACTCCATATAATTTTTGACCATCAAATTGACTTATCGGGAATATTTACTGATTTCTTTGAAATTTTTCAAAAAATTGTCAATTTTCCCGAGGGGGCATACCCTAACCTATTTCATACTGGGGCACGATCGGGGCATATTTTCTTTGACACAACATGATAAACAACATTGTATCAAAGAGGGTCAAACTGTAGACACCAAAAATTGGTCTAGGCCTGCGAGTACCACTTTTGACATAATTTTGTAAAGTCCATGGTCATTCATTAAATAATATTTATTATTTAATTACCTTTTTAACACATATTTCCTCTATTAATTAAATACCCTTTTTAATTAATTCATTAATTCATAATGACTCTTATTCAACTTGATTAATTAAATAAATCATATTTTTTTAATTATGTTGCTAACTAATTAATTCTCCTTCTTAATTAAATAATTTATTATTTAATTACCCCTTTGTCATATTTCAACTATAATTAAATATTTATTATTTAATTATTCAATTAATCCTTTTCAACAGTCAATTAAATAAATTAGATTATTTATTTAATTAAATCTTTCATTTTTGAATGTTGAATTAAATCAACATTTAATTCATTATTAATTCTTTATGTCACATTCTTCTATCCTTCAGTTGACTAATCATTCACTCACCTTCTGACTCTAGATCTATTTTAAATTTGCTAGTTATCTCTGGATTCGATATCTGATTGTCTCTGCGAGAGGACTCTCTATCACAACCAGTCAATTAACTAGTTCTAACTCACATGCATGAATGTGTTTATTAATTAAATATCTTTATTTAATTAATTAATCCATGTGTGCATTCAAACTCTTTATTCTTCGAGTTCTAACTTTTTCTTTGTCATTCAAAGTCTATTTCTTCTATTTTCGAAGACTCTTAACTAAAGATTAAATTGTTTATTTAATCTGGAACTCGTGTTCTTTCTATTTTCGAACAGTCTTGACACAAGATTAAGTTATCGTTCTAATTTAATCTTTATCTTACCGAATTTTCTAATTCACATTCTAACTGACACAAAACTCACATCATATGACATTCATCAATCTTGTCCATCGATCTCCCTTTTGAATCTGAGCCAATCATTTGGAAACCAAAAATCTATAAAATGACCTATCATTATCATTATTCCTCCTCTTGAAATCAATAATTTTGAGAAGAAACTTAATATTCGATATTTTTCTTAGACATTCAACAAGGTAATGCTTGCATCAATACTAAAATATGAGGGCAAGAATACTGATACAACAAAATGGAGAAGGACAGTTAAGATAATTCGAAGAAGTAGATGCATATTCGATGAGATCTTTTTAGTTATTTGTTTTATTGTTTTATGTTTATTTACTCATTCTTTGTTGTTTTTATTTAGATTATTTTTTAGATTTGATCATCTTAATCTGTGCAGCAAATTTTCTAGAAAATCTACGTTACATATCAAAGATTTTAAAAATAAATCAGACTTGTATAAAAAAGAAAAGAAGCAACTGATGGAGAGTGCATCTGTTGTAACTTCAGAGCCTGCAACAACTTTGGTATTACCCAAATTTGACACAAATAAAAAAATCATAGAGTACACAATTGTTCTTCCCATAGTTCAGAACAAACCAACAAATCAGATGGATCGATTTAAATACTAAGTGACCAATTTTCAATTGGATTTTTCTGGACTAAAAAATATAGAAAAAATTAATGTATCAAAGAAGAATAATGAATTGGTGTACACATCATTTCTAAAGAAATATAGAGAGAAGAATAGGTTGCAGACTCAAATAGAAAAGTTACATGAAGACCTAGAAAATGACAAAGCAAAGAGGAAAGCAATAAATAACAAGAGCAATGAATTAGAAAAAAGAATAAAAAAAATATGCCTCTACATCAACAAGAAAAGAGGATAAACATAATGAGAGAGAAGTGAATGACCTAAAGAAAAGGCTAGATGAGAGCAACAAGAAATATGATGAGGAAAAGTCCACTTCAGAAAAATTAAGACTAATAATTGCGAATGGAAATGCATAGAGGGAACAAAAATTGGAGAAATAGAGAAAAATAAATGAAAGATTGGAGGTGGAGCTGATGGAAGAAAAAGAAGAGTTTAACTCTTGTCAAAATAAGTTATCTGAATTTTGTAGAGATACAATGAGGCATATGAAAAAAAAGATCTGGGATGAAATAATTTAGAGGTTTGATCATTTGTGTGAAATGTTTCAATTGAGTGGACAACAAAAATGTGATGGAATTAGAGAAATCTACAAATAGTCTACAGAGCCAGTGACAATGATTTGTAATTAAAAGGGATTACTAATCGGATTGCTACCTCAATGAAGTTGTCATATATCATTGAAAAGTGTTCAAGAATGCATGGAACAAGGGAATATTTGAATTTGGTTGTAGACAAGATGAAGGTGGTGGAGGAAAAGGTAAGGAACTTTAAAGAGCTTGGTTTTCCAAAGGCTTTTGACACAAATGATCGATTCATTGGAAACAATGATTTACGAACGAAAGAAGATGGAGGGTGCAAGGAAGATTGATTTGGACCATTTTCCTCAGAACCTAGATGTGGTGAACTATTTGGATTCCATCAGAACATTGATAACCTTGAATGCATTGAATGAAGAATTCAAGACTAGTTCCACTTCCAATTACAATCATGAAATGTTAACAAAAATTTAAGTCAAACAACATCAATTAGAACAAATGTAAATTCCACCACCTGATACATTGACTTGATTTTCGAATTTTTGATAATATGAGTTTCCAACAACATCATGGAAGTTGTTAGAAAAGGTGATACATTGACTTGATTTTTGAATTTTTGATAATATGAGTTTCCAAGTTCCAGCTCAACTCTGTGCAGAGTTGTTTTTGGGTATTGGAAATATTTTGCATTACCAATGCATCTATGTACTCCTTCATGTGAAAATCAATAAAAAATTTCAAATTCAGACTTCAATAATGTGATGATGTTCAATTATCTATATTATTTATTTTATCATTTGAAGAAAAGGTTTGTGGTTTCAAATACTAGATACACATTAAATGATTGTTGATGTTCATTGTTGTATATGCTACTAATACTATTGTTAAAATTTTACTAAGCATTGAGTTGAGTGATGAATCATTGAGTACATGTTCAAATTTTAATTTTAACACAATTAAAATATGAACTATAAGGTGATGACTTGTTAGCTCATTATATTTACTTCTTGGGAGAGCTTCCAAGTAATGGATGTTGAACTATTAGCTCATTATATTTTCTTCTTGGTAGAGCTTCTAAGTTATGGATGTTGAACTGTTAGCTTCTGTTCTATTGGGATTAAAAATCATGCTCATTATCCACCAACTTCCACCTCACCCACATCCCACATACTGTAAAAATACACTACATTTGATTTTATGATTAGCACATATTGTAGATATTTGTGTGACTAGATCTATTTTTTGGCCCACATTACCACTTGATCATATCCATAAATAAATCTAAAACCCCATGGTCATAGCCCCTATTCCTGAAGAGTTCAATGTACTAAAAAATTATATGTACTTCCACACACTCAATTTGAATAACATAAACACCCACTTTGGAGAGAACCAAATAAGTTAATAACTATGAATCCATGATAGTTAAACACTCAAAAGAAAATCAGTAATTATGTGTAACCTTCTCCATTGTATTGATCTTCAAATGATATACATTATAAAAATAGTTTATGATATGAGATGGATGGGCGAATTGGTGCAATCTATATTCTTACTATTTTCTACTCTAAAGTATAATTAAAAATGATGTGATGATCTCCTATTTGGGTCTTGATCCTTATATATGGGAGGCACCAAGGTACAAACCCATTACAAAAATTCATGATGTTTGATAACTAAACATAACTCAAATAAAACAATGCCGCAGGTGAATGCACTGATCCGTTAATCTGCAAGTAGAAGTTTGTGACCACCTAAGATCTATTCAAAGCTTCTACTCCATGATAGGGTGCTCATCATGCTATTGGATGACATTCTTACTCTGATGGTTGTCTCGTTGCATCTGACACATCTATAGTTTGTCTAATAAATAGATTGATTGTAAAGAGGTGATGGATGTGCTCATGTTCAACATAGGTGTCCATGTTAGAGATCACCTCTTTCATATCATATTCCATATGCATTATTTTTTCAAGCTGCTTATGAGTGTTCTGTAAAACCATATCCTTGTCATTGATTTATTGGAACACAATAGTTAGAAGCTCAACAAGATCTTCCTTCCAATCATCATAGTCTCATGGATTTCCAATGTCATTATTAAGTGTCAGGACTAAATCAAAGTAGTTGAAATCTTCCCTAAGACTATTATGATATCCATTATGTGAATCTACTAGCTTGTTATATGTCATCAATATTTGTCCTTTCATGATTTTCTTATCTAGGAGCTCCTTTCTTTTCTCAATCATTCTCCCTTGCAATCGTTCATTTTCCACCAATGCAATGTGTGTCTATTTGAATAGTTTCCAATATTCATCAGCACACTTCATCATTTTGTTGAATCTTTCTTTGATCATTTTAGATATAGTGTTATATTTGATGGTTTTCACTTCTTTCTCCAATTCTTTGCATTTCCCTTGGGATTTCAAATGGCAATTATCCCAACAGGCTGCATCAACCAATGCATCAAGCACTCTCTTATCATTTTTAAGACATCAAGAGTGCAACTCTGATGTGGAGGAGGAATATTTTCTTTCTCTTTGATTTGCTAGCTCCTTCTTCAATTTGTCATTCTCCTTAATTAGTTTTTCAATCTATGCTTTGGTAATTTTTCCACATTTATGTTCAATTTTGTTGTCTCCATAGGGTTGGTATCCCCTACTCGTTGAACCTAGATATTTCCAAACACTTGGTTTGGATTACTAATTATAGCAAGTCTATTATAATGGGGATACAATGACCAAATAAGTAACATGGCTTCATTTGGGTTGTAACTAGATCCTGAATACATTTTTTCACTTGCTTCTTCTGTTAAGTTCATTGTCTTATCCCCTCTTTTTTTTAAGCTATCAAATACAATTGAAGAGCTAATATCTCACCCTACCAGGAGCAACACTTCATATTCTTGAAGTAATTACCTTCCTCTTTCAGGAGTGATGGACTCCATTTCCTTATCCACCTCCCTTTTTAATTCCTCCAGAGCGGTTGCCTCCTATTCAGGAGTGATATCTTGTATCTTTTGTCTCATTTTTCTGCCTTTATATTCATAAACAAATGATTTAAATTCAGAATAACTAACAAAATAACAATAAAAAATAAAATTGTGTCCAGTCCTGACCCTCACATCATAAGATAGTTCATTTGATACCTACAATATTACAATATTTTTCTCTTGAGGGGGCTCGTACAGTGGAATCATAGGAGCACTTATTTGTTTGACTTGCTCACCCTCTTCATCAGTCCCCACTTCTTCACTTATATTAGTATCTACAGAAAAAAATACGTCAGGAGTAGGTTGTGAAGGTATGTAATCCAAGGGATCTATGTATTTAGCTTGTACTCCTGAATAGGTTGCATGAGGTGCATCAAAAAAAACTAGGGGCACATCCTTTACCAGTTCATTGACATGAGCGTTGAGTTTCTCAATTCTTGTTAAAGGATCATGTATCTCACCAAATACCTTTGAATAAGATGGGAAATTTTTTCTCTTCCATTCCTCTACAAGCATAATATTATTATAGGTGGCCATTCTTTCCTTGGTGAAAGCTTCATCATGGCTTCATATCACATCTTTGACTGAGTACAAATGTTCATACCTTGATAGCCCCTACGATAATTTCTCCTTGTGAATAAACCCTTCTGCATCAAATTGTTTCCTTACTTCACCTAGAGGTAGGTTGTATTAGGCTAATTTACCATTAGTTTCCCAATATCCTTCATTGGCAACCAATGTAAATTCTCCAAAACATAAGGTGTTAGGCATAATTGATTGTTTGCTATGTCCTTTGAGGTGTTCGACATTAGATTTTTCTAGTTGCCTCATTATTTCTAAATAAGAAATTCAGTTAGGAACTACTCATGGCATCAAGTGTGGAGCTTCTTCAAATCCATAAACCCTTATCACTATACAATCAGAGAAAACATACCAATCTCCCCAATAATGATTTACTTTATTTCTCGGTTCATTTTCCTTTGGTCTTAGAAATATTTGTACTTTTGCGTATAGGTATAATTGCACAGATATCCTAGCAACTTCATCAATGGTTTTACAAAAAAAATTCAAAATAAAGATAATGAGAGCTACCAAATCGGTTGTCCCACAATGAAGTCCACATTTGTACAAGTTTGAAATATTTGTTTTCATATGTATCTTTTATCCTTAATTATTCACTCCAGAACCCTCTGACTTGTCCTTCGTACAAAAGAAAATGCATAAGAAAAGAATAGTGTTCAAAATTGATATTATCACTAGTATTTTAAATCTTTTTGAGCCCTCAATTTAGGGCATTGGCCAAGTAGCTAGCATAATTAAATGGCCTGGCATCCTTTCTCTATATGTCTAAAGCTAAGACCATTGGGGAAATCAACATAAGAGGTATAACCTCTACTCACAAAACCTAACCAGCTGAATAATAAGTGTATCGGAAATACTCTTTGAACAAATCTTCATGGAAAGGAGGGTTTCCACTTCTAGAGAACCTTCTGAGTTGGCCTCCTTCATCCTTGGGCCTATGCAAAGGTAATTTCCATCTCTTATAGCTAGTATCCATGTGGCGATACTCTATCAAGAGGTCTTTGACCCTGAATGATAAATTCAGTGAACACTCTAACTGAAATACATTAGAAATGAGATCCCTAGAAATAAAAAGCAAGTCACCCCCACCATGTGACTGAATAGTTATTTTCTTGGGGTCATATCTAATAGCAAGAGCTTTAATTAGCTATGTGTTCACAAACACACTGGGCATCATAAGTCTTCCCAAGTTCAACCTCCACAAATTGCAGACTGGTTGAAACCTAAATTGTTTTTTGTAATGGTACATGAAGAGCTTGTACCCTCATTGTGGTGTCCAAATATATCCTAAGCCCTTATGTTTGTCCCATATTCGATCCATTGAAGGATCCATTTGAGTACTCCTCTTGGGTCTCGGCCCCAACCTAGGGCATTGATCTATTAGGTATTGATTTAGGAGTCTCTTAGTTTTTTTTGGTTTTCTATTTTTTCGCTTTGGTTTTGTCTTTACTCCCTCCCATTATTTAAATCTTAATCTTTTGAAGAAAATAGCTTCTTAGTTGGGTCTAAAGTACTTACTTGAGTCTCATCGAGTCACCTCCATTGGTCTTTGTTGTGTAAGAACTCCAAGTTTTTCCTTTTTGCTTCTGCCCTTGGCAAAATATTCTAGGATTTTGTAACAACTATGTGATCAAATTCTGATATAATTCACTTCAATTTTGGTTCATAAATGCACCATCCATGGATCGTCTTTCATTCTTGTCATTGGAGAAGAATATTTATTTCAAATATATCAAAGTTGATGATGCCCTAAGATGTCACATCAGTCTTTCACCGACACCCACCCTCCATTGATGGACACCTTTCCTTAGGTCTATTGGTGGGATTCCATATAATTTTTCCTTGATGAACCCTAGTTCCCTCGATATACTTTATGCATTCGATAATTCATTCCACCAATTTTTATGTGTTACAATGATGTGCTTACTTTTTATTGACTCTATCGATATATCAAGGAGAGTATCTTAGGAGGTAGCCCAATAGAGTATGTTACACCGTTACTGGGTTGTGAGCTATTTTCATTGGGCCATCGTTGGGGTTGTGATGGTGGTTCTGCCAATCAAGCATTATTAGGCTAATGGTATTGAATTTTGTTAGGAATGGGGGACTAGACTATAAATTTTCAAATTTGTTTATGGATGCAATGTAGGCTATAATATGGATCTTGTCACCCAAGTTTATACAATTTGCATTGATCATAAAATCAAAGTGTGGTATATTTTTGTGATTATTGATATGTGGAAGATAAGTGGGGTGGAGGCTAGTTTCTTTGGAAGAATTAAAATTCCTTTTAAGAGATCAAATTTAATATCACAATTTCAAGGATGATGGAATACAATATAAAATATCATCAACTACAGTTTAGAATATGATTCATGAAGTGCAATGATTCACAATTTATTTGAATACAATATAAAATATCATCAACTATAGTTTGCAATATGATTCATGTAGTGCAATATAAAATAAGATATCATGAAGTGCAATGATTCAAAATTTCAATGTTCATTGAATACAATATAAAATATCATCAACTACAGTTTGGACTTTGGAACAATGGAAACTGATTCATGAAGTGCAGTAAAAATACCTAAAACCTACTAATTCTCTTCCATTTCCCAAACCGAGTTAAGGTCCTCAAACTGATGCTCATCTTGAGATGAAGTAAAAGAGTCATCTTGATTCTGAGTTTGGTCTTCATTTTCTTTGGCCTGTGTCTCAAATTCAACATTCATTATGTGATTTGTGTCAAATTCATTGTCATTGTCATTTGTCCCAATCCCACTGCCACTGCCAATGCCAACAGTACCAAAATTTATAATTGGAGTGTCTGTTTTGCACAACCCGGTCCCTCTTCTTGCACATTTGGACCTCCAAATTGTGAGTGCCCTTTGAAAAGGAAAACTTTTGACATTATACACAGTTCCTTTCATCCTCAAGCAATTTTCTAAATTATTGTCTAGTTTGTTTCTTAACTTTGATTTCAAAAACCTCAATGTACTAAAAACTCTCTCATCCTCCATCGACCCCAATATAATTGCTTGACATAAATCAACAAGTTTGAAATATTCTGATATCAAACCACACAATATTTCACTCTGACCTAAGCTTGTCTAGACCTTTTTTATTGATCCTGGTTCAAAGGCCTTCTCATTTCCCATGGATTTATACTGGTCCTTCATAGCTGTTGCAAAACTCCTACATTGTTATCTAAGCTTATTTTCATTTAAAATTCCTTCTGTTGTCTGCTCAGTGTATGTTACCTCTTTAAAAAACTGTTCGATCAATATTTTTACTTGATCATGAAAATATTTTGGGTTATCTCGGTTTACCAAAAATTGAGGATACACAATACCCATGGCTTCAAGTATTTCATGTCAAGGGAATCTTTTATGAATCTCTGACAAAATATATTTTGCAATTTTCTTTAAATTATCACTAATAGATTTAACAATACCATTCAAATATTCCTTGTTAACATCTACTTCTCTACTAGAGCACTTAGCTATCTTAAAATGGTACATTAGTATCTCATATCCACGTACATAGATACATAAGTGCCTTCTTGCATTAAACTATAAATAATTATCAGGATTATTCAAATCAGTAATTTTCTACCACATAAAATAATTTGTGCCTTCTTGTGTTAGATCTAGATATAGATGATTGAGGGCCAAGTATGTAAGTTTACGTAGATTGACATATTCATAAATATACATAGTTTTTTCTTGGGATTTCTTCATGATATTTTTCATCACATCCAGCATGGGGAGAAGACTAGCTAAAGTCAAGAGTGTCTCTATATTGCTTAACCTATGTAAGAGGTCAAGAGATTTATCTATTGTGTTGCGATGCTCATACATCACTCCAATCAAGGATTGATATTATGAAAGAACTCACTATGCCGGTCCATGCAGGGAAATCCATCTGGTATCAACATCATTGAGAAGATTATTTTGTGGTGTTATTCCCTCAAAAAAAATTTAAAATCTTTGGAAACTTTTGGGACTTCAACAGAATTATGCATGGATCATGCAAACTAGATTTTTAACTTTTGATACTGTAGGAAACTTGCTTATAATTTTGAATGCTAAATTCATTATGTGAGCCATGCAGTGAATTCCAAGCATGTATGGTGCACAAGTATTTTGTAACTTTGTGAAAACACCACTCCTTTGACCTTGCATCACTGCAGCTCTATCAACTCCTACACACACCAACTTTTTGGAAATTGTCAACTCATCCATACTTGGAATTTCATTCAAAGATTTCTTGACTAGTTCAAATAGATTTTGTGATATTGAATTGTCCTTTATTTTATGAACATAAAGAAGATGAGCTTGGTGAACATGTTGTTCTATAGTATATAAATGCATACAGACCCAAGAAGTATTGTCTACCATAGTAACTTCATCTAAGGATAATGCAATGAAATTTGACTCTTTTACTTTCTCCTTTAATCTTCCTTTTCCATTGCAGCGAGATAGTTTTCCCATTCCCATCTAGCATTTACTTACCAATTTAAGAAGGGGAAGTGAGGAAAAGTCAAATAAGATAATAAACTAGAATATTTTGGGTAGGCTGTCATAGGACGCCCTCTAGAAAAAATATGAAAAACAACACTCATCTGAACAGTTTTTGATAGATTTGTTTCTGCCATTGCTTTTCCAAAATGAGCCTCATGTTTACCTTGACATTCATCAAGCTTTGACATTCTATAGTTATTCTCTTCATAGTCCATGGCATACTTAACATGATGACATTCTATAGTTATTCTCTTCATATTCTCTGGCATACTTAACATGATGACATTCTTCCTTTGATTTTCATTGTACGACTGATTGTTCCTTTCCTTCTATGATTTGTTTTTCGTAAACTTTATCGATATTCTTTTCTATAGTGTCAAGCTTTAGCTGCAACGTATTGGCTCTTCCACATTTCCAACTACAAATTGTACACTTGCTTAGTGTTTCTTTTTCAATATCATTTTTGTTTTCCACCCCCACTGATACAATGAATGGGTACTTTGACAACCAAGCAAGTTGAAAATTCCTTGTCATTTCCCACTCGTGCCCCAATTTTGATTTTGATTTTCTTTTCTTGCTA
Source organism: Sequoiadendron giganteum (assembly GCA_007115665.2). Classification (NCBI taxonomy): domain Eukaryota; kingdom Viridiplantae; phylum Streptophyta; class Pinopsida; order Cupressales; family Cupressaceae; genus Sequoiadendron; species Sequoiadendron giganteum. The sequence goes on along the minus strand of CM021110.1, from coordinate 395,743,636 downwards.
CTAACATCATTTTGTCAGTGATAGGATACTCTCTTGCATGGAGAATGTGGTTGTGGGTCATTGCCTATCCTTCTAGCCCATGATGGATATGGTTCAGAAGTGGGTTGCTACAAAATGGTGACTCAAGGGGAGTGTGGAGATCTACGCTATGGCTAGGGGCCTCTTCCTATTCAAGTTTGTGGCTTCAGAGGATCTCATGATGATTCTAGCTTCTGGGCCTTAGGTGTATGGAAAGAATATCTTGGCTTTATGTTGATGGAAACTAGGGTTCGACCCTACAATAGATCTTAACAAATCATCCCCAATATGGGTTAGGCTGCCTGGATTACCTCTCAGGTACTAGGATGAATCTATCTTCAAGAGCATTGGGGACTCAATGGGCTAGTTTATTACTTCTGACTCCATCACCAAGTTGAAATCAAGGCTAGTCTTTGCTCATTTCTATGTGAATATATGTGTGGATAAGACTCTCCCTAACTCGATTAATCTTTTATCTAAGTTTGGCAACTGGGTACAACCAGTGTGCTACAAAAATGCTATGATCTACTGTCAAAAGTGTGCCAAAGTTGGCCACCTCATTTCTGACTACAAAACTTCATTTAAATGAGAGCCTAACTAGGGTATTACCATAGGTATTTTTCCAACCTACTGTGGAGAATATTTTACCAAAGGAAGGTGTTCCTCAGGATAAGTCTCTGGGTGTTTCACCTCCCTCTAGCATTTCCCCTATAATCCTTGTGGATCCCAGAGAGATTGTGACATCTCTAAATCTAGATGTGTCTAATGAAACAAGCTCTAAGCTTAAGGCTAAGGATACTGGCCTTGACTTAGCTTTAGAAGTGGTAGTTGTTGACCCTTTTTTGGAGGTGGGGTCTATTGGGACAAGTGAAACTATGGGTGAAGAAGGTGAGATTTGGGAAGAAGAGAGAAATAGAGTAGTAGATGAATCAATGAAGATTACAGAGGGCCTATTGCTAGAGAAATATATGGAGGAAGAGAAATGGACAACCCCAAAGAAAAAAGGGAGGAAAAAGAAGGTGAATGTGGGAGGAGACTCTAGACCAGGAGGACCCAGCCAAAGAAATAGCAGGCTGAGAGAAACCACAAATGAGATTTCCCTAGGTAAACGAAGGACATTGGATGTGTCCTCAAGGAAAAGTAAAAAATGAAGGTTATGTCTTGGAACGTCTGTGGGCTCAACAACTCCCACAAGAAATTATCTCTAAAGAACTATGTTCTTGAACATAAAATTGATGCACATGCCTACTAGAAGAATCTAAGATGAAGATGACAAGATTTGATAAGATTTCTAAGTATACTTGGCCTGGTGCATCCTACTTCTATAGTGATGCAGATGGTGCTTTCGGTGGATTGGTGGTGCTCTGGAACCCCTCTCAATTCTTGGGTTCTGAAATTTTCCACTGAAAGAGTAGTGTGGGAGTCTCCTTCTCCTACCTAGGTGGTACACGGTCCCTAATCAACATTTATGATCCTAATCAGAGGAATGCTAGGAGTGCTTTATGGAAAGATCTTGTTGGCTGGATTAGAAACAATAATGACACTCATTGGATGGTGGCAGGGGATTTCAACTCTCCCCTTTACCCTTCAGAGAAAAGTGGTGGCCTAGTGGACTACTTAGATAGTATGTTTGACCTGGTTAACTTTCTGAGCTCTTCTGGCCCAGTTGACATCGATCTCTCTAGACAAGCCTTTACATGGTCTAACACACACTTAGGGGAAAATTTGATACAAGTTCGGCTAGATCGTTTTCTCTATTCCAGTCATTGGTCTAGTCTTCTAAGTGCCAATGTTAGAGCCCTTCCCAGAATAGTGTCTGAACATAATCCACTACTGTTGATCTCCAATGACTATTTTTTTGTTGGTACTATCTCAGTTAGATTTGAGATCATGTGGAACTCCCATCCTGATTTCAAGAATAAAATTGTTGAGTGGTGGAACATCCCTATACGGGGCTCCCCCATGTTCAGGATCTTCTTCAAGCTTAAACATATCAAATGCATGGTTAAATGGTGCAATAAGTGGGTGTTTGGTGATGTTTTTCAAATGAAAAGGATTATAGGGGAAAATTTGAAAACCTTGCAAAAAAAAATGGAGGAAGGGGACACTAGTCAGTAGACTAACAACTAGGAAATTGAGAATAGGAAGGAGTGGGAACAAATCCTTAGGAAACAAGAAAAATTTTGGAAGCAAAAATCTAGAGTCCAATGGCTAAAAGAGGGTGACAGGAACACCTCCTTATTTTATGTGTCGGATATCAAACACACAAAAAAAGGAATTAAATTACTAAACTGACTAATACTAGGGGTGAGGTAGTATCTATGCTTGCTCAGATTGGCCTTCTAGCTATTGATTACTTTTAGGAGGCCTACCTTGGTCCCACTGAGGTGCCCAACCCGACCATGGATAATCTACTTATAAAGCACCTCCCGACCATCATTACCTAGTATGATAATCTTGGGATTCTCAGTGCTATCACTCCAGAAGAGGTTAGGCTAGCTACTTTTATCATGGGGGCTTTCAAAGCTCCGGGCCTCGACAATATCCCCCTTCTTTTTTTTAGATTTTCTAGGAGATTATGGGGGAGGACCTTGTTTTGGCTGCTCATGATTCCTTCAAAACTGGTAAAATTCTTAAATAGCTAAACCACACTTTTATTTCTCTAATTCCTAAAATTGGTAATCCTCAATCCATGTTTGATTTCAGACCTATTAGCCTTTGTAATACTTTTTATAAAATATTGTCCAAGATCTTGGTGAACCGTATCAAACCTCTTCTTGAGAAACTCATTAACCCCACCCAAAAGGGTTTTGTCCTTGGTCGTCATATACTTGATGCCATGATTACCACCCATGAGCTCCTCCACTCCATGGAGAAATGTAACTATGCGAGGATGGCCCTCAAGTTGGATATCTCTAAAGCCTATGACAAGGTTATTTGGGAATTCATTCCTAAAGTCTTGACCAAGTTTGGATTTTTCTAGCTTGTGGTTAACCTCATCATGGAATGTGTTACTTTGGTTAAATTATCTATTCTAGTCAATGGGTCCCCCTTTGGGTTCTTCCCTATTGGTAGAGGGATCAGGCAAGGTGATCCTCTCTCACCCTATTTATTTATTATGATAGTTGATGTGTTGAACAAAAACTTTTCTAGTCTACTTTCAAAGGGTTCCATTAAGGGAATCAAAGCCACCTCTTCTTTAGATCTGATTGTGATAAAAAATTGTTGATGACACCTTCTTGTTTGGGAAAGCATTTGTGGTTGAAGCCAGAAAATATAATTTTTTTCTTAACAACTATGTTGCCTGATCTGGCCAATGCATCAAATACAACAAAAACATGATTTACTTCTTTAACAACACACCTAACTTGCAAGTTAGGGTGATTGTGGTTCTGGGTTGCTTGAGAGGAAATCTCTGTTCAGTTTATCATGGACTCCCCCTCACTATTAAGGAGGTCACCCCTGACTTTTGGAAGTTGGTGCTTGAAAGAATCCAAAGAAAACTTGTTGGATGGAAAAGTTCCATTCTTAGCCACATCAGGAAGCTCCAACTTCTCTCTAATTCTCTTTAGGGTATACCTATTTACTTCCTATCCATCTTGAAGACACCTAGGTATATAGCTGAGAAATTTGAAAAAATCCTAAGAAATTTCCTCTAGTCTAGGACTGAGGATAAGAAAAAAAAATTCCTTAGTTAAATGGGAGAAGGTCTGTCAGCCCAAAACATTTCATGGTCTAGGAATCATGGATACAACAAACACTAATAAGGATTTGATGGTGAATGTGGGATGGGATCAAATAAGGAATACCAATGAATAGTGCAAAATCATGAATTCCAAATACCTCCAAAATAGGCCTTTGATTTGTTGCCTCTCTGAGATACATCTATAGGGTTCTTTAGTCTGTAGGAGCATCTGTAGCACACAAAGTCTTATTAAAAGTGGGATCAAATGGAAGATTGGAAATGGTAATAAGATCAGGTTTTGGGAAGAACCTTGGTTGCTAGACACCCCCTAGAAAGTTCTAGGTTTAGGAACCTCAAGAGCTTGGCCGAGAGGTTCTTTGGTTTATACATTAGGGATTATGTTTCTAGGCCTCCTGGTGCTAGGGTGTGGAAAGATGTTTCTCTTTGCTGCCCCTTTTCCTAGGAACTTAGTGACCTAGCTAAGTCTTTATAGGATTTACTTGCTCTCACTAGGCTGCCCTCTACCAACTTGGGAGATGAATTTCTCTGGACCCTTGACAAATAGGGTGAGCTATCTGTAAAATCAACTTATAATCTGCTGACAAACCGAAGCATGACTGTTGAACCTTGGAAGAAGGTGTGGAACTGCCATATGATCCCAAAAGTAAATTTATTTTAGTGGACTTCCTACCATAATAAGATCCTTACTCAAGATAACCTAAGGAAAAGAGGCTTTCATATCCCTAATAGATTTTTGTTATGTAAATGTTGTGAGGAAACTATTGATCACCTATTGTTACATTGCCAGTTTGTTGTTGAAGTTTGGGGATTGGATTTTGAAATATTGGGTATTTGTTGGACCATAAATAAGGATATCAAAGATTTCATCTTGGGCTAGTGTGGTCTTTATATTCATCCCTAGCCTGGTGATATTTGGAATCAAGTTCCTCCAATTATTTTTTGGTGCTTATGGAAGGAGAGGAACAACATAATATTCAAGAATGTTGAGATGAACTCTACTGAGGTTTTTGGAACTGGTTCCCGCCTTATAAAGGAAAAAATCTCAATATTTAATGGGAAACTTCTAGATAAGGGACCCATTGAATGTGAAATAAAAATGGCAAAGGCTTGGCATCAGAAGTTGGATGCAAGTTATTTTGACAACTCAAGAGCCCTGACGAGGAGTAACACCATTTGGAAACCTCCAGATAATGGGTTGTTTAAACTCAATTTTGATGGGGCTAGCAAAGGCAACCCAGGCAAAGAAAGTATAGGAGGTGTGATTACAAATTTCAGAGGGAATCTTGTGGCTGGTTATGTTGGGGGAATCAACTTCCAATCTTCTCTGATTTCAGAAGCTCGTTGCTTCTTTGGGGATTGAAAAGCTTCACATTGAAGCAACATTTACTGATGTTAATTTTGGTAGACTACATGGTTGGAGTACAAAGGATGTCCTCCTTGATATTTATCTAAATTAAGGCTAAGGAAAATAACCCACATATATAGGGAGCATAACCAATTGGTAGACACCTTATCTAACTTTGCTACCTCTTGGAAGTATTTTAAATTTTGGAGGAATATGGGGAACTTACCGCCAAAAATTCAAGATCTCATCTTGAAAGAATGAAACCCTCAATTTTCATGATGATGCAAATTGTTTTGTTTTTAGGGATTGTTTGGGGGGTCCACTTGGCTAGTGTTTGGGCTTTGTGGATAGGTTTTAAAGTAGAGGTGGAATATGAGTGGCGATATTCAAATTTGCAGGTTAAACCTGTGCCAAAAGAAGATGGATTTACAAGGAAAAATGATGATTACTTTGTTATTATGAATCTAAAGGGCTATACTTTGTGATATCTCATCATGGAGATTGTGTTTATCTATCATTTCATTCCCAAGGCAGTGAAATTAAATTTTGATGTGATGGCTCATTATGAGGGAAAGTTCCCTTTTTTTCTTTTTCATCCCTGCTAATTTAACTCTAATCTTTAAACCCACTCACCTTGTTATTACTAAATTTAGCCTTATGTCCATTCAACCTTATAATTTTTGCAATGATAATGTGGCTAATGAACCTCGCTGTCCCATCATATCTAGCCTGGCTAACCATAATTTCCTTAAGATCCCCATTAATGATATCAATCAACTTGTAAAAGTTGAATATCATATTGATGTGTGTGACCTTCACACGGCCTTGATTATCCATAATAGATGCTATTGCCCAAATATCCATTGTGTGATTAAATCCATTCGCTTAGCTAGTACCTCTAACTTTTTACTTTTGCGTATTCTCTACTTTTCTTCTCTGGAGGTTAAAATCATGGGTGGCGATCGTGTGTAGACCGAGCCTGATAAGAGTGGGGAATTCAGGAAGAATCCTTTTCGTTTGCACATTTTTACTAAGGGTGGTTTAGATCCCCTTATGGAGAACCTTGTGGGTCACGACCCTAACCTTTCCATGTAATTTGTCAACTCCTGGCAGGATCATCGTGTGACGCTAGGAGGAATATCCTTTGATGTTAGTGAAGAGGTGACTACACAAGCTACTAGGATGCAGAGCATGGGAAATAAGTATTCCAAACACAGTAGGACTCCATACAATGATAGTATAAATGTGTTCTTCATGGAGAGTGAGAAACTGGTCCGCAACCAATCTAGTTTTGATCATGAGGCCCTTCCACAGCCCTGGGATCAAGTGTGTTTGGCCCTCATAAAGTATGTCACACTCGAAGGTAGATTTAAAACCTTTTTTTCTACCACTTCCCTTTTTTAAATCATCTCAGAAACAAAATTCTTTTAAGTTTCCTATTATTTTTGCTTATGGATTTGGAGAGTTTGGTGGAAAAATGCAAGGAAATTGCCATTCTTAACTTGGAAGATATCCCTCCTTTGTCACTCCACCAGGGGTTTATCACAAGAATTTACCATTTCCACTTGGCCTTATGCCCACCTAAGTCCATCTCAAATTTTAGTGTTGAGGAAGTGGAACCCCTCACCATTTACAACATTTCGCTTGCTGAGTCTAAGAGCCCCATCCAAAAACCCCATTTGTGTGCCTCTAATAATCCTAAACCTAAGAAAGCTGCTAAACAACTCAAAGGATTTGAGGGTGAAGCTCAAATGAATGTAGTGGCAAGTCTGTGTGAGATCAAGGCCACCTCAGCCAAGTTGGATTACAAAGCCACTCCTAAGAGAAAGGGAAAAGGTGACAAAAAGGGCTTAATGGAACCCATGGTGAAAGACGGAAGAGCTAAGAACATTGTGGGAAAAGATTCAAAAGGTGACATAGTGATGGAGGCAATGGTCATGATGGGTGAATATACTTCTATTCAGAGGTTTGGGAGGTTGGAAAAGAATAACAAAAAAATATAGATTATTAAGGATTCAAAGGAGGAACAATCAAATGGTAAAGAGCACAAGGAAGACAAAATGTCTGATGAAGAAGAGGAGGATAACATAGAAGGACCCCACACCATCATTGACAGTAGCAAAGAGCCAAAAGAAAACTTGACCTCTTAGTCTTCACACCCTCTTGATGTTGAGACTGTGGAGGAACTGATGATTTCTGATGAGGGAGAGGAATGCCATGTGCTTAGAGAAAAAATGGACAAGCTAGATAAAGGATTCAGGGGCCTGACTTGGTTCACTATGAAGCTGGTTCACTTCATCACCAGTACTCTATCCATAGTAATCAAGGATGAGATGGAGGGAAAGAATGCTGAGGAGAACCAGGAGTGGATCGATGATGATGCTGTGGAACTCCTATCTAAAAACTGGAATAATGCTAGTTAGCTTTTATTTTGTCTATGTTTTGGTGCTTTTGTTGTCAGATTGTAGTTAGTGTGTTGTTTTCTTGTTGTTCCTATTCTATGACTGGCTCTATGTTATTGTGGACTTGATCTATTTTGGCCCTATGGGCTCGTTGTGTATAGGGTACAACACCCTATAAATGCTTCTTACCATATCAAAAACATCATCCTCATCCAAGTCAATTATTTTATTTTGGCTAACCACGGTATCCCTTGGAACATCTTTTGTGGTATTGCCATCCTCATTTGATACATTTTGATTTAACTCAATGACAATCTCACCTTGACTTTCCTATGGCGGTGAGGTATTATGAATGCCTTCCTCATTAATATTTGGTGGAAGAGTTGATGATGTAGCTCCATCTTGATTTGATGGATCATAAGCTTTGCCAATTCCAAAGTAAGACTATATGGTACCTCTACGTTTTGGGCATTTTGATGGCCTCCCAATCTCTTCATTACCCTGAGGAGTCTTCCCCTTGTTGCTCAACATATTGATCACTCACTTCAAATAAAAGATGGAAAAAATGTCTTCTTGTTAAAGAAAGATAGATCAATAGAGAACATAGATCCCATTCCCTACTAAAAATCATTTTTAAGACTGAAGCAAGAATGGAAAAGAGATAAAGAAATCTTATTATTAAAACTAATAATAGTATGAATAAATGATCACTCACCTTTAAGTCTACATTTTCAGCTTTTGCTAACTTCTGAATCGAGAAGTAGAACCTCAAAACTAAACAAAATGTGTAAGAATAAATGACAGTTTTAGTTGTATTTATATCAATCCATATTTGGTGAATTCTACAAGATTTTTAAATGGTATGTTAAAAATTTGGTGAATTGCACATTCTTATACAATGATACTTTGTAATTTTCAAGGCGAAATGTGTTCTGAAATGTAATTATTTCAATTTTCTTTTAGCGAAATAGGTCCTCATAAGAAACTATTTATAATTTTTAATTGGCAAAATGGGTCTTCACAATCAACTATTTGTAAATTTTAATTGGCAAAATGGGTCCTCATATAATTTTTGTTTAATAGTATTGGTGAATATGTAGGTGTTTTATTACATGCTCCTAGGATTCTAGGAAAAAAAATTGATCGGTCCATTTGAAACGCGTAGTCTGTTATGGTGAATTTATTTCCTAAACATGCCTCATTAAAAAACCATTGGCGAATGGACATGCATTGGACCGATAGTTCATAAAATTTGGGTGATTTGGACACCCTATTGGGTACGATTAATTCACCAATTTTGACCTAACTGATTCCTAGAATTTTCCAATTGGCAAAGATTCACCACTAAAGCTTTCCCTGCAATATTTCATGAGGAGGATATAATGCACAATCCTATAAGGAAAGAGGGTATGTGCAGGATCATCATGGAAAAAACAGGCCCTTAAGTGGCAAAAAATTCAAAACAATCAGAGTTAGGCAACTTGACATAAATATTTGAATAAGTTATCTATATTATTTCAAAAATATGTATGAATAGAATTTGTAGAAAATTGAATGTAATTTATAAATTAGTAGGTTTATTTACAAAAAAAAAATAATCTATTTGGTAAAAATTTGAAATTTCAATAGAGTAGTACTTAAATTTCAGGGAAAAAATAAGAAATAGGTGTCTGTCTGACCACCCTAACCACATTAAAATGATAATTTTTTTTATAATATTTTAGATATAAGTATAGGACTCACGTCTTGATGTGATGCATATTTTTTTGTAATTTGTTTCCAAGTAAATAATTAATTATATTTTTTTATGACAACTTTAAAAAAATATAAAGACTCGTATGTCTGACCACCTTAACTTTTTCAAAAATTCATGAAATTCTTTTTTTTCTTTTTTAATATTATAGTATGCATAGAATGTGATGCATGTTTTGGATTCAAAAAATATGATACTGTTTGAAAGCTATAGATGTTTTTCAACCAGCCTAAAAATCAGGACGTTAGTCGTAATTCAATAGAAAATGAATAATAATTATTTATTTAATTCAAAGTAAAGCATAATTTATATTGGTGGAAATTTGGGAATCTCCTTTAAAAACCCTTTTCGTTTCATCAATTTTGGGTAAAAAATTCATCAGCCACATACCCATCATATTGCCACTTTTTGGCCCATCATGATCCTGCACATACCCAAGAAACCTTTCATAACTTGAACTATTTTCACTCCAACACAACTCACAACTTGAAAAATACATATACCTTCTACAAAAGGTGCTACTAATGAGACAAAATGACAAGTAATTAGATAATTTCACAAGTAATTGCATCAGTCATCCAAATACACACAATAAAATAGAAAATTAAGAAGCCAAAAATTCCTTATCTCCATTGATCTCCAAGGTGTAAATTTATATACATGTGAAAATAAGTTATAAAATACTTTTTCTACAAAGTAATTTCATAATTTACAAAGTAGACAAAAGAGAATGATAAGAACTAACTTCAAAAAAGAAGTTTGAAGTTACTATATGCTTCTCCAAGAGGTTTCCCAAAGATAGGAACTAGAAACTTCTTGGTCGTGTATAACCAAAAATCCCTAAAAATAACCCCCAAACTCCCTCTAAAATGACTCCAAAGTGAAGAAAAGGTCAAACGTTGACTTTACCCATCATAAAAGCATGAAAAACTACCCCGAAATGCTCTCAAAGTGCTTCAACTTGGTCAAAACAACCTCCTATATTCCCTCCATATGTCGGTCAACTTCTTCAACTTCCCCCTATATGCTTGGCATAAAACATAAATCTTTAACTATACCTCCTTTGCCCAAATCTTGAAAGCAATGTATCCCTATCTTGCATTTACATAACATTAACTAAGTGATTTATAACACCACTTAATTAAATGTTTTACATTTTACAATTTGATGCAAAATAAAGAAAGAGGATCGATTGTGTTTTGAAGAAAAATATGTCTTGAGGGGAAACATCCTAATCACTTAGCACATGAATATAATGTGAGGGGGTATAAATTTATATTGAATTTTATTTAAAAACAATTCAAAAACTCTTTTATCTATCGGCCAAAGTTTAGGGCAAAAAGAAACCCTAAAGCAAAATCGTGGCCAAACACATAATGCAATCTCAATTCTACTTGCATTCTTTGTTTCGGGTGCCCCATGGGTTTTTTGAGCAAGTGGGAGTTTATCTTTAGCCTTCTTTGTGAGATCTATGTAAAAACTAGTTGGAGCTACGCATGGTAAGCCTCTGTTTATGTAAAAAATACCTTTTTCCATCATTTCCTATGAATCAAAATACTATTTTGAGCTTCCTTGTATAGAAAAATTATGAAAAATGTTTATTTTCTGCATTTTCTTCATTCTAGGTTGATTCATTCTGCTATGGATGAGGTTTCATTTTGAAGGCATTCTAAATTTTATATCATTTTAGAAGAAATGATGAAAGAATTTTTGTTATTTTCTATATATTCTTCCTTTGCATAGAAGCATTTTTGGTTTTATATCTTCTGCTAACACAAAATCTCCTTTACATTTCTATAGCTGAAGCCTCACAATTTCCTTCAAGAGTTTGGCCTCAAGTAACCCTAGACCATGGATTTGTCTCTGCATTTTCTTTTTTTTCCAAGGTTTCTCCATACTTCATTTGGTGTCTTTCATTTGGTAGTCATTTCCTTAGCAAAGGATTTCATTTATTTGCACATATGAGGGTTTTCCTTGTCTGAAGCTCAAGCTCCCTCTTGCTTGTATTCATGACACTTACTCTATTTTTGTACCTTGTGCATGAGAGGGTTTTCTCTTTTTCATTTATCTCACCATCCATAAATTATGACTTTCCTTAGGTTTGGTGCATAAGAAAATTGAACTTGTCCTCTATTTATAGTACATTATATCAACCAATATTATGATATAAGAGCATTGTTTCTGCTCTTGTATAGAAGCTTTTCTCATTACAAACAATGATTTTATTGTTCTACAATAAATGATAAATATATATATATATATATATATATATATATATATATATATATATATATATATATATATTACTCCTTTAGCATTACTTAAGGTACCATGAAAAATTGTATAATGGACATAGAAACTAGTTTTATATTGAAACTTCTATGATTGATTGGCTAATTCATCAAACATAGTTCATCGAAAAAGCATGTGTTCTTATTTTCTATTATGAATTCCTGTACTCTTTTATTATTATATCCATCATAGTAGACCCTTAATATGCCTCAAAGACTATGTGTTGACACTGTTCCATCTATCAAGACCCTAATGGATTGTCTTCATTTCCTTTGAATTTAAACTGGTGTACTCTGCTTGTTGTCGTAAATATTATCTATATTGACTGTCTTGTCTCCTTGTGTACCATTTGATCATCAATTAGTAACTTCTTACATCCTTCCACTAGTGAGTGATTCATAATAAACAAAACTCGAGCTATGGAAAGGTGATGATTTTTCACAAAGCATAAATCTTGTTGTAACCCTTCAGTGTATATGCATGCATGGAATGATTTAACTTAGTCAACTACTTCTTTTGTTGACCTCCATCTCCATAATACTTAATATATGCCTTACCCAAACAAAAATATTACTTATGGAATACATATTCACTAGTGGAAGGGTCATTGACAATTGGGATTACACCATTATGAGCTTCAAGTAAAGAAGATGACTTCTTTATTTGTTAATGAACATCCTTCAATCCATCCAAGAAACAATTGTATGTTTTTAGAACTTTGGACTAAAAGTATGGCTAACATAGCCTCTAGGAAAACTACATGTCTTTGAAAATAGATTACCTCTGTGCATTTCCTCCATGTTTCCCATCAACATGCTTCAAAGATAAGTTGGTCCCTCAACATTATAGTGCTATAACTGTCAATGCACTAGTCATGAATGCTATATTCTCATTGATACAATGTTTCACTCTTGTCAAAGTTCCTGTAGCTTCAAGCTTTGCTTGAATTAAATTGAATATATTTATGATCCAGATCATCTTTACTTGCACATCCTTTATATTTCATGACTTTGTGTTGGCATGCAAGTGACTACAATATTTTAATATTCCTTGTTCAATTCTGAAACTATTTCTTTAAGCACTACTTTGGAAACATGCAAACAAGAGCATTTTATTGAGCATTTATACTTTGAAATTTAACCTTTTATATTGCTCATTTGATTATTTGATCATGTCTCATGCTCTTGTATTACTCTGTTTCAATGGACACAATGTTTTCCCTTATGATAGTATACATATGGGTCCTCTTGAAGTATGTCATGTCTATGTCCCTAGAAGGCATCCAATCATGACTACCTTTTCCATTATGATTATCCACTCAAATGGTGAAGCTAATCCTTGATATGAATGCAAGTGCAAGACTCTATGAGTTGTTTATCCATGATGGAATCTATGCACATAATGACTTCTCATGAATAATTAGTCACTATTGAGATTTGTAAAACTAATTCCTTATTCATGGTGAATCAATTGAGTAGATATTTGAGATGAGTAACATTCTTATCCCTCTTAAAACACAAGAGGGCAGCATGTTGTGCTGAACCCTTGTATGAGCCCATTTTACTCCACATGCTATGATGTAAAATGAAAAAAATCCAGCAACAAAAATTTCCCCTATACCTGCATAGTGAACAAGCATATTAGATAGAACAATGAAACTTAGAACATGATAGATATTGATGATGATCTTCTACTTCAACTGGTATCTATTATGTTGCAAAATAGTTTCAATGCCTTATGAGAATAAACTATATGTTTGTTGATGTAGCATATGCAAATAATATTGTTCTCGAGCTCTAATACCAATTTTCCTCATCTCTTGCAGGAATTTCAAGCAGCAACAGGTCAACTCTTGGAGCAACCATGTGAGAGGGACTAAAGAAAGGATGCAACAGTTGAACTTGGGATTTGTCATTCAAGCAATGACGGATCCCTAGTTTTTCCATATTCTCTTTACTTTTTATATCTTTAAATGTATAGTTTATATCTTATGTTGTATTGAAATAGTTATTCCCATGGCTTGTGTGGGACACCATACATTTGTAATTAACAATAAAAACAACATTTGTACAAAACTTGTTCAATATTTCTCTTTTATACATTTTCATATAATGAACTACAATTTATTTGATAACTACTTCTATGCATATGAATGGAACTTAAGCATTAATCAATGTGTACCTTTTATCTTTATTTCGTCATGTAATATGTCAATTCTACCTGAATGAGCTGGAAGGTAAATTAGATAACAGGAACAAAGTGGATGTTCCCTAATAAGGAAAAAATCAATATTGGTATGCAAGGGATATTCACAAGTTGAAGGTATTGATTCTGAGGAGACTTCTTGATTAAGTATGAAAAATTATAAGATCTTCCAAAAACAAGAATTTGCATTATAACTCAAAGAGATCCGAAACCACTCTTAAACATCCTAAAACTATATACATGAAATATAACTTAAAGAAATAGATAGTTAATGTCCATATGTTTATTTCATGTGTATAGTTTCACTAATAGAGAAAGACAAAGAAAAAATGAAAGAGAAAGAAAATCCATTCTAAAAATTCACCATTCATATTTGGTGAGCACCAAATTTGGTACTCATCAAATGGTTTACATTGGGAAATACCAACCCTTTGTATTGGATTTTTCTTCGGAATCCAACCCAAAGGGTTGGAAGACCATTTCATGCCAAAGACATGATTTTTTGAAAAGGTAAAAAAAATCACACATTTTTGGTCATGCTCTCCATCAGGTTTACACATGTTTCAATGCAAATATATAAAAATACCATGATGATGTTATGATATCTCTTAGCTATCTAACCATATAATCATTTTCGTTTTTTTATTATATTAAGGTTTTTATCTTTATGTTAGTGTGTCTATTTTTGTCTGAAACCAACATGTGGTATTTTGTTTATAGGTTTTACTAGATCATTGAATTTTTAAAAATACATTTTTAGAAACTAGACTCCATTCTACATGTATTGAAAAAAAAAATGATTTTCGATGTTTTCAAATTTTTAGGTGGGAGCATGCTCAAATTTCTATTTTTCAAGATGTGTCCACTTTGAAAACTAGTAAAAAATAATATATTCATTAAAACATTAACCAAAAAATCTCACATAAACTAAATGGTGTTTGTTAATTTCTAGTTGACACAATTTTTGAAATTATAAAAAAAAAATTAACATTTTAGGGGAGCACAAGAGACACTATGTTATGTTTTTTTGAAAATCAAGACCAATTTGTGTGTTCCCCATTTTTGAAACCCTTAATCTTCACCATTTTTGAAAATAATTAGTAGTTTAGAAAGTAGATTCGGAGCACTATAACTCTTGTTCTTGTTGCATCTTTAAATTTTGAGTGTAACTATCTTCATTTTCTCATCAAATATCAAAATTTCTTGATTTTAGCAAAAAAGTGGCATCTTAAGATCCCCTTTTTGTGTCAAAACAAAAGGCATGATATGAACCAAAGGAACGTTAAAGACAATGCAGATGATTTTAAAAAATCTTCATGGACTTAAATAATACCCATTATTTTATCTATTTAGAATAGGCATTCCACCTCCAATCTACTTATATATATTAGAGCTCAATGATTAAATATTAAATATTAGTTTTTAACCTCATCTGTATCAAAAATTAGTAAATTATTTGTTCTATTTTTTCTATGTTCAAATTGAGTGAAATGAATTATACTAAAGAATGTCTTTGAATTCAATGTGTTGAAATATCTAGTTCTACTAAATATGTATAAATACGAAAATATTTAATTTAAGTTGTGGTTGTAAATGTTGGAACCATTAAATAAAAAGGCAAGTGTTATAAGATTTAGGTCAAAATAGATAATTATGAGAATAGTAAATAATTAAAACTAAATCAATAACTGAAATAAATTATTCTTAAGAGTAACCTTCAAACTTAATATGTTAAAATATCCAATTATTTAATATATAAATATTGAACTTTTGAATTTAAATTGTGATTGTGGATGGCAGAACCACCAAATAGAAAGGAAATTATTTCTAGCATTATAAATTATTGACCTTGACAATTTTAAACTAGTTTTAGCTCCCCCTTATGTGCTTAGACCTAAATATGCTTAAACTTTACCCATTTTATTATATTTTTCATAAAATTAAGATAAAATTGGGAATTACTATTAATTATTTATTTAACAAGAGTAAAATCCAAAAAATAAGTTTGGTCTAGGGTGCCACTACCGTTGACCAACCTATTTTGGCTCAATGTTTAATATGCTATTGTTGGTTTGTTTATGTTTGAAAATTCAAATTCATTTGTTGGCTTTTTACAATTATTTTTTTGAAAAATGAATAAATGCAAATAAATATAAGTCTTATTCACCATTTGAAACTACTAGGAAATTTGAATATCAATTGAGCATCCTAGAAAGAAGTCAAAAGCAGAATAAGTAGCATTATTACTACATTTTTCTATTAGTCATGACTCATGTTAGAAATGCATTAATTTTATAAGTTTATTCATTTTTATTCTCATTTGTTTTGTGAGTACTAATACTTGTGGGGCTCCTTATCAATAAGAAAATTATCCTTGTAGGAGATGTGTATCATGAATTCAGTCCACCAAGGAGATAAGATATGAGTGGTAAGTTGCAACACTTAGTCATTTATCACTTTTTTTTATCCATTTTCCTTTGCCCAACCAAGGGTAAGAACTCTTTATAACATCATAGCCATTGTGGATGTGGAAACACCAAAATGGGGTTTGACTTAGGGAGGCCCCTATATGGCACAACTCTTTCTCCCCAATCTTGTTTATAGGTGGTAGATATGAAGTGGGTTTGCGAGAAGAATGAAGAATTCATATCAACATCAAGAAAGAAGGATTATTCATCAAAAGACAAAGTTAAAAAGCTAAGTACAAGAGGAAAGAGGCTACAAAATATGACCCACTTGTACATGTTTATATATTTTAGAAATATACATCTTCAATTCTAGGGCACCACCACTCGTAACTAGATAATTTTGATCCTAATTGGCATGCCTAGTTCCTTTTTCTCTGCATTCTTTTATTTTGTTATCAACTTCTATGTTTTAGTCTTGTATTTTTTTGTATTCATATCAATTTTTTGTAGGTTCATAGTTAACCTAGTTCACTTACACATCACACACATCACATCCAATATCAAATCAATCAACCCCCATAAAAAGAGGAACCAAATAATTGACCAACCATTTTAGCTCTTCCATTTTGGATAGTAGCCAAGTGGTCTTATTGTTGAAATGCATACGACACCTGAGGGGGGGGGGTGAATAAGTTGTACCAAATTACTTTTACTTCTGACCTTAATCAACTCCACTTTAACTTTAATCTGATATTAAGTATAAATGTGAAATGCAGATAACAAAAAGAAAATACAAGAGACACAAGATTTACGTGGAAAACCCAATGATGGAAAAACCACGATGAGGATTAACTCACAACATAATAGTAATGCAATATCGGATACAAAGTCTCACTACCAGAGGGATCACTACTTAGAAATGACTCACTATCTAGATATAAAGGCTCACTGCCTACAAACAAAGAAAGATAATAGAAAATCCACCACAACAGGTTCCACACATTCACAACCTAATCAAAGGATTGTAGACACAATCAACTCACTACTTTCAGGAATCTAACACATCAAAGTACTATTTCCTTAATTCACTTTCACACACTCTTCTTTTCGCACTTGTTTCACACACTTCAGTCATGCTTTCAATTCACAACATCTTGACTTATATTTATACCATCTCCGATCTTGAAATATTTGTCCAAGGTCGGCTACACATCCTTTATTTTACAAATTCAAATTAGGTCGGTGACTCAAAATTCCCACAGTGGATAAGAATGAGAGTGGACCAATTAAATACTTAATTAGGACCCAAACAACATCTTAGATCAATCACATGTTTCCTTAATCAATGCTTATTCTCCATGTAATGTGCAAACACTAGGTCGACCAAACCTAATGAAAAAACCAATGAAATTTGAAGTATGTGCATCCATAGGAAGATGATGACATGTGGATGACACAAAATGCTTCACCAGATACTAAAACACCTCTTAGAAACCTTTAGATACATCTGTAGAAAATGCAACAATTTTTATACACAAAACATTCTTCAATAGTCTAACCGAACCATACAGACACACATAGTAGCTTTGGGAAAGCCTTTCAAAGCACCAAACCTCAAGAAAATTTTATAGAACATAAAGAACATCAATATTAACTTTCTTCTAGATCCGAGAGATTTGAGACAAAACAACAAAAGACTGCAGAGCAGAGACATCTCTCCCAGTCCACAAATAAACTATTATGCCAAACTGATTCACACACCAGTGAACACATCTTTCACTCTCCATCAACCTAGAAGCTAAAGCTCAGTATATATTATCCATTGAAGCCTATAAACAATACTACAGATCATCACATGCATATGATCAACATAGAAGAAATGCAGAGCACATTACTGGAGCACACTCAAAACACACACACAACCTTGTCTTCATTGTTTATTAATTTTCTCAAAAGTACTTGACATCAGCACAACTACAACACTATAAATATAGATCCGTGTACTCTGAAGAATTCTACAGTATCTCAACTACACATGTACCACCTGCAATCACTTTGAACTGTGTTGACATAAATGAAAAAACCACAAACACATTCAGACTTGCAACAATCTCCCCTTTTTCATTGATGGAAACACATGATGTGAAAAACCATCAAAGACAACATACACACTCTCCTACTTCTTCTTCCCTTTCTTTTCCAAATTAGACAACCTGCACAACATTTATGCACTCTCTTCTCCTTGCAAGATTCTTTCTCCCTTTCATATTTTTCACATGACTCTCTCCCCCCCTTTGACATCAATGTAAAATAAAAATTTGCATGAAACTTCTACCATATAGAGCTCTGATCAGTCCCCCTTAGGAGTGCAACCACATCTCATACTACAACAATGATACTCTCTACTCCCCTTGAGGAGTAGACCTCAATCATCAATCTAGACAAATAAAGAATTTGTAGATCCACTGGACTGATGCACCTCCATGTGCACCTAGTTTAAGGAAGGAGTGGAAGTAACCCTTAACTCCCCCTTGAGATACTCAAAATTATCCTATGGAAGATCCTTAGTAAATTTATTTGCAATATGATCCTTAGTAGACAAATATTCAATTTTGACTTCATTTTCCAATACCTTCTCCCTCAAGAAATGATATCTGATAGATATATGCTTTGTCATAGAATGCATCACCAGATTCTTTGAAATGTTTAATGAACTTGTATTGTCACAAAAGATAGGTATAGGCTTATCACATATCACACCTATATCTTGTTGAAAATAAAGGAAAATTTGTAGCTCAAAACTTGTAAAACTATGTGACTGTAGATCTAATTAAGTATTCTTTACATCACAATTATTTGTGCATGATTAATCTATTTAGATCAATTCTTTATGTATGATTATTTTGTTTAGATCAATTTTACCAATTGTATAAAGAGACAAAAGATTGTAGAAGACTGAGACAAAAGATAGAAGTGACACAACATATACGTGGAGAAACCCTTTTGGGAAAAAAATCCACCAAAATCAATAGTGCTTGTATTATTTAACCTTAGAACAAGATTAAAATAACACTATATCAATCCTTGATTGATATGCTTCCTTTTTCTTCAACAACGCTTCTTCAAAATGTGCAATAAACTCTCATGAAACTCTTATGCACTTGCTGCAATAAATAGACAATTATGAGCATGTAAAACTCATAACAGTTGTCAATTATAAGAGCATGAATCTCCTCTCAAAAATGTATGCCTAGATTTGTCAAGTAGAGTTCCACCATGTAAATAGAAGTCAAACCGAAGTCTTCCTCAATTTAGGCACCCCAAACTAAACACTTAACTGAACTTTAGTCATGAAGATATCTTGTAAACTCCACCTCAAAGTTGGCACCCAAGAATGGGTCCCACTTGATTGAGCCTTGTAAATATCTTCTCATATAAAAGGTGTTAACTGAAAGATGCCAACTTGGGCGCCCAAGGTGGAACCAAGTCAATCTTAGTTAACGAAAACATATATCTCCACCAATTCATGCAAACAACATTTATGATTGATCATCCCCACTTAACTGAAAGTACGCACCTACTATCTATCATACAACTAAAGCTATTAGTCATACAACTCAATTCAACTAACATGAAATTCAAGTCAACTATCATGCAACTCAAAATAGCTGCATGTAACTCAAGTCAACTAGCATGCAACTCAAGTCAACTAGAATGCAACTCAAAATAACTACATGGAATTGAAGATAACTGAACCATAACTGAATTGAACTGATACTAAATTGATAGTGCCACTCCACTCTTGTAAATATCAATCCCTATTTTTTAGAAATAAGACATTCATTACTGAGGTGTTATCAAACCTCCAAATAGTTAACTGAAGCAAGGTGGGTTCCACCTTCCATGTGGGTGCCCCTTGTGCTCCTATCTTGTAGGATCTCAAAATGGATGTCCTCACATGTTCCTATTATTTAGGAATAATTACAATTGCCAATTTACCTGTTCATTTCATTCAAATTTAAAATCTTTTTAATTCTAGTGTTGGGGAACACTTTCCAAGGACTTAGGAGATACATGAAATATGTTTAGGATTGCAATTAAATGGCATCCGATTCCCAACACATCCTTCAATATTTTCTTCATCCAAAGTATGTGTGTACAACAAGATGTTGCTGCAATATACTTAGCTTCTATAGGGGACAAAGAAACTAAATCTTGTTTCTTGCTTAACCATGAGACCAATCTTCCTCCAAGAAAGAATGCACCACCACTTGTACTCTTCCGATCATCTACACAACCAAAAAAATCTGCATTAGAGTAGGCAGTCATGGTGAAATCAGTATCCTTAGGATACCATAGGCCATAATCTAGAGTCCCCTTTAGATATATTTGAATATCCTCTTCACAATTGTAACATTTGTCTCTTTAGGTTCTTCTTGAAGTCTAATAGATAAACATACTGCATGCATGATATCTGGTCTAGTAGCAGTAAGATATAACAGTCCACCAATCATAGATTTGTACATTCTCTATCAAATTTAGAAGAATCAACATCCTTACTCAATTTGCATCTGATTACCATAGGGGTACATACCAGTTTGGAATCATCCATTCTAAACTTCTTCAATAATTCTTTAACATACTTAGATTATGAAATGAATATACCCTTATCAGTTTAATTCACTTGAAGTCCAAGGGAGATATTCAACTCACCAATCATAGACATCTCAAACTCTTGTTGCATCTCCTTTGCAAATTTCTTGCACATACATTCATTTCCTCCAAAGATAATGTCATCAACATACACCACAACTATCAACATTCTATTTCTTTTGACTTTGAAATAGAGATTATTATCTGTGGAGCCTTTGTTGAACCCTTGTTGTGTCAAATATCTATCCAACCTTGCATACCATGCTCTGGGAGCCCGTTTAAGTCCATATAGTGCATTTTTCAACTTGTAGACCATGTTCGGTTTGTCTGATAACTAAAATACTTTTGGTTGTTCCATGTACACCTCTTCTTTCAATTCTCCATTCAAGAATGCAGACTTAATATCCATCTAGTACACTTTTAAATATTTATGAGAAGAAAATGCCAAACACATCTAAATGGCCTCCATTCTTGCCACCAAGGAAAATATATCTTCAAATTATATTCCTTCAACCTATGAATAACCTTTGCATACAAGTCTTTCTTTATTTCAAACTAATTCACCATCTTCATTTAGCTTATTCCTAAACACCCATTTTGTACTAGTTACATTCTTGTTTACTAGTCTAGGAACTAGTTCCCATGTTTGATTCTTCTCTATCTATAGCAATTCCTCTTTCATTGCTCTAACCCAATTCACATCTTTGCATGCCTCACTCATAGTTTTAGGTTGTATCTTAGAAAGTAAACACAAATTTACTCCAACCACTTTACTTCTTTTCTTTACACCTTCACTTATATCTCAAATTATTTGTTC
The DNA here is from genome assembly GCA_007115665.2 of Sequoiadendron giganteum. Taxonomy (NCBI): domain Eukaryota; kingdom Viridiplantae; phylum Streptophyta; class Pinopsida; order Cupressales; family Cupressaceae; genus Sequoiadendron; species Sequoiadendron giganteum. Next base: position 395,722,037 of record CM021110.1, on the reverse strand, counting down.
CTCTAGATGTTTCTTCTGTACATATTTAAGAGTCTTAGGAGTAGGTTGCAGAATCTCCTCTTCTTCACTTTGTTCTTTATCTTCCTTTTCCTCTTCCTGTATTTGTCCTCAGATAGCATCATCTACTTGAACTTCACTTATTTCAATTGGTCTGTGCATTGCTTTATCAACCTTTACATTTTCACTTTCAACTATTTTTCTCAGTCTTCTATTGAAGCATCTATATGCTTTGCTATTAGATGAATATCCAAGAAAAATACTTTCATCACATCTTGCATCAAACTTCCCAAGGTTCTCATCATCTCTTTTGATGTACCATCTACCTCCAAACACCTTAAAGTACTTAACAGTAGGATTCTTACCAATCCATAGCTCATAAGGAGTCCTTGTGTTGTTACCTATGTTCTGAACTATGTTAAGAATGTAAATAGCAGTGTAGATTGCTTCTCTCTAATGTACATTAGGAACATTTTCCTCTTTCATCATAGTCCTTTCAGCCTCTTGAATAGTTTGGTTCTTCCTTTCCACAACTCTGTTCTGTTAAGGAGTTCTAGGAGTAGAGTAATGTCTCTTTATACCATTCTCTTCATGAAATGCATTAAACTCACTAGAAGTGAATTCTCCACCTCTATCAGACCGTAAAAATTTGATTCTTAGGTTTACTTAATTCTCTACTCTTGCTTTGAACACGTTGAATCTATCTAGGGCTTGAGATTTTTCCCTAAGAAAGGTAACCCATTCCATTCTAGAGTAATCATCAATCAAAAGCATAAAATACCTGTCATTGTATACACCTAAATATGGTATGGAGAATCTAATTAATTAAATATGACTTATTTGATTAATTACCCTGAATTCCTCTACTATTGAATAAATATAGATATTTATTTATATAGTTAATGTTTAAATTCTTATTAAAATTCTTCTAATTCTACTATTATTTCATCTTAATTAAATAAAAAAAATTAAATACTTTATTTTATTTAATTATCAAATTCCCCTATTTATCCTATCTTAATCACATCATTTAATCTTAATTAATTAAACAAAGGTTAAATACTTTATTGTTTAATTATCATTTCTATTTTAATTTAATAAACAACTTCTATAGTTTGTTTTATTAAATTATTTATTCCCTTTTTTTCAAATTTAAATAAATCAAAATATTTAAATAGAAGGCATAAATCAAATTTCCTTTATTCACTCACCAATAAAATTAGATATTTTATATCTAATTAATTCAACTAGCATTCACAAGAAGCTTTGAAGACAAATTGGAGACAAATTGGAAATCAATCTCTCAATCTTCTTCCTCTAATTCTTCCTATCATCTTGCCTGGTGTTTACATGGGGAGGAACCATTCCAAAAATCTTCTCAATCTTCTCAATCTCTCACCATTCAATCCTCCATATTGAATCCAAGCCTCTACTTTGCTACCCCTATGCAAATCTGCTACCTTGAATCTATAAATACAGCCTTTCCCAATAGGAAATAGATCCCAATTTTGTGAAATCTTACTTTGCAGGAAAAGAAATCAAGCAATCAAGCATCTTAGTATCATAGCAATCATAGCATCAGTATAATTCATATCATGGATGCATCTTAGTTTTACTATAGCTTTCTTTCATCATATTTCATGTCAATATAGATTACAGTAGCATCAATATCATCTAGAAATCATTATCAATCATCACATCATTATATTTAGCATCATTCCATTCTCCAGATTGGAATTTTAACAGTCACAAGTGCTTACCAAATCAGAGAGCCCTTTATGATTTAATAAATCTTTGGAAATAGGAAACAATGAGATGCTTTCAAGTTTCTACTCTTTTTAATAGATTAATTGTTGAATCTTTGATATAATGTTTCATTAAGAAGTGTATTTACATTGTTACTTATTCACACTTACAATTTGGCACCCACCGTGGGGACTCTAACCCCATATTTCACAAAAAAATTATGAAAAGTGTCCTACAGGATTCTGGCATGTTCATTTTAGCATGATCGAGAGATTTTTTGGCGCTTCCGATGAAAACTATAGCACTTCAGAGGTCTAGTTTAGTGCTTTTGTATCCAAAGTAGTGCTTCCACACTCTGTTTTATCGCTCCTGAGGTCTGTTTTAGCACTTTTGTATCCAAAGTAGCACTTACACACTCTATTTTAGTGCTTTTGAGGTCTGTTTTAGCACTTATGTATCCAAAGTAGTGCTTATAGACTTTGTTTTAGTGCTTCTGAGGTCTATTTTAGCACTTCTACAAAATAGCACTTTTGCAATCTGTTTTAGCGCTTTGATAGACAATCTTAAAATGGCCATATCTTAGTCATACAGAGGTCTTTTTCAAAACTTTCTTTTTTTAAATGGGGTAAAATTTCATAAGCTATGAAATGGTGTAGGTATTTCTCACTTTTTGTAGAGTTAAAATTTTCAATTTTACATTTAAAGTCAAATCACATTGTAACTTGGTCTAAGATTTAGGGTTTTTATGCTTAATCATTCATCTAACCCTTGTATCTTCTTATTTATTGATCTCATCTAACATTTTGAGCATTTATTGCTGGTTTTAAGAGGAACATGGAACATTGAAGTGAAAAAAAATAAATTTGATATCCATTGTAATAGTGTTTTCAAACACTCATGGGAAAATAAACCATCATATGTTATTTTTCATTCATGCTTTAGGACCAACTAGCATTACTTTGGGCTTAAAATTAACCATCTACACGAGTTTTGTCAAAGTTGGTTAAAAAGAACATTAGAAACTCACTGGTTTTTGGATTTGGATTAAAATGAACCAATCCTAGGATAGTCATTGGGTTTAAAATTTATCAATCCTAGGGTAGCCATTTGGTTTAAAATTTAGCAATCCTAGGATAAACATCACACATTTTTCTATATCAGTTAAAATTAACACCATGACTTTTGTAAAGCAAAATCTTCACATAGAATAGAAAATTTGTATTTTGGGTTTAAAAGTTGAATATTGATTACTGTGCTTGTATGGTGATAGGCCTATGCTCTCCCCTTAACTAGGTGATCAAAATTCTAGAATCATCCTTTGATTTCATGCAATTCATGCTTTATTAAATCCTTTAGAAGGCCTATCATAGTGGGAAAAAGTACTCACCCTATGGGAACAACCTAAGTGGGAACGCCTAAAGCCAAGGATTCCAACCCACTATAATCAAAAGCGAGTTGTTGATCAAAGTCCAAATCAATGGAAGTGTGAAAGATAACCATCCCCAAAATATTTTTTCTAAATATTGCGAGGTCTCCTAAGGGAGTTTATCATTTGGCTCTCCGAACGGAAACCCTATCTACAAACCATAGTGTAGAATCTAGCTGAGTTAGTAACCAGACATTGTAATACTCGCAGTGCAAGGGGAGGGAAGAATCTACCCCCAAGACACTCACCATATAATTTCCAAGGACCATTTTCTCAAGGGATCAAGAAATCTAACCTTGAGCATGTGCATGTAAATGACAAAAACATGGGCACCCTCTTGGGGGTGACTGTGTGAGTCAATGCAATTTTAAGATGTGGGTTGTTGAGTTTAACGATGACCTTGTTGACCTTAAGAGTGACTCTGTCTGGAGTGTATTTTGGTTAAACAAACTAGTGGAAATCCAGGAGGATCATGTTTGATTCTTGAACATACATTTATTGTTTAGACTCTAGGTCTTAAAGAAAACAACTATTTTAAAAATGCTTGTTGTTTTTTCAAAACATTAAATCAGATAAGATCATCTTGAAAAACACAAAAAAAACATAACGCTATTAGAAACCCCTGTCACACAGTTAACATCAAAATTTGGATTTTTATTAGAACATAAACTTTCCTAAATCAAAAGAGTCTTAAACTTGCATAAACTGGACTTTATAATTGAATTTGTTCAAATCAAACCAAGATCTACCATCCAAAAGTGTCTCAATCAAACACATTTGATTAGTAAGTTAAATCTTAGGATCATTCATCCTAAATCAAAGAAGCTAAACCGTATAATCAAACTTGTCAACTTAGTCTCATCAATATAATCTATCATTCTATTTGACTTGAGTTAATATCCCTAACACTATACCAAAACAAGATCAAAAGTTTATTGAAAAAAATAATGTTTGTATATCCATTTTAACAAGGTCACGAAGACTAAAAAAACAAAGAATAGGAAATTGAAACTCAAATCACCATCCCCGAAATAGATGAGGATCAATTAAATGCTTTAGCTCATCAAATAAAAAACCTTCAATAACAAATCTGGGATATGAAAAGGGAAACAACCATAGACAGATGTTTTCTACCAGACATTTTTTCTTATTCCTCTAACAAAAATCTTGACATAACACCCTCTCCACCAACAACTACATCATCCAAGTTCAATATCTTTGAATTTTTGAAATAATCAAATCAAAAGCCCAAATCTCAATCCTCAAACACAAATGATATTGAATAATCCTATCATGTCATGCATTTATCCCCATCCACCATAAGCCAAAATAAACCTCAAGGTTCTTTCGCTCAAATTAAAAATTCCATCCAATAATCCTCTTCTATCATATCTTCAACATCAAATGATTCATGTCAATCTCTCAATCCAAAGCATGCTAGCATAGACTCCCCTACACATCAAGATTAAAATATTCTTTCCACTCCATCCAATGATATCAACATTCCACAAATTATTCCTATATTAGATCAAGATCCCATTTTTTAAGAATCTTATGATGATCGCCTCCTTTCACTTTTCATCCAAAATAATTCCCTTCCATCTCAAGAGACAAGTATCCTTCCAGATTCTTCTTCGACATCACCTCATCAATCCATACCATCTCATGATTCTATTACATCACAAGAGCATGATAGGTCTTCCATCCTATCTAATGATGTCTTACCAAATAATGATCAAGACATGCTTTCTACAAAATCTCATGATTCCCTTCCTCATCAAGATCAAGATATGCTTCCATTCAAGGATACCCTTTCATCCCATGAAGATTTTTATCCTTCTCATGGTCAATATATGCCTTTCATACCACTTCATAATGATTCCATACTTAATAAAGTACAAGCTACTTCCTCTCCTACACCTCATGATCCTTTTCCATGTCAAGATCAAAACACCACATCATCCCCATGTCAAGAGCCTATCACACCTATTCAAGCTATCCATGAACCCCGCACCTATAAATTGGGATCCTCCACCTTTATCCATTCTAGTTTTCTTCCAACACCTATCCTCTCATCCATATCATATCCTCCCCAAAATGGAATCGCATCTTGTTTCACAAAAAATACATATCCCATTGGTAAACGTATATGTCAAAGTATGAATTACAAAGGAAAAGGATTAGGCCTTCATGAGCAAGGTATCCTAGAACCCCTTTCTATTCAAAGAAACCCATATCACCACAGCCTTGGTTATACACCTAAGTGTCCTAGTTCAACAAACCTACCATCTATCTTAGGTCCTCATCCTAATCCACCAAACATACAATCTATCCTAGGTCTTCATTCTAGTCCATCAAAACTTCCCTATATCCTAGGTCCATATCCTATTTCTCAAGAACAAAAAAGGCACACATCCTTGATTCCCTTTCAAAATTATACCCACATTAACTCATCCATAATACCTCCATATCATTCATCTCAATCCACCCCTCCCATTACTCTTTGAAGTAGTTTGAGTACCAAATATCAAAAGATTCTATATCAAAATCCACATGTATCAAAGGATCAAAATATCTCCTCAAAGAGACATGCAAAAATAAAAGAAAAATTGATCCAAAATTAAAAAAAAAATCTAAAAGGCCATAAAGGCCCAAAAAATAAAATCTCAAAGACCACAAAGGTCAATAAATCAAAAGAAATTTTCAAAAGGCCACAAAGGCCCATCAAAGAAAAAAGGAAATTTTCAAAGACCACAAAGGTCCATAAATCAAAAAGAAAAATGTCAAATGCCACAAAGGCCCACAAAGAAAAAATCAAAGTGAAAAGTCAAGTGGATTCCAAAATGTCTCATAGAAGCAATAAAATCTAAATTGGCATCCAAATTTTATAATCCAAAAGCTTCCTCCAATTTTCCATCTAATAACCTATCACCTTCCAAATCCATTTTTCCTCCATCACTCCACCACCCTTCAAGGTGTGTGCCAATTTTGTTCTTTCCATCCTTTCCATCTATCCATCAACAGGCTTCCAACCTCCTATCCATTATCCAACATTCATCCCCCATCATTCTCCTTTAATCGAAACCTTTGCATAAGTTCTTAGATTCTTCAATCATATCATTAATCTGCCAACATTTAGGACTTTGATTCCCATTTCGATGGTTTATTAGAGGGATATTTGGTTGTGAAACTTGATGCTTAAGTCCTTACTCCATTTCCCTATCATCCATATCCTATCTTCCATATTCCTCTTGCACTCTACACTTAGGGACAGGTTTCATTCATCTTATCATTCATGGTCATTATCCTTTCTATGCTCATTCCTTACATATCAACCCTTGATCTTGACAAGGTTAAGGATATTCTTGAACATAATATATATTATCCTATACAATTTATCCATATCTTCCATGCCATATCTTTCATCTTATCCACATTCCATCATCCTTACTAAATACATCCTTTCTTCCTTTCCTTGGTCTTGATAAGGAATAGGGACAAAATACTTGGGCCTTGTGTGTGTATTTTATCTCGTTGATCTTGATCATCCCATTCATTATTTTTATCCTTTCTTTCTTCCATTCTATATCTCCTAGCTTATAAAAATCCATGTCACCATGTCCCTTTGCAACCTTGAATCTTATCTTACAAATCATATTTAAGCCTAGCTACAAAATATTATCTAATCCTCATATCTTTTGTCAATCAATCATCAAAAATCATCAATGTTATCATACTTAGAGGAAATTAGTGATCCTAAGTACTTATCATCATCATGCCTTATGGGATCTATCATTCTTGGCATCTTAATCAATCAACCATTATCATCTCGCAACAATTGATATGTTGCTTGTGTGACATGTTTTGTAGTGAATCTTTCATTTTGATCTATCAATTATCCATGGTTGCATTGCCCTTATTTTGGGGTATCTTATTCCTTCAATTAGTCATATAATCTCATTTCATCTTAAATATCCTAAAAAGTCCAAAAAAACAAACAAAAAAATCTGAAAATCTGAAAAGGTGCAATAAAATCTCATGTACATATCCTGGCAAATGTCGTTGTGTCTCACCCTAGCTTGGAGGAAAAATATCGACCTCACTAGGGGCAATAACACATCAAGGAAACAAGCACAACAAAAATAATGATCAAAGCACAACCCAAAATGGAACATCAATCACCATCGAAAATACATTAGACGTTCATATCACAACAGAAAATCCAAAAAAAAGTCAAAGACATGAGTCTGTGTCAGTCTAACTACATGGTCTCTGCATGTATAACATAGGTAAGGCTAATCTTTGATCATCCCTCGAGGCCCCTAGGATAGGTCAATAGGTTAGATTTGGTCCAAAATCTCAGAAAACAACAAAAACATCAAAAAATCGAACATAAAATCAAATCAATATGGATGATCTAATATGAATAATGGTTGAAATAATTTAAGCAAAAGTTAAATTGTTGTACTTCGATCTTTGTTATCATTTCTTTGGATCAAATCGATGATGTATTTAACTAGAGAAGCTAGGAAGGAGAATGATATTTTCTTTTTCTGTTGTTTGTGAGTTAATCATTATTATTATGTGAATTGTTGCAAGACGCGCTCTACAAATTATCACTGATGACATTAAGAATTCACATAGGAAAGTGATTGATTCTTGTCTGTTTACACAAGAAATGCTCAGGTCATCTCAGTTTAATTGTACCTAGATGCTTGTGTTCACTTGCAATTTCAAAAATCATGGAAGGAGTACTCAGGTCATCATGGTCTAATTCATACCATCGATGCTTGTACTCACTTACAATATTTTAAAAGGCTCAATGATGACAAAAAACACATATACATGGATTGTTAAGATGTGAATGTTTGCATGTAGTTTTGCATGGTCTAATTATATTGAATTTATGTTAGTTTTTTATTTGTAGAATAATTGATTCCAAAGGCTGGTGAATCAATCACATGATGGAGCAATCATAAAATCTCTGACTGAGTAAGTGTACATCATCAAGTCTCACTACATTAATCAATCCTATATTGGGGAGTATCAATAAAAGTTGGTAAACTACATCGACTAATGATATCTATATCAGCCTACACCAGATGTAGAATCATGTCCCACATCTTTGGGAAAAACTCTAAAATCCTCCTATAATCATAACATATAATAAATCAGCAATATTATCAATCAATCAGCCTATCAATCTATCATTGATTCTAACCTATCATGAGGTCAATCAATCAATTTATTATTGATCCTCGCCTATCATGAGGTCAACCAATCAATCTATCATTGATCCTTGCCTATCATGAGGTCAATCATCAATCTATCATTGATCCTTGCCTATCATGAGGTCAATTATCAATATATCATTGATCCTCACTTATCATGAGGTCAAACATCAATCTATCATTGATCCTCACCTATCATGAGGTCAATCATCAATCAATCATTGAATCTCACCTATCATGATATCAATAATCTTCTAACCTATCAAGATCAACAATCAATGTCAAATCAAAGGCCAAAATGATAAAAAATCATTAAACATAACGAGGCAAAGTAGGGCATCATTTTATCATCTGGCAGAATCAATATTCTATATTAGGGGATAAATTATTTCACCATCAAATCATCATCAAATCATCATGGAATCATCATAGAATCATCAAAAAATCATAATTTTTTTGAAAAATTCAAAAAAAATCAAAAAATCATAAATTTATCTCTCAAGGGGGCATATATTCATCAATCACCTGAAAATCAATGTCTGGGGCATACTGAAAAAAATTTGTCAATACTAGTAGGAAAAGAAAAAATTTATTTGAAGCAATGCGTAAACACATCACTTCAAAGAGGGAAAAATGTATACACCTAAAAATGCTCTGGAGAATCTAATTAATTAAATACAACTTATTTGATTAATTACCCTAAATTCCTCTACTATTGAATAAATAGAAATGTTTATTTTTATATTTCATGTTTAAATTCTTATTAAAATTCTTCTAATTCTGCTATTATTTCATCTAAATTAAATAAAAAAAATTAAATACTTTATTTTATTTAATTATCAAATTCCACTATTTATTCTATCTTAATCACATCATTTAATCTTAATTAATTAAACAAAGGTTAAATACTTTATTGTTTAATTATCATATTTCTTCTATTTTAATTTAATACACAATTTCTATAGTTTGTTTTATTAAATTATTTATTCCCCTTTTTTCTAATTTAAATAAATCAAAATATTTAAATAAAAGGCATAAATCAAATTTCCACTATTCACTCACCAATAAAATTAAATATTTAATAGCTAATTAATTCAACTGGCATTCACTGGAAGCTTTGAAGAAAAATTGGAGACAAATTGGAATTCAATCTCTCAATCTTCTTCCTTTGATCCTTCCTATCATCTTGCCTGGTGTTTTCATGGGGAGGAACCATTCCAAAAATCTTCTCAATCTTCTCAATCTCTCACCATTCAATCGTCCAGATTGAATCCAAGCCTCTACTTTTCTTCCCATGTGCAAATTTGTTGTCATGAATCTATAACTACAACCTTTCCCAATAGGAAATGGATCCCAACTTTGTGCAATCTTACTCTATAGGAAAATCAATCAAGAAATCAAGCATCTTAGTATCATCACAATCATAGCATTAGTAGAATTCATATCATGGCTGCATCTTAGTTTTATTGTAGCTTTCTTTCATCATATTTCATGTCAATATAGATTACAGTAGCATCAACATCATCTAGAAATCATTATCAATCATCACATCATTGTATTTAGCATCATTCCATTCTCTAGATTAGAATTTTAATTGTCACAAGTGCTTACCAAATTTGAGAGCCCTCTGTGATTTAATAAATATTTGGAGATAGGAAACAAAGAGACACTTTCAAGTTTCTAATATTTTTAATAGATTAATTGTTGAATCTTTGATATAATGTTTCATTAAGAAGTGTATTTATTTTGTTACTTATTCACACTTACAATCACCATTAAGGCTTACTATTTTTGTGGGACTACAAAGGTCTATATGAATCAATTCCAGCATTTTGGTAGATGATTGTTCTTTTCCTTTAAAACTACATCTTGTTCATTTTCCCAACTAACAACTTCTACAAACAAAATTGGTAGGCTTTGTGATTCTAGGAAGATCCCTAACAACTTCTCTTGAACTGGTCCTGATCAGATTGTCACAGTTTACACATCTCATCCTTCGATGCCATAGACAACTTTCATTAACTTGAGAAACAAAGAACTGACCATCACCACTCTTAAGCTGATAGATTTTTCCATAAGTCCTTCTTCCTATAGCTACCATAGTTTAGGAACCTTTTCTAATCTCATAGGTTTTATCCTAAAACACAAGCTTAAATCCTTTGCTACATATTTATCCAACACTCAAAATATTATGCCTTAATCCCTTAACATAATAGACATCATCAGTACTATGTTTTCCATCAAGACTAATTATTCATTTTCCAACAATCTTAGCACCAGAATCATCTCCAAATATAACTAATACTCCATCATACTTTTCAAGTTTAGTGAACTTACTTCTATCTCTGGTCATATTATTTGAGCATCCACTATCAATTACCGAATAGTCTTGACCCTGTCTAAAATGAAAGGAAGTAACCAGAGTACCTTCCATCTCATCCTTCTTGTTCTCCAAACTAGATTCCCTTGCACATCTTCCATGGTTAGTAGATAGATTTATTCTCCAAGGCTAGAAACAAGCATTCATCTTTATCATCCTCAAAATCATATTCATCATCAAAAATTCTAGCATCTTCTCTAACATAATATAGTTTCTTGAACTTTTTGTCCTGCTTGTCTTTATTATTATCTCCATTCTTCTTCTATGCAACTCTATTTGGACATCTTCAAGCATAGTGACCAATATTTCCACAACTGAAAAATTTAAAAGGTAACATACCTTTGTACTTACCGATACCTTTCTTCAATTTCCTTGTAAATTTTTCTTCCAACTCTTCTGAACCATCACTATCTAAATCATCTTCTATCTTAGTTTCTTTGAAGGTTGTTTCAACTTTCTCCTTTTCTCTTCCAAAATTCCTCATCTCAAATGTAGTCAAGGTGCCAAATAGTTGTTCTTTAGTAAATTTCTTTGGATCATATGATTCTTCAATAGAAGATACCTTGTCACTATAATTCTCTGGTAGGGTCATCAAAATCTTCTCTATTACATCTTCAGCTACCATGGTACCACCTTGATTTTTGATTTCATTTGTTGTAAGTTCAACTCTCTGATAGTAGCTTGCAATTTATTCACCTTCTTCCATAAGTTTTGAAATCTACGCTTTGTTGTTAGCTTCCTTGATAATTTGACTCTATCATTTCCTTCACAGATATATTTTAACTTTTCCCATACTTCATAAGTAGTGCCTAAAGAGATAAATTTTTCCTGTTCAATTCTAGATAAGTAACTAAAGATTGAATACCTTGCTTTTCCATTCTCCTCATAGGAAGAAATCTCATCTATAGAATAAGGACCACTTGCCAGCTCAACATATTTTTTCTCAACAACTTTCCAAGTCTTAAAACCAAGAGAGATTACATAACCTCTCATCTCCACTTTCCAGTCACTATAGTTAGCTCCATCAAATATAGGGATTTGCAACTTGTGCACAATTTGATCTACCTCAAGTGGTTGAGCTCTTCTCTAAGGAACCAAAGCTCTGATACCAATTGTTGAAATGCACAAGACAATTGAGAGGGGGGGTGAATTTGTTGTACCAAATTACTTTTACTTCTTACCTTAATCAATTCCACTTTAACTTTAATTTGTTATTAAGTATAAACATGAAATGCAGATAACAAAAAGAAAATACTAGAGACACTAGATTTATGTGGAAAACCTAATGAGGGAAAAACCACGATGAGGATTAACTCACAATAGTAATGAAATACTCGATACAAAGGCTCACTTCCTGAGGGATCACTACCCAAAAAGGACTCACTATCTAGATACAAAGTCTCACTGCCTACAGATAGGACTCACTATCTAGAAGGAGGCTCACTACCTACAAAAAAATAAATACAATAGAAAATCCACCACAACAGGTTCCACACATTCATGACATGATTAAAGGATTGCAGATACCATCAACTCATTTATTTCAAGAATCTAGCACATCAAAGTACTACTACCTTAATTCACTTTCACACACTCTGCTTTTCACACTTGTTTCATACACTTCACTCACTTTCAATTCACAACATCTTGACTTATATTTATACCATCTTTGATCTTGAAAACTTTCTCCAAGGTCAGCTACACATCCTTTATTTTACAAATTCAAATTAGGTCGGTGACTCAACATTATTGCAATGGATAAGAATGAGAGTGGACCAATTAAATACTTAATTAGGACCCAAAAAATATCTTGGATCAATCACACACTTCCTTAATCGATCCTTATTCTCCATGTAATGTATAAACACCAGGTCAAACAAACCTAATAAAAACACCAATGAACTTTGAAGTACATGCAGCCACAGTAAGATGATGACATGTGGATTGCACAACATGTTTTACTAGACACTGAAACACCTCTTAGAAACCTTCAAATACATCCTCAACAGTTGCAACAATCTTTATCCATAGAACATTCTTCAACAGTCCAACCAGACTATGTAGACCAACACAGTAGCTTTGGAACAAGCCTTCTGGAGTACCAAACTTAAAGCACATTTGCTAGAACATAGAGAACATCAATATTTACCTTCTTTCAAATTTGAAAGATCTAAGACAAACCAATAGAATACTACAAAGCAAAGACATCTCTCCCAGTCCATAGACAAACAGTTCTACCAAACCGGTTCACACACTGATGAACACATCTTTCACTCTCCATCAACCTAGAAGCTAAAACTCGGGATATATTATCTATTGAAGCCCATAAAAATTACTAAAAATCCACATAGGCATAGGATCAACATAGAATAATTTCAGAGCACATTACTAGAGCACACTCAGAACACACACACAACCCTGTCTTCATTGTTTATTAATTTTATCAAAAGCACTTGACATTAGTACAACTGCATCACCATAAATATAGCTCCATGTACTCTCAACACTTCTATAGCATCTCAACTACACATGTACTAGCTACAATCACTCTGAACTATGTTGACATCAATGACAACACCACCAAACACATTCATACTTGCAACACTTATGTGACCAATTTGGTTCCTCTCTAATGTGATGCTGGGAAAGGTGTGATTCAGACACTAGATCCCTTTTTCCCACATCACATTTTGGTGAGCCCAACAATTTTTACATTTACAAAGCCTTTTGAAATTATAACTTTGTCATTGTGAAATTTGAGTGTAATCTTAGATTGTTTTCATTTGATAAAGTGCATGCACATCTTAGTAAAATACATTGAAAAAGTATAGATTGGCATATTGTTTGTCATTTAAAAAGATCACAAGTGTAATCTTTCAACATTTTCAAGATAATTTTAGTTAGTCACAACATTTTAAATTTTAGAAATTATTGTTTGAACATATCACATTACTCTAACAATATAAAATTTTATGCATGTGTGTGCTTCACAAGAATAAATTAGGTTTTCATTCATTTCAGAATATTTTTTTTCTTTCAAACCTAGAGTTGTGTAACCTCATATCCTTAGACACTAAATTTTATTTTCATACTTTTAAACTATTAAAATCTTGCACCTCTAGTCTAGGGTGCCATCACCCTTGTCTAGGTCATTTTTGTCAAAATTTGAGTCATAGTTCTATCTTTGTGACCTATGTGTAATCTTGTTTTTTGTTTCTAAAATCCGTTTCATTTTCTATCACTTTTTATTTTTTCTTCTCTTCATTATATAATGACTTATGTCTTTTGAATCTTGCAAGAAATATATATGGGTGAACCCACAATAGTGGGTTATAATTTTTTGCATGAAGAAAAATTAGAAATGGCCATGAAACAAATAAAAAATGGCTTCGAACAAAGGAAACCATTTGAATGAAGGAGATTCATTTGAACATGCATGGAATCGACCTCCTTCTAATGAATACCCCCTTTGAATGAAACCCCCCCTTCTAATGAACCCCCCTTACAATAAAAACCAACTTGCACCATAACGAACCCCCTTCTAATGAAGGGGGTTCTGAAACCACCCCATTTTTTCCATTGCCCCCCTCTGTCTGGAATTTTATACAAAATTTTGGGTTTGAAGGCTCAGGTTGAGGATCAAAATAGAATAAACTTGAAAAACCTAGCTAGAGGATTATAGTCCTCGAAATGAGCTCTCCATCAAGTATAGTTTTAATATATGTTGGTTTTATTATACATTTGTTTAGTTTAATTAAACATAGTTTTTTCACAAAAAATCAAGCTCTATGTTCTACACATGTGGAAAAATAGTGGATTACAAAAAAAAATTCTAAAAATAGCAATCTTTTTGGTGTTGATGTCCTTGATCCAACAAAAAAAATTGAATTCCAATACACAAAAAAATTTATGCTCTTTATAGTAAACCTATGTGTAAATTGTAATTGGTTTGACTTCAGAACTTAATTAAAAATAAATAAAATCAATAAAACACTATGAAACAAAATGCCTTCTCTAGATATCATAGTTACAAATCTAAATTCAAAAAAAAATATATATATCCTTCATAGAAAAAATTTATGTGCTTTATAGTACACATCACTCTTTAAAAATGGTGTTTACTATTAAAAACTAGCTATTGAAGGATATGGGAAAAGAAATGCAATTTGATTCCAATTTTTTTTAAAAATATATATTTAGAATCTATAGAAAAAATGTCAAAAATCACTAGTTCACATCATCTTCAAATTCCTCATTGTTTAACAGCTATAGGTGTCAAAAAGTGAAGATTTAGTTCAAAATGTTCATTTCAATTTCAAGTTTGGCCAAATAGTGTAACCCACTATTGTGGGATCACCCATACACATATAGAGTTGTCTCACATTTTAAATTTCAAAATATTTGATTGTTTTGGTAAAGTAGTGTCTTTGTTGAATTATTTTGTTGATGTGTCATTTTGTTCTTTTAGTAACATTCCCTAACACAAGATGAAGCTCATCTTTCCTCCAATTCCATTGTATATCCTAAAGAGTCTATCTTGGAGAAAGCAAATGAGATCATCAAAAGCTTGCTAAAATCTACTTTACCTACCCTTCATTCACATATTCTTAGAGACAAAATAATGAGCATGCATGAAGAATCTATATACCACCCCCTTCTCAATATTTACCTACAAGCTATAATCCACCTCACATAAATTACACTCAACATCTCTACCAAGAATCCAAAAAGCCTATCATACCTTCACTTGACATTTTTTACTCTCATAAATAGACCCTTTACACTTCATCCCTAGACCATTATGCTCACACAAAAATGATCCCCTATAATTAATTATCATCCATCCTCCCAGCTCAAAAATGATACTTCCTTTCTCCAAAATATTCAATCATCCCATTTGAACAAGGTTTGCAATAAATCTCTTGATTAGGAGATGCATTATGGTCATGGTTTTCAAATAACCTCTAAATAATGATTTAATACAAGTAATGAAGAATGAGTTTAAATCCTTATAGACCCGACATTGCATATTTCCACAAAAAGAATAGGATCCAACATCCTCTCCCTCCGCCTTTTGTATGAAATATTCATGCTAGCCTCTACTCAATAGTCAAATCATCATTTACATAAAAGTGGATTAATCCCATATCCTCAACTCTTATCTAAGGTAGAAAATAAATTATGCACATTCCTTAAAATGGTTATAATCACTTTTTTCCTTCCATGTGAACAAAAATACAATAAACAAAAACAACCAAATTCATCCTTTTGTGCATATCATCCAATGTTTGTCCATTCTATGAATGAGTGTAGTGCCTTAAAGAATAAAAGACGATGACTATTTCAAATAGATGACATCCCTATGGATCCATATATGATAGTAAATTAGTTATTATTGTGTTTCTCCTTGTTATATAGAATTCGTGGAATCATGTATTTCTTTTCCATTAATGGGGCACAAAACACTATGTAACCATATTCTATCAATAAGGAGAAACATGATAGTATCAACAATGATTGGCCTTTTACATACACTTAGGGGGAAAGGATAATTAACTTTGTGAGGTGCATATTATATTTAAGGATCTCCTCTTCATCATCTAATCCCTTAAAATATTAGCATAAAAGGAACACTAAAATTTTAAGGGGGGCATATACCTCATCCATTTTGATACATTTGGTATCTAGTGAAAATTAAATTCTTGTTTGTGCCTCTTTAGTGGTGGAATTATGCATGATATCCCCTAAGTTATTTTCTTTCAACTCATTCATTTTCCCTTTTAGTGGTAGTATTAAGCATGATATCCCCTAACTAAGGTTGGGCTTTGCAATTTGTTCATCTGCCACTTTAGTGGTGGTATTATGCATGATATCCCCTAAGGTGTGGCTTTATAATTCATTCACATTCCCCTTTAGAGGTGGTATTACATGCATAATACCCCCTAAGGTGTGGTTGTCATTTTTATTGTGTGCCCCCTTTGTGGTGGTGTTTTTTATAAATTCCCCTTGAGGTTGGGTTACCTATTCATTCCCCATGACGTTAAAATTTTAAACACCACCTAAGGTGATTCCTTCGTTGTGATGTTAAAATTTTACACACCCCCAAAGGTAATTCATCCCCTATGAAGTTAAAATTTTGTGCACCCCTTGAGGTGATTCATCCTCTGTGATGTTAAATGGTCCCCCATGATGTTAAAATTTTGTATGCTCCCTAAGGTGTGATTAGAAAAATAGTCCATATATTTAGCATAATGAATCTTATTGGTCTGTGAACTTGAGAAATTTTTACATGACCACCTAGAATAACACAAATTTCTTTCTAGTGGAGACATGTTTTTCATGATTAATATAGAATAACTCAGCTTATTAACCTTGTAAAACCCATGATATTGCATATACACCTAGTGTAACATAAATTACTAGTCAATGGAGCTATGTAGCTCATAAGTGATCTAGCATAACAAAACATGTTATTCCTATGAGAGTAGGTCATCATGTCTAACATTATATTTGATGGATAATGTTTGGTATTTGAGACAAATTTTTAGACCGAGGTCTCTTTACCTTAATGAATTGAATCCTTTTTAGCATACTAACCTTGTGAATATGTATTCTTTTTTATTATTTTTGTTGAATTTATTTTGTGTCTACCTTGTGTCTTTTATGTGTTTACTTTGTGTATTATCTGATGTTTAATTTATGTCTTTATTGTGTATTCTTTGTGATTTTCATGTTATATTGCAATTGGCATGTGTGTGCTCCTTTGTCCTTACATTTTTGTCTAGTAGGATTTTGAGTTTTAGGGCTAGCGCATCCCCTAGATTCAATGTTATCCTTCATCTCCAATATTTAGATAAGAGAACCCTCCTTAGCTTATCTTTACTTTAGTGTGAGAATTTTGAACAATACAATGGGGAGGGGGGGTGAATCCATTGTAGAAAATTTAAACTTTAAAACCATCCACCAGAATTTTAGATCAAACACAAATCCTTAACACTACTAAAATGATTAAACATTAAGTGCAAGTGTGGAAACTAAAAAAAAATCACACAATCATAGTAATACCATATTTATGTGGAAAACCTAATAAGAGAAAAATCATAGTGAGGGCTAACTCACACTATAGAGAATACTGATTACAAAGGCTCACTCCCAAAACAAGGACTCATTGTTTGGATTAGGGCTCACTATCCAATAGGGCTAACCACCTGAAAGGCTCACTGCCACAGAGATTCAAAGAAGATAGAAGAGATATGTTACAAACATCTCAATGCAATATATATTTACACCACAATTTACTCAACCACTTGCAGACATGCATAAGTGATAGAGTACACCTTCAGCTCACTACATCTAGAAACTCAACATTTAAAATTCACACCGATCTTCCACACTCACAACACACATAATGATTTGGATCAGCTTCACATCTATCTGCTCTATTTCTTTGTAGTTATCTCTTACCCCATTTTCACCACTAACTCATCCTATATTTATACCATTTTCAACTGTGAAAGATATCCAAAGTCAGCCATCCATCATTAAATTTAAATTAGGTCATCACCAAAACATCCTAGGGTGGAACTATAATGAGGGCAACCCAAATACATGCTTGATGAGGACCCAAATAGGTCCCAAAATGCTTCATCAACTTTGAAAGTAGTGTTCAACACAAGGTCAACCAAACCAGTGTAAAAAGCATATAAAAATTAAGCACACACAACCCCTTAGCATGATCAAATCCTTCCAGACACCAAAATTATCTTCAATACAATCATACAAAATTAACTCTAGAACCACAAGCCATAAGAATCAACCAAAAATAAATCCATATGAACAACATTTCTCCCAGTCCTTAGCCAAATACATATAAAATCACAGTTCAAAATTGGTGAACATAACTCGCACTATAAAATGAATCAGAAGCCAAGAATCTAGATATAGCAGCTTCCAAAAACCATGACCAACATATTTGAACCACACAAAAATAGGAGAAAATACTAGAGAAATACCTAGAGCAACCACTGAACACCTGCAATCTTTCTTCATTACAATTTTCTTAATATCCTCGACATATACATCCAATAGTTCCTACATCCATGACATCAATGAAAATAGAAACTAGTTGACATCAATGAAAATACCTTCATTCTTGGAAAAATCTCCCACTTTGTCATTTATGGCAACAAATGATGTGAAAAACCATCAAAGACAACATACTAGCTCTGAACACACTTCTCATGATTTTTCTTTCTGTTTCTCCTCATTAATAGATAATATTTTTCACATGATCCTTTTCTCCATATCATCTTCTTCCTCTCCCCCTTTGACATCAATGGCAAAGGCAAAGGATGTTTTACATTAATTTCCCCTTTGTCATTAAAACATAATATTCATACAATAAAAACATGACACTACCTACTCCCCTTGAGAGGTAGCCACAAAAACATTAGTCTAGAAAAAAGATAGATCCATAGACCCACTGGGCTGATGCATATCCATATGCATCTAGTTCAAGAAAGGAAAGGGCAATGACCCCTAACGTCTCTTAGAGATACTCAAAAGTATCTTTAGGAAGATCCTTCATAAATATATCAACAATCCAATCCTTTGTAGGTGTGTAATCAAGCCATACTTCATTCTCCACAACTTCCTCTCTCAAGAAGTGATACCTAATAGATATATGCATTATCCTTGAGTGCATCATTGGATTATTTGAAATTTTAATTGCACTTGTGTTATCACATAAGATATAAATAGGACCATCATACACAACTATGATATCTTTCAATGTTTTTCATCCATAAAACTTATGTACAACAAGATGCAACAACAATATACTCAACTTCAACAGTAGATAAGGAAACTAAATCTTGATTTTTACTCAACCATGCCACCAATATGCAACCAAGAAAGAATGCACCACCACTTGTATTTTTTTTTTTTATCTACACATCTAGCCCAATTTGCATTTGTATAAAAAATTAGTATAAATTCAATATCCGTAGGATATCATAAGCCATAATCCAGAGTTCCATTCAAGTATCTAAATATTATTTTAATAGCAACAACATGTTTTTCCTTAAGATCTTCTTGAAATCTAGGCACAAGATAGACAACACACATGATATCCAGTCTAGTAGTAGTCAAATACAATAGTCCACCAATCATAGATCTATATTTGTTATGATCAAATTTAGGTGATTCATCATCTTTACCTAATTTGCAACTAGTCACCATAGGAGTACATACCGGTTTGGAACCATCCATCCCAAACTTCTTCAACATCTCTTTCACATTATTTTACTGTGAAATAAAAATACCTTTCTTTTTTTGATTAATTTGCAGCCCAATAAAGAAATTCATCTCATGAAACATAGAAATCTCAAATTAGTTTTACATTTCTTTAGAAAACATCTTACACATAGTTTCATTTCCTCCAAAAATAATTTCATCAACATATACAACCACAATCAAGATTTTGTCATTTTTAATTTTGAAATACAATTACTATCTATTGTACCTTTTTTGAAACCTTGCTAAATCAAGTACCTATCTAACCTTGCATACCAAGCTCTAGGAGCTTACTTCAATCCATATAAAGCTTTCTTCAATCTGCAAACCATATCTAGTTGATCTGATAATTGAAATCCTTCTAGTTCACCATTCAAAAATTCAATCTTAACATCCATCTAATAGACCTTGAAATATTTATGAGTATAAAATGCTAAAAAAATTTTGACAGCTTCCAATCTTACCACTAAACAAAAAGTATCCTAAAAATATATGCATTCTACTTGTGATTATCCCTTCCACACAAGCCTTGCTTTATTTCTAATGACTTCTCCATTCTCATTCAGCTTATTCATTAACACCCACTTTTATCCAATAATGTTTTTATCTGTCAGTCTTGAGACCAGTTCCCCAATTTGATTCTTCTCAATCTACATAAGTTCTTCTTTCATAGCTTACATCCAATGCTCATCTTTGCATGCTTCACTTATAGTCTTCGGTTCAATCTTAAAAAGTAAACATAGATTTAACTCACCAGCAAAAACTACGCTTCTTGTCAGTATTCCTTTTGTCTTTTCTTCAATTATCTGACCCTTTGAATGGTTTTCTACACATATCTAGGTGTCTTAGAAGATACCACCAAAGCATCTTCTTCTTTTTATTCATTCTTCTTCTCTTTCTCATCCTTTTCATGTTCTTTTACAACTTCTTCAATCCTTATGTAATTAGGTTCATCAGATACATATCCACCAACATCAATTTATTTCTTCATTGCTTCATCAACCTTGACATTTGTACTTTTTACAATCTTCCTCAGTATTTATTGAAACATATGTAAGATTTTATTTTAGTAGAATATCCAATAAAAATAATTCATCACTTCTAGCATCAAACTTAACTAAGTTTTCTTCATCCTGTCTAATATAGAATTTGCTTCCAAATACCTTAAAATACTTAAGAGTATGAATTCTTCCACACCATAGCTCATATGGGGTCTTTGTACTATTTTCTCTTTCTTTAACTCAATTCAATACATAAACATCAATGTGAATAACTTCTCTTCAGTAAAATTTTGATAGACCAACCTCAGTAATCATTGATCTAATGACCTCTTGAATTGTTTTGTACTTTCTTTCAACAACTTCATTTTGTTGAGGAGATCTCGGAGTAGATAACTGTCTTTTTTTTCCACTAACTTCACTAAACATATTAAACTCATGGGAGGTGAATTCACCACCTCTGTTAGACCTTACACATTTTATCCTCAAATTTATTTCATTCTCAACCATAGCTTTGAATAGCTTGAATCTATCTAATGCATTAGGCTTCTCTCTAAGAAATGTAACCCATGTATACCTAGAATAATCATCAATCAAAAGCATAGATTAACTTTCAATTTATAGAATTATCACTCTTGTAGGACCATAGAGATTTGTATGAATTAAATCTAGTAATCCAGTAGTATATTGTTCCTTTGATGTGAAATTGCTTCTTGATTGCTTCCCAAATTGACTATTCCTGCAAATAACATTAATAGGATTTGTAACCCTTGGTAAATCTCTCACAACCTAAACTACGTTGATCCTCACCATGTTATCAAAATTCATATGGCACATTCTCTGATGCCACAACGAACCATCATTAATCTGATTCATAAAGAATCATCCATCAACACCCTTAAGTTGATAGATATTACCTTCAAATTTCTTTTTAATAACAATCATTGTTCTAGAATATTTTATGATTTCACATCTTTCATCCTTGAATACATGATTATATTATTTACTGCACATCTATCCAACACTCAATATATTATGCCTTAAACCATTAACATAGTAGACATCATAAGTATTATGCTTTCCATCAAAACTTATTGAACCTATCCCACAAATCTTAGCACTAGTATCATCTTCAAACATAACTAAGCCTCCATCATATTTTTCAAGTTTAACAAGTTTACTCTTATCACTAGTCATGTGATGTAAACAACCATTGTCAACAACCCAATAGTTCTTTTCTTGTTTAGCATGTAGGGAAGAGATTACCGTACCTTCATTTTTCTCCTTCTCTGGAGGGAATTCCTTCACCTACTTTTCAGAATTAGCAAAAGTAGGTTCATCTTTTATAGTCAAGAACAAGAATTCATTGTTTCCAAGATCTCCATAATTAGATTCCTCATTGGATATAGTACCATCCTCATTCACATAATATGATTTGTTGATCTTCTTACCTTTCTTTTCATTTTAAGCATCAAGAAGAGTTTTAAGAATCTTTTTTATAATTTTGAATTCATATATTGTAGCACCAAGTCCTCACATTCTAGCTACTACCTCATCCAATCTCTGTACATAGGATTTAACATTCTCATCTTCATATATATGTAGGAGCTCAAATCGTGTCTCCAAATTCTTCAACTTTGCATCTTTTAACCTTTTATCTCCTTTGTGCTCCTTTTCTAAAGCATCCCAAACTTCCTTATTAGTCTTTAGATTTTGAACTTTAATCAACATAGAATGTACAAAACTATTCTTTAAAATGTACTTCACCTTATTTTTCACTTCATGTTCCTTGATCTCATTAGCCATACTTAGGCCATTAGCAGGAGGAGTGTAAGTATTCTTGTAAGATTTCTCCACATCATATCCACAATACTCCAAATATTCTTCCATTAGTATTTCTAGATAGTATAATTAGTTCCATTGAACCTTGGGTAATGATGAGTAACTTTTCCTGAACCATCCCGGACCTTCCTTAAGTGGTTAAGCTCTTCTCTAATGAACCAAGATCTGATACCAATTTTTCAACAGGACAACTGAGAAGGGGGTGAATCAATTGTAGAAAATTTAAACTTTTAAATAATTCACTAGAACTTTAGATCAATCATAAATACTTAACACTACTAAAATGATTAAACATTAAGTGCAAGTGTAGAAACTAAAAACCATCACATAAACACAGTAACTCCAAATTTATGTGGAAAACCCAATGAGGGAAAAACCATAGTGAGGATTAACTCACACTATAGAGAATAGCAAAACCAATTACAAAGGTTCACTACTTGAGAAAAGGCTCACTACCAAAATAAGGACTCATTGTCCAAAAGGGTTAACCACATAGAGGGCTCATTGCCATAGAGATACAAAGAAGATAGAAGAGATATGTTACGGAGAGAAGAAAATCTCAATGCAATAGAGATTTCCACCATAATTTACTCAACCACTTGCAAACATGTATAAATGATAGAGTACACCTTCAACTCACTGCATCTGAAAACTCAGCATTTAGAATTCAAACACACACTAATTTGCATATGCTTCACACCTATCTGATCTATTTCTTTGCACTTATCTCTTACCCCTTTTTTACCACTAACTAATCCTATATTTATACCATCTTCAACTTTGAAACATATCCAAAGTTGGCCATCCATCATTAAGATCAAATTAGGTCAATGCCAAAACATCCTAGGGTAGAATTAGAATGAGGCCGACCCAAACACATGCTTGATGAGGACCCAAATAGTTCCCAACACACTTCATCAACTTTGAAAGTAGTGTTCAATAAAAGATCAAAAAAACTAGTATAAAACAAATATAACAATTAAGCATGCACAACCCTTAGCATGATCAAATCCTTCCAGACACCAAAATTATCTTCCACACAATCATACCAATTTAACTCTAGAATCGCAAGTCATAAGACTCAACCAAAAAGAAATCCGGACCAACAAAATTTCTTACAAACCTCAACTATATACATAGAAAATCATAGTTCACAACTAGTGAACATAACTCACACTATAGAATGAATCAGAAGCCATGAATCTAGATATAGAAGCTTCCAAAAACCATGATAAACATATCTAAACCACAAAAACATAGGAGAAAATATTGGAGCAACCAATGAACACCTACAACCTTTCTTCATTATAATTTTCTCAATATCCTTGAGATATACAACCAATATTTTGCATCCATAACATCAATGATAACAACAACTAGTTGATAACCAATTGACCAGTTGACATCAATCACAACACCTTCATTTTTGTAATAAAGCATGGGTGTCTATTCATACTCTCACTAAATTGGGGACTAGAGGTTGTGTTGTAAATTATTGACCTTGAAAATTTCACACTAGGTTTAGCTCCTCCTTATGTGCTTGGACCTAGTTATGCCTATAATTTACCTATTTTATTATCATTTTTGGAAAATCAAGAAAAATTTGGGAATTAATACTAATTATTTATTTAACAGTAATGAAAGCCCAAAAATAGGCCGAGTTTAGAGTGCCACTACCCTTGAGCAACCTATTTTGGCCCAATTGTTAATATGTTATTGTCGACAGTTTTGTGTTTGCAAATTCAAATTCATTTTTCATCTTTCCATAATTAATTTTTCAAAAATTTACTAAATGGGTAAGTGCACCAAGATGGTTCCCAAAAAGGGGACTTAAGTGGACAACTTTTTTCTAAAATCAGGAAATACTGACCTTGGATGTGAAATTGAGGATACTTAGACTCAAAATTTTGAGATGGAACAAAAAGAAGGATTCAAGTGCTCTGAGTCTACTTTCCAAACTACTAATTTATTTTGAAAATGATTGAGATTAAGGGGTTCAAATGAGGGACGTACACAAATTGGTGTTGTTTTTGTCAGAAAAACATAACATAGCAACTCTTATACGACCCTCGTACAGTGAACTTTTTTTTAGTATTTTTAAAATCGCAATGGTCAGAAGTTAGCTAATAGTATGTAGTTGATGCATGATTTTTTTGATAATTTTTTAAAGAATATTTGGTTTTTTACTAATTTGCGAAGTGGACATATCTTGAAAATAGAATTTTGGTTGTGCTATCCCTACAAATTTTGGAAACTTATTGATTTGTTTTTTTTTTATTTTTTTATTTTGTAGAATGGAGTCTAGTTTCTAAAAATGTAATTTATTTGAAAAATTGATGAACGGTTAATTTATAACGAAAAAAATACCAAACACTACTTTTTGGAAAAAAAGACATACAGATAAAATAAATTATGGATGAAAGACTTAGCATTTTCAGAAAGTGAAAAAAATTACATCGTTGGATAGCTAAGAGATAACCCAACATTACCCATGTGCTCAATTTTTTTGATATTGAACCATGTGCAATCCTGACGGTGAGCACGAACTCGATTATGAGAAATATGGTGGATTTTTTAAAAACACGTCTTTGGTCATTGGGAATGCCCTCCAAGCCTTTGGGTTGGTATTCCAAGGAAAATTCCAAGCTTAAAGTTTGGTAATTCCCAAAGCAAGATATAACACGAGCATGTTATAACGCGCTCATGTTATATCTCACTTTTGACATGGCTTTTGCTTATGCAGGGAACATGTCTACTAGCACATAACACGATCGTGTTATAACACACTCGCATTATGTCTTACTTTATGTTAAATGCTAATATATTAATGGATGCTGATATATTTTTATGTACATGTATGTATGTATGCTTGTATGGATGTAAGATTATATGTACATATGTATTATGCTTATATGTATGTATTTATGTATGTCTTTAGACGAAGGTAGAATTGAGGGAGAGGGAGAGAGAGAGGGGGGGTGGGAGAGAGAGAATTGAGGGAGAGGGAGAGAGAGGGAGACAAAGAGAAAGAAAAGCTTATTTGGGTAGGGTGCGAAAGGGAGAGACTTGAGAGTGTGAGAGGGAGAGACTTGAGAATGTGAGGGGGGTGAGAGGGAGAGACTTGAGAGATAGGTAGTGAGAGGGAGTGGGAGAGAGAGGGAGAGGGTGTGAGAGGGAGTGACTTGATAGAGGTAGAGAAAGAGGGGGGTGGAGTGGGAGGGACTTATCTAGGTAGGGTTGGAGGGATAGATAGAGAGAGGGGAGAGAGACAAAGAGAGAGTTACCTAGGTAGGTTTCCAGAGGGAGAGACCTTAGAGAGAGAGGGGGTGGGAGGAAGAGACATGAGAGAGAGGGAGAGAGAGGTAGTGGGAGAGAGTGGGATGGAGTGGGAGGGACATAAAGAGAGATGGATAGAGGGAGTGAGAGATGGTGGTAGGGATTGATTGAATGAGAGGTACATAGAATGAGGGAGATGGTAGATAGAGACAATTAGAGAGGTTGGGAGGGAGGGAAGGAGGGAGAGGTGAGATGTATAGATAGAGAGAAAGTGATAGGGTTGAGGGATTAGGGTGGAGGACCTATAGGGTTGATGGTATAGGTTTGATGGTTTAGGGTTTGAGGGTTGATGGTATAGGTTTGAAGGAGGGTATTGTTAGGGTTTAGGGTTGAGGGAATTTAGGGTTGAAGTTTTTACTTGGTTGAGGGTAGATGGTTTAGGGTATAGTTTTGAGGGTATATGGTTGAAGAATTCGGTTCAGGGTCCAATGTAAAGGGTAGAGGGTTTAGGGTTTAAGGATTGAGGGTTGAGGGATTAAGGGTTGAGGGTTGAGAATTGAGGGTTGAGTGTTTAATGTATAGGGTAAATGGTAGAGGGTTTAAGGGTTGAGGGCTGAAGATTGAGGGTTTAAGGTATAGGGTCGAGGGATTAGGGTTGAGGGTCCAATATATAGGGTAGAGGTTATAGGGATTGAGAGATTAAGGGTTGAGGAATTAGGGTTTAGGGTAGAGAGTATTGGGTTGATGGTAGAGGTTAGAGGGTAGAGGGTAGAGGGTAAAGGGTTTAATAGTTTAGGGTTTAAGGAGTAAGGGTTTAGGGATTAGGGCTTATGGTTGAGTGTTTAAGGGTTTAAGGGTTGAGGGTTTAAGGGTCAAGAGGGTTGAGGGATTAGGGTAGAGAGTTTACTAAGTGGTTTTAAGGGTTGGGGGATTAGGGTTGAGGGTAGAGGGTAGAGGGTTTATGGGTTAGGGTTTAAGGGTTTAGGGATGAGGGATTAATAGGTTATAGGGTACAGGTTATAGGAGTTAAGGGATTAGGGTTTAAGGGTTGAGGGTTGAGGGATTCAGAGGGTATAGGGGTTGAGGGTTAAGGGTTGAGGGTTGAGGGTTGAGGGTTGAGGGATTAAGAGGGTATAGGGGATGAGGGATTAGGATTTAATGGCTGAGGGTTGAGGGTTCAAGGATTAAGGGGGTATAGGGGTTGAGGGATTAGGGTTTGAGGGTTGAGGGTTGAGGGTTGAGGGTTGAGGGATTAAGAAGGTATAGGGGTTGAGGGATTACGGTTTAAGGGTTGAGGGTTGAGGGTTGAGGGATTAAGAGGGAATAGGGGTTGAGGGATTCGGGTTTAAGGGTTGAGGGATTAAGAGGGTATAGGGGTTGAGGGATTAGGGTTTAAGGGTTGAGGGATTAAGAGGTTATAGGGGTTAAGGGATTAGGGTTTAAGGGTTGAGGGATTAATAGCGTATAGGGGTTGAGGGATTAAGAGGGTATAGGGGTTGAGGGATTAGGGTTTAAGGGTTGAGGGATTAGGGTTTAAGGGTTGAGGGATTAGGGTTTAAGGGTTGAGGGTTAAGGGTTGAGGGTTGATAGATTATGAGGGTATAGGCATTGATGGATTAGGGTTTAAGGGTTGAGGGTTGAGGATTGATGGATTATCTTTCTCCCACTCTCACCATTTCTCCCTCACTCACTATCTCCCCCTCTCTCCCCCCCTCTCTATCTCCCACTCTCTCCCACTCTCTCAGTCTCCCACTCTTCGCTTCTCCCCTTCTCCCACTCTCTCTTTCTCCCACTCTCCCACTCTCTCCCTCCCTCTCTATCTCTCGCTCTCCCCCTCTCTCCCTCCCAATCTATCTCCCACTCTCCCCTCTCTCCCTCCCACTCTATCTTTCCCCCACTCTCACCCTCTCTCCCTCCCTCTCTATCTCCCACTCTCTCGATCTCCCACACTCTGCTTCTCCCCTTCTTCCACTCTCTCTTTCTCCTCTCCCCCTCTCTCCCTCCCTCTCTATCTCTCCCACTCTCCCCTTCTCCCACTCTCCTCCCACTCTCTCCCACTCTATCTTTCTCCCACTCTCACCATCTCTCCCTCCCTCTCTATCTCCCACTCTCTCTCACTCTCCACTTCTCCCCTTCTCCCTCTCTACCACTCTCCCCTCTCTCCCTCCCTCTCTATCTCCCACTCTCCCCCTCTCTACCCTCTACCCTCTACCCTCTATCATTTTTCCACTCCTTCCCTCTCTCTCTCACTAACTCCCTATATCTCTCTCCTTTACCCTTAACTCTAAACCCTAAACCCTTAGCCTTTAAAACCCTAAGCACTCTACCCTCTACTTCTCTTTATCTCCTCCCACCTCTATCTACCTAGACCTCTCTTTGCTTTTTTCTCACCTCTCTCTCCATCCCTACCTCTCCCTCGATCTCTTCTTTCATATCTACTTCTCTCTACCTAATTTTCTCTCCCTCCTTGTCTCCTCTCTCTCAATATCTCTACCTTGTTTCCCTCTCTACTTCTCTCTCTCTCTCTCTCTCTCTCTCTCTCTCTCTCTCTCTCTCTCTCTCTCATCTCTACCATTAACCCTAAACCTTTAAACCCTCTACCCTGTTAGAACCCAAAAAAAAATTCATTAAAGAAACCTGAATGATTTTCCCTTTTGAACCTAAATTTTCCATCAATACCCTAAAGGAGTTTATTCATTTATATCCATTACTTTCCTATCTTTTCATAATATTTCATTTACCACCTTACCCCCATTTAATTTCTCATTATTTTCCTATTTTTTCCTTTAAAATTCATTTCTCCCCTTTCCAAAAATGATCATAGATTTTATACATCTACCGCTCCCTTAAAGATCAGTTCATATTGTAGGAAACCCTTACTGCTACACCATGGAAGGTAATCTCGAGGGCCACGGTAACGGTCAACAAAAACAATCGGCAACTAAACGATTAGGCACAAAATGTTTATTGTGCCACCGCGCGCAGTCTAAACATAGACCGTAGTATCACAGTGGTCGGTAAGTCACCGGCGCAGCAGTAGTGTAGACAATCATCACGGTACTACACACAGTGAGAATGGTGACTACAGTGACTATAGTAAACTGTCAATGGAAGGTCAAGTCAGGCAACAAGATAGCTACTACGATACTGTGGATAGTCTACAGGGAGACCGCGGTAGCGCGATAACAGTCAGGAGAAGACCTTGACGGTTAAGACCGTCATACCGTCGGGTAGAAAGATAACGACTGTGGTATAGCGGTAAACACAATAAAGGTTGCATACAAATTTTACCGCATTACCACGGGTATAGATTTTACTACGCGCGGTATAGCGATGGTTGTTTGATTACCACTAGGCTGACCCTTTACCGCACAACCATGAACTGTTTGAAGGCTATCTGCGGTAAAGTAGTAGGGAGAAAAATTTAAAGGGTTTAGGGAAGTGGTATAGGATATAAGTCATTTTTTAGCCTTTTTGAATGAGAGTTAAGGAAAGTATAGGGTATAACTGAATAAAAATTTAATATTTTGATGGAAAATATTAAATTTAAATGAGAAAACTTTAGGGTTTTTTAATGAATTTTTTGAACTAGAGAGAGAGGGAGATAGGAGGAGAGAGATATAGGGTAGAGGGTTTAAGGGTTTAAGGGTTAAGGGTAGAGGGCTAAGGGTAGAGCGGAGAGATATAGGAGTGAGTGAGTGAGTGAGTGAGTGTGAGAGAGACTTGAGATAGGGAGAGATGTGAGATAGAGAGAGAGAAAGAGAGAGAGGGAGTGGGAGAGAGATAGAGGGTAGAGGTTTTATGGTAGAGGGTAGAGGGTTTTAAGGGTTAAGGGTAGAGGGGAGAGAGCTAGAGAGACTTGAGAGAGGGAGAGAGGGTAGGAGAGAGAGAGGGAGGGATATTTAAGGAGAGAGAGGTGAGATAGAGAGAAATAAAGTAAAGAGGGGAGGGGGAGAGAGAGAGGTGATAGAGATAAGTAGAGGCATAATGAGGAAGGTAGATAGATTGAGAGAAGGAAAGAGAGAGGGATAGAAAAAGAGGTATATAGGGGTAGGCTAGACAAAGAGATGTAGAGTAAATTTTGGTGGAAGAGAGAGAGGAGGGAGGGATAGGTAAAGATGGAGAGTTGAGATAGATAGAAGGAGAGAGATATAGGTAGAGAGAAGGTAAAGAGAGATAGAAAGAGGGGGAGGGAGAGAGGAGAGATAGAAAGAGGGGGAGGGAGGGAGAGATAGAGAGAGTAGAGAGGGAGGAGAGATAGAGAGAGGTGATAGAGAGAGAATTAGAGAGGGAAAGAAGGTGGAGATATTGAGAGAGAGGAGGAAAGGAGGGAGAGAGAAATAGGTATAGAGGGACAAATAGGTAGAGAGAAATAGATATGAAAGGAGAGATATAGGGAGAGGTAGGGATGGAGAGAGAGGTGAGAAAAAAATAGAGAGAGGTCTAGGTGGAGAGATATGTGATGGAGCTGAAAAGTAGAGAGATAAGGAGGAACGTGGAGAGATTGAGAGGGAAGGATGGGGGAGAGAGAAATATGTATAGAGAGATAGGTTAGATAGCAAGAAGTAGAGAGAAAAGGTGGGTGAAAGGAAGCGAGAGGGGGAGAGAGAGGGGGAGAAAGAGAGGTGAGATTGAGAGAAGTATAAAGGGAAGGAGAGAGAGGGGGATATAGAGAAAATTAGAGAGGGAGGGAGAGAAGGAGAGAGAAGTGAGATAGAGAGAACTAGAGAGGGAATCTTAGGTCACTCACTCACTCACTCACTCACTCTCTCTCTCTCTCTCTCTCCCTCTATCTCTCTCCACTATACCCTTAACCAAAACACTTAACTCTTAAACCCTGAACCCTTAAAAACTCTAACCTCTACCCTCTACCCTCTATCTCTCTCCAACTCCCTTCCCCTCTCTCTCTCTCAAGTCTCTCCCTCTATCTATCTACACTATACCCTTAACCTAAACCCTTAACCCTTAACCCTTAAGGGTTGAGGGTTGAGGGTTGATGGATTAAGAGGGTATAGGGGTTGAGGGATTAGGGTTCAAGGGTTGAGGGTTGAGGGATTAAGAGGGTATAGGGGTTGAGGGATTAGGTTTTAAGGGTTGAGGGTTGAGGGATTAGGGTTTAAGGGTTGAGGGATTAAGAGGGTATAGGGGTTGAGGGATTAGGGTGTAAGGGTTGAGGGTTGATGGATTAAGAGGGTATAGGGGTTGAGGGATTAGGGTTTAAGGGTTGAGGGTTGAGGGATTAAGAGGGTATAGGGATTGAGGGATTAGGGTTTAAGGGTTGAGGGTTGATGAATTAAGAGGGTATAGGGGTTGAGGGATTCGGGTTTAAGGATTGAGGATTGAGAGATTAAGAGGTTATAGGGGTTGAGGGATTAGGGTTTAAGGGTTGAGGGTTGAGGGATTAGGGTTAAAGGGTTGACGGATTAAGATGGTATAGGGGTTAAGGGATTAGGGTGTAAGGGTTGAGGGTTGAGGGATTAGGGTTTAAGGGTTGACGGATTAAGATGGTATAGGGGTTAAGGGATTAGGGTGTAAGGGTTGAGGGTTGAGGGTTGAGGGTTGAGGGTTGAGGTTTGAGGGTTGAGGGTTGATGGATTAAGAGTGTATATGGGTTGAGGGATGAAGAGGGTGGAGGGGTTGACCCTCTATCTTTCTCCCACTCTCTCCCTCTCTCCCTCCCTCTCTATATCCCACTCTCCCCCTCTCTCCCTCCTAGTCTCTCTTTCTCCCACTCTCACCCAATCTCTCCCACTCTCTCTTTCTTCCACTCTCCCCTTATCCCACTCTCCCCCACTCTCTCTAACTCTATCTTTCTCCCACTCTCACCCTCTCTCCCTCCCTCTCTATCTCCCACTCTCCCTCTCTCTCCCTCCCAATCTCCCCCACTATCTCCCACTCTCCTCTTCTCCCACTCTCCCCCACTCTTTCTCACTCTCTCCCACTCTATCTTTCTCCCATTCTCACCCTCTCTCTCCCTACCTCTCTACCTCCAAATATCCCTCTCTCCTCCCTCTCTTCTCCCACCTCCCCCACTCTATCCCACTCTCTACTTCTCCACTCTCCCCCACTCCTACCCCACTATCTCCCACTCTCACCCTCTCTCCCCTCCCTCACTATCTCCCACTCTCTTTCTACCACTCTCACCCCTCTCCTCCCTCTCTATCTCCCACTCCTCTCCGCCTTCTCCTCCCACTCTTTGCTTCTCCCCTTCTCCCACTCTCTTTCCCACTCTCCCTCTCTCCCTCCTCCCTCTCTATCTCCCACTCTCCCCCTCTCTCCATCCCACTCTCTTTCTCCCACTCTCCCCCACTCTCTCCCACTCTATATTTCTCCCACTCTCACCATCTCTCCCTCCCTCTCTATCTCCCACTCTCTCAGTCTCCCACTCTCTACTTCTCCCCTTCTCCCACTCTCTCCCACTCTCCCCCTCTCTCCCTCCCTCTCTATCTCCCTCTCTCCCACTCTCCCCCTCTCTCTCTATATATATACTAAGAAAACCAAATTTCACATTTTTTACTCCACTAAAAAGATAAAAAACTCTATATAGCCATGATTTGAAGGTCTACAGTCTTCATATTCCCCTAGTTTTGCACGTGCTCTGACAAAAAATATCTTTTTGATGATGTTGTGAAGTGTGCAAGCATCTTTTTCACATTCCATCACATTTTCCATGATCTTTTTACCACCTTTGCATGAAATAGCAGAGTTTCCACGCTGAAAGAAATATAATATCAATTGAAGTTTGAATTCCATTGAAAATTGATATACAATTGAAGTGTGGATGGGAATGATCTTTTGAACAAGTCAAATTGTTGTGGATTTTGAAGAAAGAAGAAGCTAAGCCTACGTAATTGGGTTGAACTCCTCCATTTGAAAGTCTGGTTTTTAAGGTATGTGAAGTCTTTACAAATTTTCTTTCATTCTATTATGGCTTTCTTTCATTTTTGTTTGTCGTTATAACCTGAGGTTGTCAATGCACATTTTAAATTACCAAATTATATACACAATTATATACACTTTCCAATTACCATTTTACACTTGCCAATTATAGAAATTCAGAACCATTCACCAAAATTCATCCTTTAAGACAACTCCAAGCCTCTCCCATTCCTCTGAAGGGTCCAAACATCTTCAAAATACCCTTTACAAGGTCAAACGTTCATTACATAGACCACTCCTTCAACACTTTTTTAGGAACTAATATTCATCTCATTACCATGGTAAAGATAAAATGATCCACCATGCCAAAGAAAAAGACAAAGAGGAAACTAACAGATGAAGAGAACGAAACCTTGAAAGAAAAGGAGAGATTTCGGGTGGCGGAATATCGTGAAAAGAAGAAATTGGAAACAATTGATGAAAAAAATTGATTGTAGAGGAACCTCAACCATCAAAAAGAGAATGGGAATTGGCAACACAACAAGCATGAATGCAAAAGCATCATTGTAAGATAGATTCGGATACCATAGTTGGAGACACACCCTTTACGATAAGTGAATATGAAAGGACACCATTAAGAACAAGAGAACATGGAGGGACACCATATAGCACAAGTGAATATGGATGGACACCATCTACTGCAAGTGAATATGGAGGGACACCATTTATTGCAAGTGAATATTGTTGGACACCATCCAACACATCTCAAGTTGAGAGTACATCATCACTCAAAATTGACGAAGAAGGTATGCCATCATTCCCATGTGAACGTCAAGGTATGTCTTCTTCTCCACCCTCGATTGAAGGTATGCAATCTAGCCCACCTCAATTAAATATTGATGAAATTCCTAATGTTGACATGTATGTACCTAGGAGAACACCACCAAGAATTTTGCGTAGAAAGCCAAATTATTTGATTAATATTGATGAAGAGATTTTGCAGCACATGGAAGGTAAGATTTCAACATGCACTTGTAGAAGATATGCCGATAAGATTTGGGAACGATTCTTTGAAAGGCTAAATGAGATTGCAAGATGTCAACTATTTGTTGAAATGACGCGGGGTGTAAAGTATAGGAACA
Organism: Sequoiadendron giganteum; assembly: GCA_007115665.2. Lineage (NCBI taxonomy): Eukaryota > Viridiplantae > Streptophyta > Pinopsida > Cupressales > Cupressaceae > Sequoiadendron > Sequoiadendron giganteum. Next base: position 395,687,826 of record CM021110.1, on the reverse strand, counting down.
TCATGAAGACTCTTGGGTTGAGAACATCAATGCATCGAGTGAAGACACTATTGTGAAGAATCTAATGGATGCTTATGAGAGTGTGGGTAAGACCTCACGCTCAAAGGATAGTAATGTCACCCGACGTGTCATTACATCAACTTTTGTAAGTTGTCAAAAAAAGAGAGCTTGCCTAATTAAAAGGACTAGTGAAAAAATGGGAATTAGTAGAAATTTTTTATCAAGAGCCATTCAAAGGTGGCAAAGAATTGAGGGCAATGATACAAATGAATTATGGGCATTCTCAGGGAGACTGTCATGAAAAGATAAAGAAGTTGTCGAAGCCTTGAGAACACTAATTGAAGAGTATTGGAAGAATAACACAAGGTCATCTCTGAATCAAAGGGATGTGGTAAGAAGGAGAATCAGGAGTCAGAATCATGAGCCACATCCAAAGCATTTTTTGGATATGACTCAAATCCAATTTTTTCAGAAATTTGAAAATGATTATCCTCAAATTAGTATTTCTCAAAGATTTTTTGAACTGCTTAAACCTTTTTATGTCAAGATAAATCACACACGCACTACTTGTTGTTGTAGAATACATATTGAATTCTCTAACCATTATCATGTTTATCGTGCTATATGTTTAGATTTGCATACTAATGATGTTTTGTAGGATTGCTACATAGAAGCCCCACAAAAATCTTCAAGAGAGTTCTTATCAAAAAAATTATGTGAAATAGAGGATGGCCAGATATTCTATAGGACAACATGCTTCGATGGTTCATGCGAGCGTTGTGGTGGCTTCCTACATATGCCAGTATGTCAACATATGGAAAGCACAGATGAGGTGGGACAAAAACTAGTAGAGTTCAGGGAGTATAAAATAGTGGCATATGCTACAAAAGATGGGTCTCAAGCAAAAAGGTGTGATTTGGTTATCAAGAAGATTCTAGTGTACAAATTTATGACCAAATTTTGTGACAGTATACTATCTGAGTATGCAATGCATACCCATAGAGCCCGATGGTTGGACACACAGTTCAAGCTATGCAAGGACACCTTTCCAATTGGAAGCATAATATCCGTGGTTGACTTTGCAGAGAACTACACTCTACAACAACAACATGAGGTGCAGTCACAGTATTACAACTCCAAACAAGTTTCGATATTTGTGCATATAGCATTCATTCATGCATCTGATAGTACAGATGAGAAAAGGAAGGTATTGAGGGAGTACCACTTTTACATTAGTGATGATTGCACACATTCTCCAGAGTTCGTACAAGGTTACTTCCAAATGTTCTACAGTGGTTTGGCTCAGAGGGGCATAAAATATGATCAACATATAATATTGTCTAATAACAGTGCAGCATAGTTCAAGAACTTGCACATGTTCTACTGGTTGTGCAGGATGCATGTTATTACAGGTGTTCAACATATGTGGAACTTTTGTCAGGTTGGACATGGAAAGGGGGAGCATGATGGTGTAGAAGCATGTGTGAAAAGAGTATTAGCACGAGAAGAGTTAAAGTATAAAGACAGTGCAAAGTTGATAGATGCAAAATCAATCGTTGAGTGGTGTAATGCTTTGATGGGTCCAGGTAATGAAGGTACATCTTGAGTTTGTAGATTTTTTTGGTTGATGGATGATACTAACATTGCACCATATGAAGACTGTTGGACACTAGTAGGATCAAATTAGGTACACTCTTTCCTTAGCTCAAATACAGGTTCATGGAGTATCGATACATGAAAGATGGCATGCTTTTGTTCTTTATGTACAATGCAAGACTAGAATGATTGTGAGTCAGGGGAGTGGGTTGAAAAATGGTTCACCAGTTATCTTAGCCCACTTCACATGTATCAACCTCCGACAACATTGGAACTAACACAGATAGAATCATCAATCAACTTTGACCACATATCATATCTAGTTTAGCGAGGTGATATATCTACTTTCCTAGTTGTTGAAATTCCATATTGTTAGATCTTACTTTGTACTATATTCGTAATGTTGAAAAATTTCAAGAGATTTTTTGCACATATCAATCAGGGCATGTTTATGCAGTTATTGCAGATGAAGACAATGAAGAGGGAACAAAATATTACTTGTTTCATTGTGTTGAGACCAAAAAGAAATTGGAGGCCCTAGTTATAGATGGAGAAAACATCGAATACCCTACAGGCTCAGTTGTGGTTACTGGAACATGGCTTAGAAGGTACCCACATTCAAGTGTTAAACATTGGCTATTTCAGAACTTTGACATCCATCGTAAGATTCTTCATTACTCGAACCTTGTCGTGGCATCCAATGTTCATTTGACCAAATATGGGGGTAGACCTTTGAATAAGACATTATGGAAGGTCTGTGAGTCTGACCATGAGGCAATACTTGACACAATAAAGAGTAGAGCAGACCTGGATGGTTCGTTGGATTAATTTGTAAGTTTATGCACATTGGTTCTTATTAATTTATACGTGTATGCACATTAATTTGTTTGATGCCAATGCTATCATCTTATTTTATAGTGATTGGTGTCCTCTTGCAAAAGCAATGCCATCTAAGAGAATGTCAACCAAAAAAGCAATGCAACATCCTTATTTTGATGCCTGCATGCAACATCTGTAAGTTCCTTCCATTTATTTTTATTTCATTTCCATTTTGGATGCTCTTTCTTTTTCTCTTTTACTTTGCATATTTGTAAGTAAACTACTAAGGGTTGATTGATCTTTCGTTGCAAAAAATGCTGATTTAAGAGCCATCAAAGAGAATCTCAGCCAAAAAAGCAATGCAACATACTTATTTTGATGATTTTGACAAATCTCAATTTTGATTTAAGGCCATTATAAGAGAGCATGTGAAGCTTAGCGAGGGAATCTCAAGTTACTCATTTGAAGTTAACCTCATAATGAACACCTATGATGTAGACATTTAAAGAGAATCTTGAATGTATGAGTGACATTGTAAATGATCTGAGAGAACCAAGTGCCAGAGGCATTGTAATAAGATTTAATTACATACTGAGATATACTCAAATATTGTAAGGTTGGAGTTCATGTTTGGTGTAGTAGCACCTTGTTTTCCAAATGCCTTGAGTAGGAAAATTTGCAAACTTTGAATTTTGAAATGTAAACAATGTGAAAAAGGTCATATAAAGGTGATGTAAACAATTTGTACACATTTTTATGTAACTCGTGTGACCAAGAAAACTCTTCCAATAGGTCATAATAGGTATTTTTATGCTAGCCATGGTCTTCTTTCACACGGAAACATGAAGAATCACTTCGAGCTATGTTCCATCAAATCGATCCCTTAAGGGTCCAAAGTGCAAAATAGTTGCAAACTTCAACATGATAGTACTCGGATACCTTGATAGTTAGAAACTTCTAATTTGTTTTAGAAGAAATGAATTGGGCCCCTCTAGAAAAACCTCTCTCGGTTCTGGCTATCTTGGAGTTGTTTTCTTGTGGCGGCGGATTTTCGCTTGATGGAAAAAGTGTCAAATTCAAGCAATGCAAAGTTGCAAAGTGGTACAAATTTTGCTTTGCAACTCGTGAGACCAAACTAACTGCTCCAACACATTTGAATAGGTATGTTTACACTAGGAATGGTCTTTTTTTGCACTGAAACATGTAGAATCACTCTGAGCTATGTTCAATCGGATCGATCCCTTAAGGCTCCAAAGTGCAAAATGGCTGCAAACTTCAGCATGCTAGTACTTGGATATTGTGACACTTAGAAACTTCTCATATAATCCTATAGAAAGGCATTGGGCCTGTCTAGAAAAACCTCTCTCAGTTTTGGCTATCTTGGATTGGTTTTCTTGTGGCGACGGATTTTCACTTGATGGAAACAATGTCAAATTCAAGCAGTGCAAAGTGGTGAACCTTTCGCTTTGCAACTCGTGTGACCAAAATAACTGCTTCAACATGTCTAAATAGGTATGTTTATGCTAGGCATGGTCTTTTTTCACACTGAAACACGTGGAATCACTCTGAGCTACGTTCAACCAGAACGATCCCTTAAGGGTCCAAAGTGCAAAATGGCTGAAAACTTCAGCATGCTATTACTTGCATACCGTGACACTTAAAAACTTTTCATCTAATCCTATAGAAAGATGTTGGGCCACTCTAGAGAAACCTCTCTCGGTTTTGGCTATCTTGGAGTGGTTTTCTCATGGCGGCGGATTTTCACTTGGTGGAAAAAGTGTCAAATTCAAGCAGTGCAAAGTTGCAAAGTGGTGCAACTTTCGCTCTGCAACTCGTGTGACCAAGCGGACTATTCCAACATATCTAAAAAGGTATGTTTACGCTATGCATGGTTTTTTTTCACACCGAAACACGTAGAATCGCTCTAAGCTATGTTCCACCGGATCGATCCCTTAAGGGTCCAAAGTGCAAAATGGCTGCAAACTTTAGCATGCTAGTACTCGGATACCATGACACTTAGAAACTTTTGGTCTAATCCTACAGAAAGGCGTTGGGCCCCTATAGAAAAACCTCTCTCAGTTTTGGCTATCTTGGAGTGGTTTTCTCATGGCGGCGGATTTTCACTTGATGGAAAAAGTATCAAATTCAAGCAGTGCAGAGTTACAAAGTGGTGCAAATTTTTCTCTGCAGCTCGTGTGACCAAACTAACTGCTCCAACACGTCCGAATAGGTATTTTTATGCTAGGCATGATATTTTTTCGCACTGAAACACATGGAATCGCTCCGAGCTACGTTCAACCGAAACAATCCCTTAAGGGTCGAAAGTGCAAAATGGCTGAAAACTTCAGCATACTATTACTCGAATACCATGACACTTAGAAACTTCTCATCTAATCCTACAGAAAGAAGTTGGGCCCCTCTAGAAAAACCTCTCTCGGTTTTGGCTATCTTGGAGTGGTTTTCTCGTGGCAACAGATTCACTTGATGGAAAAAGTGTCAAATTCAAGCAGTGCAAAGTTGCAAAGTGGTGCAACTTTCGCTCTGCAACTTGTGTGACCAAGAGGACTATTCCAACACATCTGAAAAGGTATGTTTACGCTAGGTATGGTCTTTTTTCACACTGAAACATGTAGAATCACTCTGAGCTATGTTCCACCGGATCAATCCCTTAAGCGTCCAAAGTGCAAAATGGTTGCAAACTTCAGCATGCTAGTACTCAGATACCATGACACTTAGAAACTTTTTGTCTAATCCTACAGAAATATATTGGGCCCCTCTACAAAAACCTCTCTCAATTTTGGCTATCTTGGAGTGGTTTTCTCCTGGCGGCGGATTTTCACTTGATGGAAAAAGTGTCAAATTCAAGCAGTGCAAAGTTGCAAAGTGTTGCAACTTTCGCTCTGCAACTCATGTGACCAAGAAAAATATTCCAACACATCTGAATAGGTATGTTTATGCTAGGCATGGTCTTTTTCTACACTGAAACACGTAGAATCACTTTGAGCTATGTTCCACTGGATCGATCCTTTAAGGGTCCAAAGTGCAAAATGGCTGCAAACTTCAACATGCTAGTACTAGGATACCGTGACACTTAAAAACTTATCTTCTAATCCTATAGAAAGGCATTGGGCCCCTCTAGAAAAACCTCTCTCGGTTTTGGCTATCTTTGAGTGGTATTCTCGTGGCGGCAGATTTTCACATGATGGAAAAGGTGTCAAATTCAAGCTGTGCAAAGTTACGAAGTGGTGCAAATTTCACTCTGCAATTTGTGTGACCAAGCAAACTATTCCAACACATTTGAATAGGTATTTTTATGCTAGGAATTATCCTCTTTCACTTTGAAACACATGGAATCACTCCGAGCTATGCTCCACCGGATCGATCCCTTAAGGGTCCAAAGTGCAAAATAGTTGCAAACTTTAGCATGCTATTACTTGGATACCGTAACACTTAGAAACTTCTTGTCTAATCCTATAGAAAGGCATTGGAACCCTCTAGAAAAGCCTCTCCCAGTTTTGGCTATCTTGAAATGATTTTCTCGTGGTGGCAGATTTTCACTTGATGGAAAAGGTGTCAAATTCAAGCTGTGCAAAGTTGCAAAGTGGGGCAACTTTCGCTCTGTAACTTGTGTGACCAAGCGAACTATTCCAACATGTCCGAATAGGTATGTTTACACTAGGAATGGTCCTCTTTCACACCGAATCATGTGGAATCTCTCCAAGCTATGTTCCACCGAATCGATCCCTTAATGGTCCAAAGTGCAAAATGGCTGCAAACTTCAGCATGCTATTACTCAGATGTTGTGATGCTTAGAAAGTTATCATCTAATCCTATAGGATTGAATTGAGCCTATCTACAATAATCTCTCTCGGTTTTGGCTATCTTGGAGTGGTTTTCTAGTGGTGGTGGATTTTCACTTGATGGAAAAAGCAACAAATGCAAGTAGTGCAAAGTTGTAGAGTGGTACAACTTTCATTCTGCAACTTGTGTTACCAAGCAGATTATTCCAACACATCCAAATAGGTATGTTTACGCTAGGCATGGTCCTCTTTTGCACTGAAACACGTGGAATCACTCCGAGCTATGTTCCACCAGATCGATCCCTTAGGTTGGAGGAGTCTTAAGTTGCAAATTTGTAAGTTGCTTAAAGAAACAAATTTGAAATGATATTGAATGAACCACTTAGCACTCATTGCATCTAAGTGATGCTCATAGAGGTGAGGCACTAGGCCTTCTCGAGAGGTCACCCATTCTAGTATACTCCAGCTCAAGCGCTTAACCACAAAGTTTTTTCCCCAAGATTAAGCCCACTTAGCTTGCAACCCAATTTGCAAAACCTTCAGCAAGTGTTGTTCCTTATGAAACATTCATTATAGAGCCCCTTTAGCCCATCAATTGATAAGTAGGAGGTATTTTCTACAATGTGTCAAATTGTGATATTGCTATCAAGATTCCATTGAGTAGTCATTTGTAGTATTAGATATAGCTCTAGCTTCTATAGTATTGCACATGATTGCAGATAGTTTCAAAGATCTAGATAACATCAATAGTTCACATTACTCAAGAAGGATGAACATTTTAAAGACATTTGTGGAAATCAAGACAAATAACCTTCTTGTGGACTTAGGGTTGCAATATTTGATCTACAACATGTTCCACCATTTCTTCAGTAGGATCAAGAACACACATAATGAAGGTGTGTTTGTAGCCATGAAAGATTATGGTTTGAACTATCTAGAGTGATGTTTTATCTCGACCAACCATATCTATACCATGGTTTGTTTGGAAACAAGGATGGGTTCTCTCTTCATCGGCATATACATTATTCCTCGATGTGTTCACACCAGTGTTACAAGACCAGGACTCGCCTCAGACTTGACAAGCCATTTTTTGACTTGGACTCGGGCTCGAAGCCCAAACTCGAAAAATAGAAAAACCTAAGAAATTCAAAGATTTGTAAGGATTTAAAACTTGTTTCATGCACCCTTTAATAAATAAACCTTAAAGACACAATAGCATCATCAAATAGAAATTACTATGATCCCATATACAAACATACATCAATCACATAAGTATAAGCACAAATTTTAGCTGAAGGAAATAACACATTTAGATATATAAATATTGTGATATTGCTATCAGGATTCAATCGTGTAGTTTTACAAGTCAAACTCATTGACCCATGATTCATCAGTAGTGGTTCACAAGAACCCATCTCTCATGATAATGAATTGTTCATAAGGAGGAAGATAGATCTTCATACATTTCTTCTATCACAAATGAGATAAGTGCTCGGTTTCATGAAGGTCATGAGACAACCATTAGTGGGGAGTGGATACATGAAGAACTAATGGAGAATGATAATGGCTTCAGACCTGCTATAAAGAATTATTTTTTTTGTTTCAATGATGCAAGAGGTTTTTGGTTTCACTACCAAAATGAGCCTACAAAGAATGCATGTGAAACTCCTTTTAACCTTGAGGGTGTACTTACTCCATCTCAAGGATCATGCATTGAGGCTGACATAGATCAATGCTAGGGCTAACCAATTAATAATTATATATGTGAATAAGTCAAACATGTACATGTCAATAAGGGAGTACAAGTACTCAAAAACATGTAAGCCTCAAAAGTATACACATGAATACATAGTATACACAAATTAAAACAATGTATATGCATGAAAACATGTAAGCCACAAAGTATACACTCGAATGCACCTAAGTCACAAAGTATACACGTAAGTTCTAAAGTATACACTTGAATATACGTAACTCATATCTATCAAACCATCAATTTAGAATGCAAATATGGACAGGCATCGATAAAAGATATTTGTATTAACCAAATAGCCATATAGGCATACATAAATATATGTCGATATAAGTATGAAATATATGTACAAAATAGCCATATTGGCTTATGACAATGCCATCTAGGCATACAATGTCAAATATGTCCAATAAAAAATATGTACAAAACTGCCATGCAGGCATACAATAAAGGACTTTGGAATCAAAAGTCATTGCTCTCCATGCGCAGGAAATAAAATCTTTCCCTTTCCTTTTCACTCGGATGGCGATAGGTCTATCACTCATTTTTGCTATGCTCGTGGAGTGCTCTTGCTACTCCTCCTAGGGTTTAGTTCATGGTGAAGTTTTAACTGTTACAATAAGAAGTAAAGACATGAATATATAGAAATTACATTATAAAAAATGATATATTTGACAAAATAATCACTTACAGCCATCTCACAATCTCTCTCCATGAGGGAAATATCCTCATGCCCATGCTCAGGCATGCTCAAGCCCTGCATAAACAATACAAATAGACAGAAACTACGTGAATCAATTATAGTTTTATTTTTCACTAACTAACATCTATAACAACAAATTTAAATTAAAATTTACTAATTTTCCTCATACCTCTTCTATCAGAGCCATCGAGGATTGTATAGCAGATGTCACACCAATATCCATTTCCCTCATCACATTCAGAGGTGTATCGTCTCACAACAACTGAAAATAAAATGACAAATTATTCAACATAATCAATGATGTGCATGTATAAACTACACAAATATATTAAGTACTTGATTCATTAGTTAAACTCTTTATTCTATTACCTATGTGAAGGTTTGAGTAAATCCACCGCCACTAGGAAGTGTTCCATCAAAACCTCCAATATTAGTCTATTCAACATCCAAAATTACATATTAAATTACCATTCATAAAACAATGCCATTAATATGCAATAAACTTATAATTGTTTACTAGTACTGCAAAAATAGGTTGGTGGGGGGCCGATGTATCCAGTCTCAACACTGTGACCCTGCAATTTTATTAAAATCATAAAACATTTCTAGTTAGTCTTGCATTTCAAAATTGAAATTTAATAAATTAAATTCAATGAACACATGCACTAACTTTTACCTGACTATCAATGCCATATGCCTCATGAAAAATGTCAGCTACCCTCTTTATCTCCATAGCTAGAAATGGATCTTGCGTACCAGTCTCTTGAGGGTCAGTGGGGTCATCTGAACAAGCAGCCCCACAAGATTGACACACATGTGTTCACAAGTCACCACTAGAAGACTCCCTTAGATGGCACTATAGAATATGGCTAGTATGATCAATGACACTCTGGGTCAAAGTGTTGATTGCCTGTAATGTCTCTACGTCAGCACTTTCCTTCATGACGAAAGACATAACAATGTGCTCATGAGGTGGCCTAGTGAGAGCTCATCTACCTTGTTGCTTAGGATCCGGCTGTGCACCAGGTATATCCTGAGCTGACCCCTCACCTCTCCCTTAGAAATCCCTCATATCAAAATAATTTGGGATTTTGTTCAATATGAACTCACTGTATAGTTTCCTAAGGAAAAATTGTGGGACCTCGCAATTGTTGCATGGTGTGTAATCGAAGACCATGTACCACCTATCATAGAACCACTCCTTCATCTGTTGGTGGTGGCACCAATGGATAGAAAACCTCTTCACATTGAGGGTAAGATTTTGATTTGTACGTGGGTCGGTGAATAATGAGCACAAATCACCTTTTGTAAAGTTTAAATCTTTCACATCCTTGTATGATAGTTTATTTGCATAATGGTCCCTAGCCACCTGCCTCCTATCTTCCCATCCAGTTATTTATTTTCTAATTGAATCTACATTTTTTAACATATCTTTCAATGAATTTTCTAGGGTCATTCTTTCTATGGTTGAACCATTTGGATCACTCAACCTATTGATCAAATCCTCAATTTGTTTTTTGTTGTTCTCAATTTCACTCATTAAATTTTGTTGAGTGCTAGGAGGGGGTTGAGTGATTGGTGGAGGAGGTTGATGTTGTGGTTGATTTTGATCTTGAGGATTTGGTTGGTGCTCTTTGTTGATCATTTTTTTATGCACTTCACAACACAGGTAATACATTTCTGCATTACCTCTCTTGAAAGACAATTTTCCACAATCAGATTGTAGAACATTATCCCAAGGTCTCTCAGATGTCAGGTCTTGATGATGCTTGGAATATATCAGTTGTTTGTGTGATTTTCTAGAATCACAAGGCGGCCTTACGTGGTCTAAGCTGTAGGAGAATTGAGTTGATGGATGGAGTTCTAGAGGTCTGGAATTGATATGCTTTGTTGTAGGCTTAGGCAGCATTCTTAGACTCCATTATTTCGTTGGATTTGGCTTTACAATGTGCAATGAACCTTGGCACAAGTTGTTTCTAAAAAAGAGGAAAAATGAAAGGGCGAGGAAGAAAGATGTTTCCTTGACCTACAACTACTGATGAACAATGATCATGGAGGTTCTTGCTCTGAATAGTTTCCTTAAACTGGATTTCATTTAATCAGAATTCTCACAATATCATGAAATCTATGCTATCTTCTATGGACTATAGATGTTCATCATTCATTCATTATAGAAACATGAATAAAGATAAATTTTAATGAGTAGCAATGGAATCAAAGTCTAGACTAACTTTGCACAGTCATCTACCTTCAGCAAATGACCAAAAGTATGGACAAGGAAAGCATACACACAACAACTATCTCCAAAACCAGAAATAACATACTAAATTTACCAAGTCTAATCTGAAGATGCTAGAACAACAAAGTAACTTAAAGAAAAGATATAACTAAAAGGGAGAGGAATCATGAAACATATTGAGAAACCCAAAAAATACACCAAAAATGACTATATTTGCTATTTATAATTTCTGCAGCATGCCTTTACAACAACTCAACTCTCTTAAAATGAGAGGAGGAGAGCCCTATTTATAGTTTTCAAAAAACAAAATGAGTGGCAAAGATTTGGTTCTATTATGTGGCCAAGATTCATTTTACATTAGGGTTTCACCTACCCCAAATATATTACATTTAAAAATACTTCCTTGTCTCTTCCCTATTTCGTCATCTAGTGACAACACTGTGGCAAATTTGTCTTTTAGCCATTTGCCTTCTGCTATAGCTATTCTTCAAGGAACTCTTCGTCAACGACTGGATTTCCCTCTCACTTTTTCAACACGACATACTCCATGAAACTCAGGATCAGGGATTGGAGCTTATCTACCTCCACAATGTTGGATTTCAGGATTGGTAACTCCATTCCTGGGAATTATTGCCAAGCTTCTTCTAGTCTATCTTGTACTTAGCATCATTCTCTTTGCAAGCTTCTAATTTTGCAAAGGCTCAGGCCACAAAACACATGAAATCAGTGGTGATTTCAGCAGGCATCCCATCTTCCATAATCTTCAAGAAGTGGGGCTTGCTGTTCTTGGGATTGATCTTGACTACGGGCGCCTCATACCCCATCATCAATTTGAGGTACTGAGTACACTCCTCCCTAGACTCCCTTGCCCATTCAATGTCAGGTGCTATCCACTCCAAAATCTACTCTAGCCTCCTCTTTCAATGAATATAATATCGCTTCCAGGTATCCACCAACCAGTGATCGTCATCTTTGAAGGCAAGGTCCTTCTCCCAGATATTACTCGGCAACATGAGAATGGCCTCGATCTTTGGGTAGGCTGCATTGTACTTCCTAGGGAACTTTTCACAGACCTACCTTGTGTCCTTGAGAGTTTTCTGAACCTCTAGGAACCTATTTGCTGCCCGAACAGCCACATTGATACCCGTGTTCCCTATGTCCAAAACCTACTAGAACCAATTTTTCATAGTTTTGTCCAGGTTCTGTCTCTTTTCTAGTTTGTCAATCTGTTCTCTAGACAGCAACTGAGTTGGGGCTGATGATGTTGTAGGATGCTCATCTAGAGATGACCACTACTAAATATAAGATGTTAGATTAGTCACCTACTCCTTTAATTCCTCTTTGGAAATATTATCCTGCTAGATAAGGTGCACTACTGTGGCGACCGATTCCTGGAGATGTTCAGCCTTCTGCTCCCTTGTGGCCACTCCTAGGTCAATGGTGGAGATGTTGTAAGTTACGCCATGTTCCCCAACCATCAGCATTGCTATTTGCATTGCTCTTGATCCCGAGGCATCCATGGTTATCTTTGATCTAACCCTCAGCTTCTTCTCTTTTCTTGTGCTTATTCATGCTCTGGCCATGATGGCTTCCAGCCTTTCCTTGGGATCCTTTGACGCGGGAGTCTTTTGCTTGAGTTGCCTTTCCAGCCAATCAGGTGTCTGGGGCTCTTTTCCTAGCGCCTCACTTTGAGTCCCGCTGTCCTCCTTTTTGAGCTCGACAGTACTGACAATAAGAGCCTTCTCATTTGTTCCTACATCTTCCTTTCCTTTATCAGAACCTTGCTCGAATGTCTCATGTTTAGCGGGGGACTCATTACATTGCTGCTCCTTGGGTGAATCTATTTCCTTTTCAACATCTTCTTCCTCATTTAAAGTATCTTGATGCTCCACAGGGCTCTTTGCTTGTTTACTCTCATGGAGGAAAGTTTCCTTATCATGCTTTGGATTCTGGCCATGTTCCTCAGTTGGAGACCTATCACCTTCCATCTCTAGAGCAGCAGTCTCCTCTTCCTATGCAAGCTAGTCCTCGGCCTCCTTGTCCTCAATTTCCTTGAGTTGTTTGCCCCACTCTACATTGAGCTTGGGATCATTCGACTCTCAGATTAATTCAGTATCAAGGTCCTCACTGCCCTCACTGGACTCACTAAAAGACTCATAGGCAACCTTATCAATCTTTCAACGTTCAAACATAGGATGTTCATGATATTCAAACTCTTCATATTTCGGTGCCCTCTCAACCTCTAGCTACTATCGTTCACGCTCATCTAATATCTGCATGGTCGCCTCCATCTTTGGTAAATCAGTAGAAGTGGATGTTGTTGGAGTGGAGGCCATAGCTCTAGCTATCATAGCCTGGACTATTGGATTGGTGAGCATCCCTAAAAGCTCAGAGGCACATTTTGCATATACCTTACAAAAGATTCTAGAAGGCTTGGGGCTGGCGTCGTGGCAGCGGAAACGAAAGGAAGGGAAGTGGACATGGAGGAAGAGGTCATTGGCGAGGTGGCGGCGGATGATGAATCCACGGGAATGACCTGCACTACTAGAGGTGTAGGAGCAAGGTGCACAGAGATATCCACCGTAGGCAAGGAGGAAGCAGAGGCTGGAATTGAAGCAAGTAGGGTGGCGGTAGTGATCACAATGGGTGGAGATCCAAAAGAGCTAGATCGTTTGCTTGCAATCCCGAGGGGTGAACCCTTGGGCATCACCATTGCCTCCGTGCTTCTTGTTGTTTTTCTTTTCTTTTTAGAGGGCTCTGGCTCGGAAGACTTATAGGCGTAGACCTTTGGTTTGGGCAGTTGTTGGCTAGCCTCCTCTCTTTTATTGGTCTTCTAAGGTGGTGGGGCTTTAGATGTCTCCCCAGTTGCAGTGGCAACTTCCCCACCTTCGGAGCCACTTGGTTCACTCACGTGGTCACTTGCAAGCTCGGTGTATGTCAGGACGACCCCTTGTTGTTTCAATTGGGCCACCTTCCTATTGATCCATGCCCTTGTTTGGACTTCGATGGCCCTGGTGAGCACACTAATATCACTAAGTTCTGGTGCATCCCAGTTGATAGCGGGCAATGGTAGGTTGGAAACTGTATTGTAAACTGGATCCACAATTGCTTCCTCATCCTCCTCTAGCTAATCAGGAACCAGGCATAAGTTCACCCTTCGTACATGGATGATGGTCATGCACATATAATATCGCAACCGTACCTCAAGATCATCCTTGCAGTTGGCCCAGAAGTCTTTGATGTTGTGGAGGTGGGCATATCCGCGCCCTAGTGCCTTTCTGACATGGCCATAGGGATCCATCTGTGGCCTTGTTGTATATTGTTCAAAATTATATTCTGCCAACTCCCTTTCTGAATATCCTGCACATTGGGAAGTGTGGACCTTGTACATCCCCTATCCAAGGTTCATGGGGTAGATGGGGCCTGCCAGATGCTTTTCACTTAGGACACTATGAATGTGTCGTAGCTGCCGAGTCAACTCCAAGAGAACTATCTGATCATTTGGGTACCGGGGCAGCTTGTTTGGTTTATCCGAGAAGCCTTCGGTGCGGATGCATGTGAACCTTGGGAATTGAATATACCAGAAGGTGTATTGTCTGAGGAGGACCCTTGCACTGTGGGATGTCCTTCTATGAAAATATCCTCCTACCGATCGGATTACGTGGGCAATGAACGCGTCATTCACCTTGCAATAGTTTGTTTTGAAATTCCTAAACTGCAACTGAGGGTACTTGTCATATTGTTTGAGCTATGGCCCTGATGGATCACTTGGCATCACTGTCAACCCTTGATAATGTCACCGATTGGTGAGGGAATACACCAAGTAAGAGGTCATGAAGAATTTGTTAATTTTCTTCACAGTGGTAAAATGCTCGTGGAAGCAGTCACTAATTATCTCACCCCAATAGAAGGTGGAGTCCTTACCTCGGAGAATCTATTCTATGAAATAGAACATCCATTCTTGAAATAAATCTGCTAGGAAGGCCCTAGATTCAGTTGAGTAGCGTCACAAGATCATGGTAGTCCTCGAAGAAGTCACTATGGTAGAGCTCCTGAGGGAGGTTCCTAGCACTAGCCTGTTTGTCCTTCAACCAGCACTAGTTGATGAGCCTTTTACATTCCAACAGGTCCTGTTCCCACACCTCCTTACAGTCTTCCAAGGTGGGGACCTCCATGCTCTCGAAGGTAGGGATGTGGAAGGTCTTAGTTATACCCGACGGAGACATATCCACAAGGATATTCCCCTCAAGATCCATGATTATTCTAGTATCAGATTGGTATGCCTCCACACATGCCATCACCAGCTCTGGGCCCACTAGGGCTAGCAGGAAACCTACAGCCTTAGCAAGTCCACTGCTCTTTATTAATTTGACATTTGCAGTTTTTAGGTTCATTCTGACCCTCTGCGTGAATTCATCAACATCGACTTGTCCGATGTTGGTATCTGAAACATCCCTCCAAAGGGTAGTGATCCTGGATTGAATAGGGACCCCTTGGAACTTGTACTTCATTAGGTCTTTATCTTCCTTGCCCCTTGGTGGCTTGGCTATTACTTTTCCTTTTTTGGAAGCACCAAAAGTCTCTGGACCAGATTTCATAAATCCTACACAAAAGATGAGAATCAGTAATAATGGACCTGATACAATGGCCACCGACAAATCCCTACATGTCAAGATTAGTTTGGCAATCATAATTCATACTTAACAATCACGGAAGCTAGATACTTCATCATTTAGAGGGCAATACAAACAATCCGAAGTTCCTAGGCCGGAAATCCCTTGGCAGAATGTTGTTTGAAAGGGAAAAATGGGAATGGAATTCCCATACGCACTTCCTGAAGTTGGATTTTAAGATTTGAAGCTAGAAATGAGGGAAAACCAAATTCTAGAAAATGGGTCGAAATCCATTTTGGATTTTGAGGTCATTTGCTGCCCCATTTGGGGGACGAAATTTGGGGTGACGAAATCCGTGTCTCGGATTGCCATCACCAAGAAGCAGCTACGGGTCGGCCATGTGGAACGAAAAAATGCAAGAGGAAACCCAGGGAAGGAAATTCGAGAGGAAGTTTTCGAAAGCAATTAGAGGGCTCGGGACAAACGGACGACGAACGAGACACTAGGACCTGGAGGTCGAGAAGACACAAGGTGGTCGCCATTTAGAACGGGACAGGAGGAAAGGAATTTCGGGGAAGGAAAACTGGCATTTAGAATCCAGAAGAAGATCAGAGAAAAGACCAAAGGCTTTGGGCTCCGGTGGACAGCAGACCGAGGTCCAGGATTTGGGAAGACGCTCGGACGAGGACGTTTGGAATGGCGAAATCACAACAGAATCCCGAGAAGGGAATTTCAGAGGCGAAAGTCTAGGGGGAAGAAAATGTCGAGGGTTTCGATCGAGAGAAGGAATATTTTGCGGCCGGGAAACGAAGTCCGGGAAGATGCAAGGTGGAAGTCGTTTGAAATGGCGAAATGGGAATGAAATCCCGGGGACGAAATTTCGAAAACTGAATTCCAAGGATGGATTTGAAGAGAATTGGGAAGTTTGAAATGGATAGACTTTGAGGGTCCAGGGTCCAAGGGTCGAGAAGACGCTTGAATGGGGTTGTTTGAAATGGCGAAGACACAATCAGAATCCCAGGAAGGTAATTCCGGAGGTGGAAATCCAAAGAAGAAAAGAGCAAGATCAAAAATTCAAAGAAAGATGGAGGTAGGGACGGCCATGGGAAGACCTAGGCCTGGAAGATGCCAGCACCGTTCCGAAGAACAACCGTGACACGAGAAGGTTTTGGATCAATTTCTAGGTGATCTAACGACAGATTTTCGGATTTCCAAAACATGGGTTATGTGTGGAGGGGGAAAATTTATCTAGTTTGGGCCTCATTTTGCATTTTACCTCGAAGAAAATTTGAAAAATTGTGAAACAAAAAATGAGGGCACGTGAACGAAAAACCTACCTCAAGAATCCGAAAAAAAAACTGCTAGATGCACATACGTCATTGGGAAAACACTTCGAAATTTGACAGGAGGAAAACCAGATTCGCCAGGAGCTCTTCAATATTTTTCTATCACTCGAGCTTTTGATAATGATGGCTAGAAAATTCAATTTTATAGCAAAAGACAGCCATTAATGTGACATTAACTCCTCCGTACGGTTGCATGTTCAGCTGGTGAGCTCCGAAAAATGTAGAGGTGGCGGGAGGTCCGGGGTCTGGGGCCTGGAAAGCCATCCCGGGACAGCCGTTCTAAAATAGCAAAAGCCCGAGGCGAAACCCGGAAGAGGAAACTCGACAGAGGAAATCTGACAGAGGAAACCCGGAAGGGGAATCCTGGTAGAGGAAACTCGGAAGGGGAAACCTGACAGAGGAAATCCGTAAGGGGAAACCCGGAAGGGGAAATCTGAAAGGGGAAACCCGAAAGGGGAAACTCGACAGAGGAAATCCAAAAGGGGAAACCCGGAATGGGAAACCCGAAAATTACCACAGATGCCAGAATTTTGACGAGGAAAACCTGGATAACCCGAGACTTAAAATATGGCATTGGGAAATGTGCTACCCCCTGCTTCGGGGTACAAAAATGGGTAAGCAAAATGAGGTGAAATGAAAGGGACCAAAAAGATAATTGGGAAAAGAGGGTCCCCGTTCCGAACGGGGCGTGTGTGCGAAAGGGACAACACTCTTGTTGAGGATTTTTAAGGTTTGCAGGTTGATTTGCATCTCTTAAAAATTCAAACAAATAGATATCAAATTCAACCTAAAACTAACAAATTCAAAACAAACCCCATGTAATCCTTACCTCTTACAGCTCCTCATCATTGTGGCGCCATCGTTGTGAATAAATATGGACTCTTGGCGAATAAATTCTCCTCCTAGAATGTGAGTGCGATATTTTGGGGTTTTTGGCCGTGGGTGCAACAAAAAAACCAGTCGAAATGCAAATGAGAGATTTGCATTTGTTTTTTTGCTTTTAATAGCTGATAATACGAGTGCATTATAATGCGCTCGCATTATGTCTTTGTAGTTGTAGCCACCAAGACCTTACCTAAGTTTAACGAAAGATATAACGGAAATGCATTATAATGCACTCACGTTATGGTTTTCAAGTTTTTTTTTTTATGGTGTCCATGGAATTGCTACCATTTCCATTCACCTACCCAATTGTATATAAATACAATTATTTATCGCCATTTAAAACTAATAGGCAATGTAAATATCAATTGAGCATCCTAAAAAGTAGTCAAGAGAAGAATAAGCAACATTATTACAACACTTTTCCATTAGTCAAGATTCATATTAGCAATGCATCAAGTTTGTAAGTATGATTATTCATATTTTGTGTTCATTTGTTTTGTGAGTACTAACACTTACAAGACTTCCTATCGACAAGAAAATTCTCCTTGCATGAGATGTGTATCATGACTTCATTCCATCAAGGAAATTATATTTGAGAGGTAAATTGTAGCAGTTGTCACTTATCACTTGTTTTTATACTTATGCCTTTTCCTGACTAGGGGTAAGCACTCTTTACATTATCATAGCCATTTGGGAGGTGGAAAAGCTAAAACAAGGTTTGACTTAGGCAAGCCCCTATATCAAACAACCCTTTCTCCCCTTTCTCATTTCTAGGTGTTTGATCTAAAGTGGATTTAGGAGAATATTGAAGACCTAATATAAAGATCAAGAAAGAAGGATTATTCATCAAGAGATAGAGTTCAAAAGTTGAGTCCAAGAGAAAAGAGACCATAGGCTATGAATCACCTATACTTTTTAATACATTTTGGAAAGATTTATCTTCAAGTAAAGGGTGTTACCTATTGGAAATTGGAATATTGTCATCGATGTCAATATTAACATCATCATACCTTACTCACATTACTTGTATAGATCAATAGTTGCTTTGATAATAAAGGTTTGAGATTTCCTAATCTTGTACTAGAAGTTTGTTGATCTAGTATTTTAGTTCGGATTATCCTATCTTGTAAGAATCATTCAGAATTTGATAATATGTTCTATCTTGACATCATTTGTATCTACAATTTTTTTTTTAGTTGACTTGGTTATATGGTTGGAAAGATACTATTAGTAGTAAGTTGCTACAAAGTGTTCTATTTTTACACTGGTTTGATGCATTGGTTTTTTGGTTTGGATTCTACCACAAAGAAATATATCACCATAGTATTCTGTATATAGATTCATGACTGTGAGATTCATCTTACCTCAAAGTTTTACGATGATATATGAACGCATACAAAAGATATGAGTAATAGTGTTCTATTTTGAGGATTACGTCAAGTTTTTTTATAGCGCATTGATGTGGGAGAATCTATATTTTCTCAAGATTATTTGTTTCATCTTGTGGAGTTGAAGATAAGTTATTTTATGTCATCTAAAGGAGAATTTGATTTTTTAACAAGTTTTTGGAGTTGCACGTTTGGTGAATTACATATACGTTTGAAGTCTTTGATGTTTTCAATCTAACTCTAGATGACCTAATTATGAATTTGTGTTAAGAAGATTAAATATGTGTTGTGAATGTTAAAGGGATCTATCTTAGATCCTAAAAACAATCAATATCATATATTACATGATGTGTTGGGCATGAAGATGAATATGCTTTGATTTGAAATAAGGTTACTCTAATTAGGCTAATTTAATTAGTGTATGCAAATGTATACAATATATATACGAAAGACATTTTTAATAAGTTGCTGATGATGATGATGATGATGATGAAGATGAGAGAGAGATATGATAAAGTAGTGAAAGTCAGATAGATTATGTATGGATTATTTTTTGGTGTGAATATGAAATTTTTTTGAGTATTTTATACAGAGAAGTTTTTTGTATTATGTGCTTCATTGGAACTAAACTCTAGCACAAGGTGCATTCTATCTCAGTTCTCTTCCTAGCAGTGTTGTCATACTCTGTATTGTAATTTTCTTTAGGAAGTGAGCCTTCAAGGAAAGTGTGTTGTGACAGTGAGCCATTGCAATATTCTATATCCAAATATATTAGATTGTGAGTTAAACCTCGCCATGGTTCTTCCCTTTTTGGGTTTTCCACGTAAAAATACTAGTGTTCATGTGTGTTCTGATCTTCTGTTGATTCCATGCTTTCACTTGTTATTACAATTAGAGTTATGTTATTACCTGGATGGATATTATGTAAATGGTTTAGTGGAATACCGATTCACCCCTGTTAGTATTCTAGGTGTTCAACAATTGGTATCAGAGCTTGGTTCCTCTTAAGAAGTCTTTTAGACATTGAAAATTGGGCTAGGCCCATGACACCATTTTAGACACACTTTCTAATATTCATGGTCATGATTAAATAATGTTAATTATTTAATTATTTTATAAAGTCACCTATCCTCTATTGATTAAATAACTTTAACTATTTAATTAATTCATTATGACCTTTATTCTTTCTTGATTAATTAAATAAATGTTATTTATTTAATTACACCACTAATTAATTAATCCTCTTTCCAAATTAAATAAATTATTATTTAATTTACCCCTTATCACATTTTCAACTATAATTAAATATTCATTTCAAATTATTTAATTATTATTTAACTTTTTCTTCAGTCAATTTAATAAATATTTATTTATTTAATTTAGTCCTTGAATTTTGAATGTTGAATTAAATAATCATTTAATTCATAAAAAGAATTATTCCTCACACATTCATCTATGATTAGATAATTTCTTAGTTATCTAATTATTTTTTTACTACTTAAGTCGAGATTTAATTAAATCAGACAGTTATCTATTGATTTAATATCTGATCGTTTATGAAAAATAGACTTTTTGGATTGATCAGTCAGTCTTATTCTTCTACGTGTAAAATATTATTAATTAAATAACTTTATTTATTTAATTAATTCATTCGTGCGTTCAAACACAATGTTTCCTCTTTATCCTTTTCATGCAATTCTTATTCTTTCGAATTTCAAACATTCTTGACTAAAGATTAAATTATTATTTAATTTAATCTCCATCATGCAGGATTTTTCACTCGTGTTATTACTGACACTGAATCTCTATTGCATGTAATTCATTAATCTCAATCATCGATCTGTCTTTTGAATTTGAGCTGATCGTTCAAAAACCAATTTGCTATAAATTGACTTGACATTGCCATTATTCCTCCTCTTGAAATCAATATACTTTTAGGAAGCTTTCAATAATCTTTGATATTTTTCTAAATCAATAGTCATAGGCCATATTTGCATACTTAAGAAAATTTGAGTGCAATTATTATAATATGGCAAAATGGAGAAGTGTAATCGAGGTCATTCAAGGAAATATAATGATATTCGGTGAGATTGTTCATATATTTATGCTTTTTTGTTTCATTGTTATTCGTTGTTAGCGTAGGATTAGACTAGTATTATGATTTTATTCGATTAATATTTTTTGCATTTTTATTCGAGTGTTACATTTGGTGAACCTGACATGATGACACCATCTTCAAAATCTGTAGAAGTTTTTAATTTTTTGCAAGTATAGGTATGGAGTGACGCATATGCAGTAAGAAATGATGCAATTGAATTACTGAGATGCATATGATTTTCTACAATTCCTCTATTGTTCTATGACACGTCTTCTTTATTCTACAATGCATTTGACTGGTAAACATTTTTATGAAGTTCTGTATTTTTATTTTTCGTTTTTAGCTTTTTTTACTAATTTCATGTTTCAGTGTGTTTTAGGGGAGTTAACGTAGTGTTTGTAGGTTGATTCGTAGAAGAAAAAATTCAAAAAACTTTTTGCAGGATAGTTGACGAAGACAAAAAAATAATAAACTACTAATCTATGTTTTGCAGGACCTTTGACGAAGAGAGAAAAATTAAACTATTGACAGTTTGTTTGCAGGACCAAATTCGAAGAGAAAAATTAAAATTTTAAAAACAAATTGCTTGAGTACATTACATAATTGTCATCTGGGTTTTGAAAAGAATCAGTGTCTTTTATGCTTGAACTATGTTAGATTAGATCTTGATTCGGTAAAAAAAGTATCATCTTCCCTTGCGCATTCGTGTGATCCTGGGTGTAAGAGAAACTATTACTGACTCTAGAATTTGGGCTTGCTTTGGTGGGAAAAAGTACTCACCCCAAAGTGACTCATAATTGGTGATGAGCTAAAGCAAAGCTACTCCCAACAGGTATAGAATTTTTAATGTTGAGGAAAACTTTGCATTATAGGAGCTCATGTGGACCAGCAATTGATTCCCCCAATACCCTTGTGGTGCATCAAAACCTGTAGAGCATAACCTCTGTAGATTGGGATAATATTGCCTCTCACATGGCCTTCTGAATGGGTGGCCATACTAATTCTCCAACCTGTTTTTAGACTAACTAAAAACCCCTATTTGTTGGTGCAAGAGGTCAGACCTTTAAAGCCATCTCACATTCATATGGTTCATAGTAGAGATGAAAAATTCATCATGGAAGAGTCATGGGAACTGAAACTTGGCTGACCCAAGAAGTGTGTGTCATGTAAGGGGAGCTAGTATGGTCAAGTTTCTAGTCATCCGCTTTGAATAAGTGTAGTTGGGGAAACCCAAGTGAGAATTCAACAAGTATTATCACTACCGACCTTAGGATTGTATATGTTTTTTGAATATATACATGTTCATGATTGTCAAACCATAACACTTTGCTTTCAATTTATTTAAATTTTCCAAAATTTGATCATGAAACAGTTAGTTGAAAACCCAGTTTATCAGAAAACTACATATGTCAAAATGAGTTACATTTGCTAAGTAGAAAACTACAACTATTAACCTGAGTAACATCTATTAACCAGAAACTTGCAACTATCAAACCAGAGTCCACCCTCATTTACCAAATTTTTTTGAGTTGCATATGATATCTTGAGTCGCATGTGTCATAGCTAGTCACATCTGTTAAAACCTTAGCTACACCTATAATAGGGAGTTGCATTTTCCTGTCATTAAACCGAGACTTAATTTAGTAGAAAACCAAATTTGACATATAAAATCTCATCTTATAAATCCTACAATGCATCTATAATAGTTAATTGCATTTTCCTGTCAACAAAAAAAGTAAAATTCACTATCATAGTCTAAAACCAAGCAGTCATCTCAATATTTGTTATTCATAGTCACCCTTGTATAGAAACCAAAAAACTTCTCAAACTTTGCATCTTCCATCTTTTAGGTGTCATTTAGTGTTAGTGAAGGCAACTAGTTATGAAACTTAGTTGCATATTAGGAATTTGCATATCTCATAATAGGCCAACTTTTCACACTTTGGACAAACCCATTCTTTGATAGTCATTTTCATTGAACCTAGTCACTTATCAACAATATATTTTTTCCTACTTGTGAATCCTTCCAACTCATTATTCTAGTTTGAGAGTTCACCTTATCCTTTGGTCCTAGTCCTACATCAGGTTTCTTGACAAAGATAAATCATAGCCTTGGTTAAGCTATAGGTGGTACGTAACCTCCTCTTAGAATCATTTAGAGTCAATTACTTTAGAGTTTTGAAAATTGTCATCCTAGCATCTCATCACTTTAGACATTCTTTATTTGCCAAAAAATACCAAAAAAATAGCAGCATTCATTTATTATATCAAAAAATCCTAGAAAAAAGCATAGACTAGATCATATCATTTTAGATGTAGTTTTGCGTTCCCCCACATTGAACAACATTTTTCATGGTTGAAACAAGGTCTAAAAAGAAACTTAGAGAAATCGATGATCCACAGGATTTCATCAATCCCTTCTCAAACATACCATCAAGATCAACGAGACCTCACAAAACCTTGCTTGGAATTTTTTCACTAGAGACACACATGGACAGATTCAAGTAGAAGACGTAGATGCTGTTGTCCAAGATCCTGAATTTTCGTCCTTTGTAGATGATTTTTTAGCACAAGATCCCCAAAGATACCTAGAAAAGTTGCTAGTAGAAGGTGCCACACTACCTCCAGGATTAGACATCCACACACTGAAGGATTCATCTACACAAGCAACAAAAACCATGACATCGAGTGTCTCTATTCCTCAAATTACTACAACCATACCATCTGGAATATCTACTCAAACTACCACAACTATACTACACCAAATCAGAATCCATCACATAACATTATGTCAGGACATATTGCACACCAATTCAAAATCCATCACAAAATATTTCATTTTAGAACACTTACATTGTTCCTAGCAACACAATCAACACATCTTTAACACAAGTAGATGTTTTGGAAAATCAAGTGCAAGCTCTCCAACAACAAATGGATAGTATTTCAATGTTAGGAAAATGAACCATTTCAACGCAAGATTTATGTCCATGTCCTTTTGACAAAGAACTATACATGACACCCTTCCCATAGAGATACATTATACCGAATTTGGCTAAGTACAATGGGAAGAGAAATCCTCTGGAACACATAAGAGAATTTTCCACAACATGCATGAAAATCTTGTATGACCCCACGTACCTTATGAGACTTTTTCCATGAACCCTTGTTGGGATAGCATTGGAATGGTTCTCCAAAATTCCGAATGGCATAAGATCATGGGGTGAATTAGCTGAAAAATTTGTGGAACACTTTTCCTTCAACATAGACAATGAAATCATGATAGCTACCTTGTGTCACACCACACAAGAAGATGAAGAAAACTTCACCACCTTCTTCTATAGATGGAGGATTTTATCTAGTCAATGTCCTGTTGAGATACCAGAGAAACAAAAAGTCACAATATTCCTTGAAAATCTTCATCCAAAACTAAGAAGTTCCTTATGAGTACATTATTGTCCCTCCTTTTTGGACCTAGTGCAAAAAGGCATAATGCTAGAGAAATCTCTCATTGACAAAGGGAAAATTAAGACACGAGGAAGAAATCTAATTTTTCAAAACCAAAATGCTCCCAATGATAGAAATTTTTTTTGGTCCAGAAATAAAAATGTAACTAATGATATTATTGTTGATGCTGAGACCCTAAAGACAGGTCCTATCATCACACTTAGAGGTTACAATACCTCTCATAACATGCTTAACAATGCTGATCAAACCGCCAACTTTGTCCAAAATTCACAACAACAATGACCACAGAGGAGATTTCCAAAATATGAGTTTACCCCCTTGGGGGAACCAATCAAGATAGTTTACAAAGAACTAATTAAACATAAACTCATACAACCTTTGGAGCCAAAATAGTATGATCTTGGATAGTTTAAACCCTCATGGTGGGATGAAACCTTTTGTGATTACCATCAAACTAAGGGACATAACCTACAACAATCCTGACAACTGAAGAACATCATACAAGATTTTGTTGAAGACGAAACCATAGAAGTCAATGGGAAAAAACTTACCAAAAATAGTGATCACAAGGTCTTCACAGATCCATTACATGACCATGAGAAAGGAAAGGCCTCCAGTTTGGGAACTAAGAATAATACCTTAGCCAATTATACTAGTACCAAGTATGATTATAAACTAGATATGATCATCAATCATATCTGAGCTGCTAATGAAAACTTCCATACTATTACCATAAAGAAGCGTCCTAAATGTGTTGTCCATACACGCAGAACTAAGATAACTATTCCAGGTCCTTCATCAGAGCCACAAACACAATCTTCTAAGCCTAAGTATAATTTACTTGACTAGTTGGGCAAGACCCCAACACAAATATCCATCTTGGAATTGTTGACCCTATCACCTAATCATCGAGCCATTCTAGACAAATCCTTACAAAGCACAACTGTCCCCACCAACTTGGATGTCAATAATTTTGAAGAAATGGTAGGATACTTAACCAATTCTCATCATGCCAGCTTCTCTCAACATGATTATTCAACTAGGAAAACCAACCATAATGATCCATTAGACCTTGAAGTTCTTTCCCATCAAACCAAATTCAGACAAGTTTTGGTTGACGAAGGAGCAGGGTTAAATCTTTACACCTTGAAATTGGTTAAGGCATTAGGTTTCTCATAAGCATGCATGGAAACCACTGAGAGTATAGTCATTAAGGCATATGATGATGAGGAAATATCATCTAAATGAGTTGTAACACTCCCTATTAGGATTGGCCCTGTGGTTATGGACACTAGTTTCCAAGTCTTGGACCTCACCCTTCCCTATAATCTTTTACTTAGTAGACCTTGGATACATGCTATGAAGGCCATACCTTCCACTTACCATTAGGTTCTTAAATTCCTATACAATGGTACAAAGATCACAATCGATGGTGATCCAGATCCTTTCCAATATTGTACAAGCCTACACAAAATACCTCAACGATAGGTGTTGGTCAATCAAGAGGCTTCATTGTCCACCTTATCCCTATATGTTGATCCATAAAATCTTTCCAAGTCCGTTGCATCACAACCACTATCATCCACTCCTAAGGTCGAGATCCAAGATAAGGGCTACAAAGAATATCACATGAAAGCATCCTATTGTGTCAGCCAGCTAGCTCCTCGTAAGTCATACGGTTTACCCACAACAGATAGGAAATAATCAATTGTCACAATACATGTTCCTCCCACGATGACATTCACAAAATGGGGAGAGTTAAGTAAAGAAGCTATGGACCAAGAAGATGTCACCTCCTAGGTAAATAATGAAGAAAATGAAAACCCTCCACTGTCTATTCAAATATCTAAAGATCAATATGGAAAAGGCTTCATGATAATACACAATAAAGGATATGATGGACATAGTAGGTTAGGGCTACATCAGAATGGAAGGACTGAACCAATCATTATTTCACAATGACCAAAAGGCCTAGGGCTAGGGTTTCATCTAATTAGGATTGGCATTCCTAGTACCATAGTACCATCACAAGAGGAAGTAAGTGCTTCTGAAGACATCGAGATATCTCATGAACAATTCGGCCCATTCTACTATGAATCCCCTGACTCAAATGAATATGAATGGGATTCCCTTTCCTCCACCAGCATAATGGACCTAGATAATTTATTTGGGTAACTTGATCAAATGCTAAATACCTCACCAAAATCAACTAAGTATCATCCTCAAAATTCCTTGTCAAAACAAGAATGGCTTAAGATTTATTATTGGGAAACCCTTGATCCTACCTCTTGGGCACCTAACAAACCATATTTTGATGACCTAGCCCTTATAGTGGTCCCACCTTAAAGTTTGTCTATCCCTAGGAAAAAGAACAAAGAGGAGTTAGTCCAAAACTTCTATGACCATGTCAACCAATCTATCCTCAATTTGTCAACCTCCACATTTGATAACTCCGATGATGACATACCCCTTGTATATCCCCAACTTATCGATTGGGACCAGCAAGGCATCCCCATTTTAGACATATTTGAGAATGACAAAGCGATAGCTGAGTTCCTGGGATTGTGAGAGGGTATACCTAGAGGTGATCATAAAACTAGGTTTACCATAGAATTGGATAACTTGGCATATTTTGGAGATTCTGTTCATAGCTCCAGTCGCAAAAGTTAAGAAAAAGAGAAAAACAATGAAAACAATGAAAATGAAAAGTCCCTAGGTGAAAACCAAAAGGCACCTTTGGATGAAGAAATAGTAAAAATAAAGGATGCATCCAAGGGAAAACAACCTATCTAAGGCACCCAAGAATGGAGGTTTGAACATTCTCCCAGTTGCTCAGGAAAATTCATGAATGTCAGTTGAAGAATCTGTTGAGATCAACATAAACACTAAAGAAAATCCTCGGGTAATTTAATTTTCCACATCTTTGACAGAGACAAAGAAACTAGAGTTTAAGGACTTCTTTACAAAAAGATAGATAAACTTTGCATGGTCATATGTCGACATGCCTAAGTTGGATCTGAGCCTTATATTGCATCATCTACCATTACAACCAGGTGTTAAGCCCGTCAAGCAGAAGTGAAGGAGAATGCATCCACAAATCACTGTACTAGTCAAAGTTGAACTTAAGAAACTATTGGATATTGGATTCATCACATCAATAGACTATGCAGAGTGGATTTCTAAGCTTGCGTCTATAATCAAACCATTTGGGGGCATCCGCATTTGTACAAACTTTAAAGATATCAACAAGGCATGTCGTAGAGATGATTTGCCTTTACCAAACATTGACATGATAGTGGACCTTACAGTAGGATATGAGATGATATTCCTCATGGATGGTTTCTCTAGATATAACCAAATCAAGATTGCACCTGAGGACCCACACAAGACAGCTTTTACATGTCTATGGGGAACATATTGTTGAAAAGTCATGCCTTTTAAGCTCAAAAATGCTAGAGTTAGACACCAACGTGCCATGACAACTATATTCCATGACCTTGTACATACTCTCATGGAAGACTATGTGAATGATCTGATAGCCAAATAATTGACAAGAGCTGATCATTTGCAAGTCCTAGATAAAATATTTCAGAGACTAGAAGCGTATAAAGTAAGGCTAAATCCTAAAAATGTGTCTTTGGCGTTCAATCAGGAAAACTTCTAGGATACATTATTTCTAGATGAGGCATTGAAGTGGACCCCACAAAAGTAAAAGCTATAATGGACATGCCTCCACCAGCCAACATCAGTTAGCTAAGAACATTACAAGGGAGACTATAGTCTATTAGATGCTTCATAGTATAGTTAGCAGACAAGATACATCCATTCCAACACTTACTCAAAAAGGGGGTACCATTTGTATGGATGCCCAAATGCCAAGAATATTTTTAGAAGATCAAGGATTACCTACTTACACCACCTATTTTAATGCCACCTACAGATTCCTGAACTTTGTGACTCTATATTACAGCGACCCAATCTGCACTAGGAGCCTTACTTGCACAAAATTGTGATGAAGTTCATGGAAGAGCAGTGTACTATATCAGCCATACTTTGGTGGGATAAGAACTAAACTACAATCACATAGAAGATTTTTTTTTGCAGTAGTTTTTGCTACTAAAAAACAGGCACTATATGCTAAACCACCAAACTATGCTAGTTGCAAAGATAGATCCATTGAAATATCTCCTAAGTAAAGCAACACTAACAGGATGATTGGCTGAATGGGTAATGATACTTAGTGAATATGACATCCAATATGTAGAAAGAAAAGCTATTAAAGATTAGTTGGTAGACACACCAATCAAGGCCGATCATCCTCTAGTTGTAGATTTTCTTGATGAGTTCATCTTCACCATTGACAAAAGAACATGGAAGTTATACTTTGATGGGTCCCATACTAATCGTGGTTCAGGAGAAGGTATATTGTTTGTTACACCACAAAGCAACACTATTCCTAAGTCACTCATAATTTATTTTCCTTGCACAAATAACATAGCAGAATATGAAGCCCTTGTAATAGGATTGAAAATGGCAGTCCAATGGAAGATTAAGAATTTACATATTTATGGAGACTCTCAGCTAGTAGTCCGATAAGTTAATGATGAGTATGAAACTAAAGATGATAAAACTTCCCCAGACAAGCACATGGTAGACATCTTTAAGTAATATTTTGATAACATCATCTTTCAACAAATACCCCACATTCAGAACATAACAACGAATTCTATGGAAACCGTTGGTTCATTATTGGTTATACCTAGCAACATGCCTAAATTCGAGTTTTTGGTCAAACACTTTTTGGTCCCTGTACGATGTCCTAGATTCTGTGATGGTGTGTGATTTTGTTGGTCCCACTTCCCCATGGTACAAGGACATATATGACTACCTCCATGCCCAAACTCTACCCTTAGACTTGTCGAATATACCAACGTAGGACATTTATCCATGAGTCTTCCAAATATACCATTTATAGACATGCCTTAGATAATAGACGTGCCTTAGATACCCTTTATAGATGTACCTTTGATAATACCTTGTTGACATGTCTCGATGCTAAAGAAGCACAAGCAACCTTACATGAGGTACACAAGAGTATATGTGGATCCCATTCTAACAGTCCTACCTTAGCCAAGAAGATTATGAGACTAGGCTATTATTGGCCTTCCATGGAAAAGGACTCATATTTTTTCATCAAGAAATGTTGATAGTGCTAGGTACACAAAGACTTGATACACACGCCAACATAGGAGCTCTGACCGATAATGCCACCATGGCCTTTTACGCAATGGAGACTTGATCTCAGGTAAGATACATCCTCCATCTTGCAATGGCCATAATTTCATAGTAACCACCACCGAATACTTCTCCAAGTGGATCGAGGCTATTCCTATAACCTACATTACTGACACACAAATTTCCAAATTTATCCTTAATTACATCATTTGTCGGTATGGTGTTCTTCAATCCATCATTATGGATAATGGCCGCCCATTTTAAAACAATCATTAGAATCCTCAAAAGGATTGCATGAGAAACGACCAAGAGTATCGTGTGCCAAGACTACATGAGTTAGAATTCCTAGACAAATGAAGACAAAAGGCACTAGATCATCTGCAAGCATATCAAAACTGTCTTTGTCGCAGCTATAACAGGAAAGTTATGAATCAACATTTTGACATTGGTGACTTGGTCTTAAGGGAGAACCCAAAGAATCAAGCTGAAAGAGAAAAACTAGGCAAGTTTAAACCAAACTGGTTAGGGCCTTACATTGTTATAGAGGATTTTGGATTAGGAGTGTATCAACTCTCAACCCTTGAAGAAGAACCACTTTATCACCAATGAACAACCTTCATATGAAGAGATTCTATGCATAGCTTTTGAGAGTCTTGTCTTAATCATAAAAATACAAAACAAAAAAAATCGTTACCTTGATGAAAACGTGGCAAACAAGCATCTTTATAACACCAATTTTTTTTTTAAAACCAATAAAATAGTAAAGAGAAATAATTCGTCCAATAGTGAAAACCACTTCGGTGGCGCTTTGGATAAGTACCATGGTAGAAACTTGGAAAATAGGCACCATGTGTAGTTGATTTCGCTCCTTTGTCTACCAATATTCCAATCAGAATTTTCCACCATCAACCATAATAAATGGTTGTCCTATACATAACTTAGAATGATTGACATGAAGTCCACTCTATCTCCCCACTCCATCCTATTGGTCTTATACCCAACTAGGGGAAAATCCTCAACCTACATCATTTGGACCTATGCCAAACATCATAAAATGACTTTGAAAAATACAAAAACATCAAAAAATATCCTAAAAAAATCTAAAAAACATCGTAAAACACCAAAAAGAACAAAAAAATCAAAACATGTGAAAAAACCAAAAAACAGAGTCACAGTCAATGGTGTCAAGTCAGTCATAGACATAGTAGAACTACATTGCCTCTGTGACTAGACGTAGGAAAGGCCATCAGTGGATGCACCCCGAAGGCATTAGGTTCGTCCTTTTAGGTTTTTCATGTATCACACACATAAAATCATGACTCATTCTTTGTACAACAAAGTCGTTGGTCATGTCGAACTAGGAGGTCTTTGTGTGTATAACGTAGGAAAGGCCATCAATCATTGAGCCCCCAAGGGCGCACTAGGTAAGTCCATTAGGTTTTATCACATTCACTATCACAAACATCAGATATCATCAAGTTAAGTAAATCTTTTTTAGTTAGTTCTTTCAGTCAAAGTCTAGTCAAACTACAAGATCTCTGCATGTATAACGTAGGAAAGGCCATCAATCGATGAGCCCCCGAGGCTGCACTAGGTTAGTGCTTTAGGGTATGTCATTTTAATAAACATAATTCATACACTATCATCACACACACACACAATGGTCAGAACACCAAGACAAGTCATACATCAACAAAGACAAACAATTCAACAATTTCATTAAGTCAAATCAAACAAATTGCTAAAACAATCAACTTATGTCTTATCCAAGATGTGTCCTTGACAATAGACATTATCATTTAGGAAAAAAATCATCATAGCCTTACATATCTTGTCACATCAATTAAATTAGACTCAACATCTTATATGGTACGTGTCTTTCTGAAACCAGGCTTCATCATGCCTTACACAGATAGTTACAACATCGAAATCAGACTCAACAACTTATACGATATGTGTCATCCCTGACATCAGGCTTTGTCAAACAATCAACCTATCAAACAAACAAAATGTCAAATTTTGGAAAATATTCTTGTTGGCTTTTTGAATTTATGACTTATTTGTTCTTATCTTTTTATTTGGATTTGTCTTTGAGTCTAGTTACTAGCTTTCTCGAGGATGTCTTAGGAATCTTTTTTATTTGATTATTGTCTGTCGACTATATTTTTAATTGGTTTTCAAGTCAGGTTACTAGATTTCTCGAGGATGTCCCATGAAGGATTTAGAGGAGAAATAATATATCTTGACTATGTCTTTTTCTTTGATTGTTGTCTATGGTTTGTCTGGACAAAAAGACGAGCAATTTTTCCCTTAGTATGAGTTTGGTCACTCCTTGTCTGTGATTTTCTATTTTAGCAAGTGGAGAACTTTGTACGCCTTGGTCTATCTCATATCATGGTGTGTATTATCCATTTGTCATGTATCGCCCAATGATGACTTAATGTAAGGCTTAGTTTGTATTTGGAAAAATATTGAAGATTCTACATTCTTCTAGTAACCATTTTCTAATATTAACATTTTGAATAATCTGTGCTAACATTTCTTCTATCTTGCATAATGATGGAGTCCTGTGACATAATTTTTTATAGGTAATATATATATGCATTCATTTTACTACCATCATGTAGACATTGTCATATGTCTATATATAGTACACCATACATCTATGTTGCATTTCAAAACAACACAAAAATATGCATATCCATCGCATCTAGGTAATCATGACATACAAGCATTTAACAATCACAAAGTGTATAAATTATAGATACATCCACATGGAATTTTAAATAATACGATCATATTTCATCTCATTTTCATAAACATAGAATGCATTTATAACATTTGTAAAAATTGTGCATTCATCGTCACATAGAATAAACACATCATAACATAGAATAAACATATCATCATAGAAATAAAACATCATAATGTAAACATCATTATCCATAATATGTGCATGCATAAATAGAACACTACATAGAACACTACATAATCATGTAGAACACTGTATAATCATGTAGAACACTGCATAATCATATACAACAACTACAAATCATATAATCGCTCAAAATAGTATGTATCATAGTACAATGTTAGAGTGTATCAATACAAATGGGGCTCGTAGGCTCTATGATCAAAGTACAATGTCTACAAAATATAACAATATCACTATCAAGTGCTACCACTGCTCCCATGAGGAGTTTAAGGAAGGGATTGTTGATGATGCACTCTCTATGCAGAGGGTGGCTTGTCATATGGTCCTATCCTAGGTGGTCCTACAACATCATCGGTAATCTATGTACCGTTGTGGGACCTGCTCTAAGAACTATCACTATGTGCCTATGAATAGTTGGGAGCTCTCCTCTTAGGTGGTACCTCTGCCTCATATAAGTCTCTATAATATCTCTCCCAATCTCTGGCTTTGACTAACTCTTAAGAAAATGTTGCAGCTGGTCTAGTGCATAAGGCCCTCAACTCAATGAACCTTCCCTCTATCTCCTACATCCTGATAATTTCTTGATCCCTATCAAAATAGGCACCATCTCTCTCCATCTGCATCACATCATGCTCTATAGTGAATTCCCTAACCCTCTCCTCCAAGGCCTCTACTTAGGCCTGCAACTCTGCTACACTGTCCTTGGGAGCTTCCTCATCCTGTCATGGTCTCTATCCCACCTCAACATCCCAATCCTCCACAACCCTATCTCAGAGCTCCCTCTCCTTCTCCCCCATCACCTCCTCCTCCTCATCATCATAAACATAGCCGACCAATATACCAAGGACATCAATCTCCATATCCTCTCTCTGAACCTCCTCTTCTACATGCTCCTCCCTACTACCTCCTCAACTGCATGCTCACCCCTATATCCTTCTCCCCTCCTCCACCAAGATCCAACATTGGTACATCTACTCCCTCACCCTCCTCATCACAAATGGGTGAAAATCCACATCCTCTCTTGCCTCTCCTACCTCATTGACCCCATCGACCACCTCTTCCATCATCACCACAACCTCAACCACACATGTTGCCTCTATCCTCAGTCCTACCACCATCCCATCCTCTAGGTCCTATACCCCATCTCTCAACTAGAGTTGGCTGATTTGGATCTCTATAAGAAATAGGCTTGTGAACGGCCCACCACACATAATATGCTACTGTAGTTCCTGGATCTATAGCCCCACCCCTCCATCCCCATTGCATAGGTTGTAAATCCTGAATGTCTGCCTCTTCTATATCCACTGGAATCATTGGCCCCCACAATGGCACCTCTCTCAAAGACTGAGGAAACTTAGCTCACCCTCGAGGCTGATCCTTAACCTCTTTGAACTGTCTCAATACATGGTCAGGCAAGTGCCTCTCAATAATATGCACACTTGAAACAGTCCTGCCAATCAAATAATGTGTCTTCTTGCAAAAGGGTAGGTGCCTATTCTCATCTTGCCATCGGGCACAATCCATATAGGGTCTCCAAATAAACTAAACCAAGGTGTCAAGGGCATATCTCCAGTAACCAATGCCGCCAACATGACTCTAGGTAATATCCCTCACATAACAAAAAACATATGGAGATCGCACATCTAGATCTGATGTCACTAGGGGATGGAACAGAACAATGTGTTTCCACGCCTAGATCATAAGAAAAGTAATACCACAACTCATCAAATGTACATCCCTATATGCAATATCATGTAAATGAAAATATAGCATGACAAGTAAACATGGCCCCCAGGCATATTCTACTTGACTCTCTAGCATCCCGACCAACATCTCCCTCCACCAAATAAGAAAACCATGACCTGAATGGTTAGGAAGGACAATCCCTACAATCAATCCTCTCATATCTCTCAGCTAATACATGTCATATAATCTCATAGTGCCTGATGCCAAGCTATTTGATATCATATCATCATATACATAAAATCAAGTAATCTCACTATATCCTCTCTGAGTATCGTACATCACTCTCTCACCCCTAGTAGGAAATATCAAAATCCTATAGATGTCCTCTAAATTAATTGTTGCCTCTCTAGTAGGAAAATAAAAAGAGGAGGTCTCAGAATGCCATCTCTCACAGAGAGCAGTCAACATACCTTTGTTCACCCGAATGGTGGGCATAGTACAAACATGGTGCAACCCTAGACTCCATATCAATCATGTCTCTACACTCACTAGTTGATCTTGCAGCTCATATGTGGTCGGCCTCGACTCCCGGGTGTATATAGGATCCAACATAACTTGCAAATGCATCAAAATACTTTCTGTCAAAATATAGAACATTCTTTTTTTTTTCATAATTTTTTTTTCAAAAGTTTGATAGTCAAATGCATCATTTCAATATCAAATCTGGTGCACAATCTCAAATGTGTCATTACATTTTGCACATGCATTGGAGAAACTCAAGTGCATCATATAAACAAGCATATGTGGTGCAACATTTCAAATGCGACACACAGCCAATCACTCCTATCTAGCATGCAGATGCATCATTTTTTACAAATGCATTGCACAAATTCTAACTTAACAATCATACAAATGCGATGCATTAAAATAGATATGTTACACTCACCTATATGTGATAATTCCAACAATTGTGATGCAATAATGCACATGCAGTGCAAAAAAATTCAAATGTGTTGATTCCCTAAATGACCCAAAAAGACATAGACGTGTTTTCACATATGCGTCGTTTTGTGATGTGTCACAAATGAACACATATGCATTGATTCTTAAGTGACGCATATGAAAATACAGCTTAAAGTGCCTAAAAAAGTTTGAAAATTGAAATATCAGAAGGCAATTTAGGGGTCTATACCAGGGGTCCTGCTTCGATCGGGCGTTTGAAGGTCCAAATGCAGTAACTGCGATGCTCTGCTTGGGTACTGGAGACATCTTCGATGTGAGGTCAAAGCCAAAATCAAGGTTTTCTAAAGTCTAAGGGTGCAAATGATTTGATTTTCCACCCCAAATCCTATTTATACCTAGGGTTTTGGAGGGTGTTTCTCTAACCTTCTGTACTAGATGCATAATTTTCCAACTTCTAACATTCATTTCGCATATCAAATCATTTCGAAATCAATTTCTTTCACAACCATCAAACTTCAGACTATCAAATTAGCTAATCAGACCAATTTCCAAATTTTTCATTTTTCCCAAGGGGGCATACCCTAACTTATTTCACACCGGGGCACGACTGGGGCATGTTTTAAATAATTTTCTTTGACACAAAAGTCAAAACGACATTATATCAAAGAGGGGAAAACTGTAGACACTGAAAATTGGTCTAGGTCTATGACACGATTTTCAACACACTTTCTAATGTTCATGGTCATGATTAAATAATGTTAATTATTTAATTATTTTATAAAGTCACCTATCCTCTATTAATTAAATAACTTTAATTATTTTTTTAATTCATTATGACCTTTATTCTTTCTTGATTAATTAAATAAATTTTATTTATTTAATTAGGTCACTAATTAATTAATCCTCTTTCCAAATTAAATAAATTATTATTTAATTTACCCCTTATCACATTTCTGAATATAATTAAATGTTCATTTCAAATTATTTAATTATTATTTAACTTTTTCTTTAGTCAATTAAATTATTTTTGTAATTTAATCCTTGAATTTCAAATGTTAAATTAAATAATCATTTAATTCATAAAAATAATTATTCCTAGCATATTCCTCTGTGATTAGATAATCACTTAGTTATCTAATTATTTATTTACTACTTAAGTCAAGATTTAATTAAATCAGTCAATTATCTCCTGATTTAATATTTGATCGTTTCTGACAAACATAATTTTTGGATTGATCAGTCAGTCTTATTCTTTTGTGTGCAAACTATTATTAATTAAATAAATTTATTTAATTAATTAATTCGTTAATGCATTCAAACACAATGTTTCCTCTTTATCTTTTTCATGCAATTCTTATTCTTTTGAATTTCAAACATTCTTGACTAAAGATTAAATTATTATTTAATTTAATCTCCATCATGTAGAATTTTTCACTCGCGTTATTACTGACACTGCTCTATCACATGGAATCCATAATCTCAATCATAGATCTATCTTTTGAATCTGAGTCGATCATTCGAAAACCAATTTTCTATAAATTGATATACTTTTAGGAAGGTTTCAATAATCTTTGATATTTTTCTAAATCAATAGTCAATAGGCCATATTTGCATACTTAAGAAAATTTGAGGGCAATTATTATAATATTGCAAAATGGAGAAATGCAATCGAGGTCATTCAAGGAAATATAAAGATATTCAGTGAGATTGTTCATATATTTATGCTTTTTAGTTTCCTTGTTCTTTGTTGTTCGCATAGGATTAGATAAGTATTATGATTTTATTAGATTAATCTTGTTTGTAGTTTTATTCTAGCGTTACAAGTCTAACAACTTGAGGAAGGTATTAGAATTTGAACACATGGAAAATAAGAGATTTGCTATTCCTCCAAAATAAATTCATGTTGAACATATCGAAGAAGATTGTATCCTAGATAATAATGGTGAACTTGAAATTTCTCTTGAAGATCTTGACATAACTAAAGATGAAAAAAAAAATTTGAAGCAAAGCCTTAAGGAAGCAAATGAGTGCATCAAGAAATTGAGAGAACAAATCAAGAAACTCAAAGAGTGACATAGAGAAGTAAGTGGTCAATTGAAGAAAGCAAATGAGGACATCACCAGACTGAAAGAGTGGGTGGAAGAAAAGAAAAGAATTGAGGAATGCCTAAATGCAAAGGTAGAAAACAAGATGGATGAATGTGTAAAGCTTGAACAAGAAGTGGTAACTCTAAGATTAGATCTGGGAAAAGAAGAGCTCATGAAGACATTCAAAACAAGTTCTACAAGGCTTGAAAAATTGATTGTAGGAAAAGAACCTTCTAAGGACAAAAGTGGGTTGGGACTTGAAGAAGGAAAATTTTCAAAAGAAAATACGCTAACAAAGTTGACAATCAAAGGAAGAATCAAGGAAATTGTAGATAGATCAATAATCAAACAAGCAATACCAGAAGGACTCCTATCAGACAACCTAATGTTCAAAGGTACTCATCTTTTAATGGTATCTATTATTCCTGTAATAGATTTGGACATAGGAAAAAAGATTGTGGAAATAGAACAAAACAGAGTGATAGAATGGGTCAAAATGCTTTATCATTCTCCAATCAATGTTTTAAATGCAAAATAATTGGACATAAAGCTATAGAATGTAGAAGTTAGATGTTGAACAAAATGCTCTATCCCTTCAAAGGTTACTGTTATCACTACAACTTATTTGGACACAAGGATAATTAGTGTATATATAGAACGAATAAAGGACAATTCAAGTGAAAGAATTTTATTTTTCATATTCACAAGAAAACTAGACACTTTGCCAAATTCTACAAAAGTAAAAATGTGAAAAAAGAATATCCCATAAAGAGACATGAACTAATCACTAAGATTGATCCAGTAGAAGTTAAGAAGGAAATGGAAAATATTTGGAGAAAAGAATGATAATCGAAGAAGCAAGAAGAATCGGGAGTTTCAAATTCATATGTGTTGTCTTCTAGTAAAAATAATCCAGTCAGAAATTAAACCTAAGCAATGGCTTAGGGGTAGCAATATTAAAAAAATTAATATCCCCCTACTAGTATATGGTGTCATGGAATGACACAAATTCATTTATTAAAGATGATGAGTTCAAGATCTCATGTGAAAGGAATATTATAGAGATTGAAAACATGGAAGTACACACAAGTACTGAAGACATCTACTTGTGATCTGAAACATTTATTGCTGAAACAAATGGGATCAAAGAAATAAATTTAATTGTGTCAAGGAAAAATCATTCAATGAAAGGAAATTTTAGAAGAGAAGTAGAGTGTGGAGCAAGCTTGAAGATTCTAAAGAACTTCCATATTACAAAATTTTAGAGTTTGGCTCTAGTGTGCAGATGAAAGGTAAGTAACTACTGTTATAAATTTTTCTCTATGAATTATTCATTGAATTTAGTTAAATGTAATGGATACACCTCAATTCATGAATAATTTAGAGAGACCAGAACCACAATTTAGGAGGTACCCTCCTAAAACCATAGAACTCGACTGCTTGGGTGCATTTTTGAAAGTTCCCCTTGGTGTCATTTTGACTGAAGATATTTGGATATATATTCATAGGAAGTTGGAAGAGCCTACTTATACAAAAGCACACATATTGTGGCTTGAAAAGTTAATTGGAGAAGACTATACCCTAAAACAAGAAAATGATGTACTAACAGAGATGAAATTAGATGTGTGGCATCAGTTTCCTAATTTTAGCAATGAAGACAAATGCATTAGATTGGAACTAATCAAGTTTTATGATTAGTTTGTGTGGATTTATGACTCTAATATGATATCCAAAGAAGAAATTAGGTATGTTACTGGTCTATCTTCCTCTGGACCTACTCGAGTATGCAAATCTGACAAAGGAAAAGGATTCATAAAGAATACAGTTACTAAAATCAATAATCCGATAGTTCAATATACGAGTATGGTTATTACACATGATTTTTGGTGAAAATGATGTTTCTTCTATTGCAATTAACATAGCTTTAGAGATGATTGAGAAAAGGGTTGAATATGAACTTTTTGAGTTTCCTTGGCAACAACTACTAGAGAATTTGAATGATATCAAGAAGAAGTCCACATTTAGGTATGGAACATTGATAATATGCTTAATTTTTTACTTTATGAGGGAAGTTCCTATTGTAGGAGAAGTTGTTTGGGTGAATACCAACCGGTTGCACATCAAATTAGAGATATAATGATAAATATTGGAGATTTGGATGCACAAGGTGAAGCTCTTGTTGCATACTTTGAAAATTTCAGAGAAGAATGAATAGAATGCAAAGAATTCCAAGAGATCTAGTGACAAGATATAAGAATGATACAACCTTTCTAATATCTACTGATTTCTACATTATCAAAGTAGTTGAACC
This sequence comes from Sequoiadendron giganteum, assembly GCA_007115665.2. Taxonomy (NCBI): domain Eukaryota; kingdom Viridiplantae; phylum Streptophyta; class Pinopsida; order Cupressales; family Cupressaceae; genus Sequoiadendron; species Sequoiadendron giganteum. The sequence continues at coordinate 395,647,901 of CM021110.1, read as the reverse complement.
TAGAACGATATGGATTTCTGAGATAGACTATGAGATTGAGAAAAATTATGTTGGTTGTATTGAAATGTTAATTAACAACACTAGATACTCTAGTAGAGCAGGACTTGAAACTTATACAAAAGTGGATTTAGAAATTCATGATAAATATGAGTTGGCGTAAGAAGAAAGGCTAGTTGGGACAAAGATAGAGGAGTATGCAAGAGAATATGGAATATCAAGGGATGTAATCAGAACTACTCTAGAAAAATCAGAAAGGATCTCTGGTAAATCAATAACTGCCTCCAGAGAAAAGAGAAAATCCATGGAGGTTCATCCACTAATTTCTCAAATAGAGCCCACTCCAAGAAACCTCAAGTAGCTAGCCAGAAGCAAGGTACATTTTCAGTTAGTTCCTAAAGAAAACACTAGTTCTTTACATTCCATTATAGAAATCACAAATACATTGATTGATTGATTCAAAAAACTGAGAAGACAAGCAGAGAGTGAAATGAATACTTGGGTTAGGGAAAAAGGATTGTTGGAAATTGGAGAAAGATGTAGGGTTTGCATATAGAAATGCACTTGAGAAACTAAAAGAAGTTCAAGATTGTGAAAAAGAAGCCAAAGATCTATTCTCATTCTATTAGACATGGCCTAATATGATTCAAAGATTCAAAGACGCACATGACACAACTGAGGCAAAAATAAAATATGAATCTAACACTTTTAATCCAGCTCTAGATTGGGATGATCAAACTTGGTTTGGTCTAACAAAGCTACATGAAGAATATCTCACATTACACAAGGAAAAAGGAGAAATGATTGGACAATATGGACATCTTAGAGACCGAATAAAAATTAAGCACACACTTGTCTCTTATGCTATTTCTCTTGTTGATAGAATTATGAACTCAAATGTCACTCCCAGAACTCTGGTTCAAGGGAAAGATATCCTAGTTTAAATCGAGCATCAATGTAGAGCCTTGACAAAAGCAAAGAAACTATGGTCCATGAAAGAAAACCTTCATGGACAAGTACTCTCCACAAACTTCAAGGGACAACCACCTCTGGTTAAATTACTCATAGTCATTATTTTGGATCTACTCATAAGGGGGAGTATTCAGGTACGTAAAGGAAAGTTGTTAAAGTATTTTTGGTCAGTGTCAAAGGGAAGAGCAATACAAAATGCTTTATTCTTTTCCATTGATTTCAAAGGGGTAGAGAAAGCATCATGTGAAAAATTCCATCGACAAAGGGGAAGAGAGTACCATGTGAAAAGAACAAATTTTGTTCTTGATGGTTTTCACATCATGTGTTTTCATCAATCACAAAGGGGGAGGTTGTTGAAAATTGGAAGATTATCATTGATGTCAACATTAACATCAACATACCTTACTCACATTACTTGTACATATCAATAGTTGCTTCGATAATAAAGGTTCTAGCTATGTTAATTCAATACTAGAATTTTGTTGATCCAATGTTTTAGTTTGGATTATCTTATCTTGTAAGACTCGTTTAGAAGCTAATAATATGTTCTATATTGACATCATTTTCATCCACGGAAAAAGTTTCAGTTGACTTGGTCATATGGTTGGAAAGATATAATTAGCATTAAGTTGTTACATAGTGTTCTATTTTTACACTGGTTCGATGCATAGGATTTTTACCTGGATTCTACCACAAAGAAAGATATCACTACAAGATTTTGTATATAGATTTGTGACCATGACATTCTTCTTACCTTGAAGTTTTATGCTAATATGCAAACACATATGAAAGATATGAGTAACAGTGTTTTGTTTTGATGATTACAGTAAGTTTTTGTATAGCGCATTGATGTGGGAGATTCCGCATTTTCTCAGGATTATTTGTTTCATCTTGTGGAGTTGAAGATAAGTTATATGATGTCATCTAAAGGAGATTTCGATGTGTTAGCAAGTTTTTGGAGTTACACGTTTGATGAATTGGGTAAACCCACAATAGTGGGTTACAATTTTTTGCATGAAGAAAAATTAGAAATGTCCATCAAAATGTTAAAAATGGCTTACCCCTTCTAATGAAGGGGGTTCGAATGAACCCCCCCTTCTAATGAACCCTCCCTTCGAATGAACCCTTGCCCCTTCTAATGAACCTCCTCCCCTTATAATGAATCCCAACTTGCACCATATAGGGTGGGTTCATTTCAACCCCCTTCATTAGAAGGGGGGTTTGAATGAACCCCTCTTTTTTCACCTTCCCCTCCACCATTTCAAAATTTATACAATTTTTTTACTATCGAATCCCGGGAAGGAGCTGCAAATGGAGTCAACTTGATAAACCAAGTTGGAGGACTATAGTGATTGAAACATGCTTTCCAACAACTATAAATTTAATATATATTTTTTTTATTCTATATTTTATAGTTTATTTTTACTAAACATAGGTTTTTCACCAAACATCAAGTTTGGTGAAAAATGATTGTCGAAAAATAGTAAATTTGAGGAAATCTTTTTTAAAATATATATGTGCTAGGTATTGATGTCCTTGTTCTAACAAAAAAAGTAAAATTGAATTTCAATACATACCAAAAATGTTATGCGAGCCGAAGTGCACCTATGTCTAAATTGTAATTCGTTTGACTTCAAAGCTTAACTAAAAGAAAAGTATTCAAAAAAACGTTATGAAAGAAATGGAAAGCACTAGATACTAGTGTTACCAACCTAAATTAAAAAAAGATCAGAATTTTATCCTTCGTAGAAAAAAATTTATGGGAGTCAAAGTACACACCACTTTTTAAAAATGTTGTTTAATATTAAAAACTAGTTATCAAAGGAGACACACAAAAATTATATATATATTTGAATATATTTAAAATCTACAGACAAAATCTCACAAATCAGTAGTTTACATCATTTTCAAATTCCTAATAGTTTACCTACTATAGGTGTCAGAAAGTGAAGTCTTTTTTAAAAATATTGATTTCAATATCAAGTTTGGCTAAAAAGTGTAACCCATTATTGTGGGATGACTCAATTACATATAAATTTGAATGCTTTGATGTTTTAGGTCTCACTCTAGCTGACCTAATTATGAATTTGTGTTAAGAAGATTAAATGAGTGTTGTGAATGCTAAAGGGATCTATCTTAGATCCGAGTCGACTGATATTGAATATCTTACACAATTGTGCTAGGTGCGAAGATGAATATGTTTTGATTTGAAATAAGGCTAGTCTAATTAGGATGACTTAGTTAGTGTCTATAAATGTATATGATATATATATGACAGACATTTTTGAGAAGTTGGTGATGATGACGATGATGAAGAAGATGAGAGAGAGAGATATGATAAAGTAGTGAAATTTAGAGAGATTATGTATGGATTGTTGTATGGTGCAAATATGGGATTGTTGTATGGTGTGAATATGCGTAGTTGTTGAGTATTCTATACAAAGAAGTGTTTTGTATTGTGTGCTTCATTGGAATTGAACTCCAACACAAGGAAGGTGCATTCTATCTCAGTTCTCTTCCTGGTGGTGTTTTCATACTCTGTTTTTTAATTTTCTGCAGACAATGAGCCATTGCAATATTTTATATCTGGATATAGTATATTGTGAGGTAACCCTCACTGTGGTTTTTCCCTTTTTGGGTTTTCCACATAAAAATATTGGTGTTCATGTGTCTTGTAATCTTGTGTTGATTCAATGCTTTCACTTGTTATTACAATTAGAGTTGTGTTATTAATTGGATGGATATTGTGTAAATGGTTTAAGGGAATATTGATTCACCCCCCCTCTCAATATTCTGGGTGTTCAACATCACCACCCTTGACTAGACAATTTAAATCCTAATTTGTATGGCAGGTTCTCTCGTCTCTACATTTTTGTTGTTTTGTTATCAATTTTTGTGTTCCAATCTTACATTTTTTTATTCATATTAGTTTGTTGTAGATTCATAGTTAACCTAGTTCACTTTCACATCACACACATCACACCCAATATGACATCAATCATCCCCTACAAACAAGAGGAACAAAACCTTGATCAACCATTCTTGCTCTTCCATTGGGAATAATAACCAAGTGATCTTATGTGATTAATTTTGATTCATCTATAATGTAATGTCTGGAAAAATATAATTTTGAATCTATATCCCTTTTTTCTACATCACAGTGTCATAAGATTCAACTCAGAATGGATAATTATGAAAGTAACCAATATTAGCTTTCTTTTACAATAGAATTAATGCACTTTTGAGAGCTCAATAACTTAACCTCTTTCCAACATCAACATGAATTTCCAATATTTATATTCTCTAATTCACGTTGCATAGTAATGATGTTGTGTTCGGTGATATTCCAAAATGACCATCATAGATAATTAGGGGTGGAGATATTCCACAAAGATCATCATAGATAATTAGGCCCACAAAGATCATCATAGATAATTAGGCAGTTTCCATCCTTTCAAAAAGAAAAAAGTTGAAGACAGGTATACGTTGATTGGTAGTCACATATCACATAGACAGGTATTGGGCTTTGATAGATTGTTTGTTAGAAATGAAACCACTATGGATTTGCACATCCTTGCCGTGGTGTCTACATAATGGGAGGCTATGCACTACCATATCCTCATCAATGTGTTAAAAAACATATGAAGCTGTCTATGTCATGATGTATCAGGTCAAAATTGCGCAAAAGCAAGACTAGATTTGAGTATGAAAGCAAGGCCAAATTGCTTTATTCTCTGGACTTTTCTGCTCAACCTTTTTCAAGACCTTGACACTTAATATATTTTTATAAACTAATATCCTGCTTTGACACATGGGCGTCTTACTTTTAATATTTGATGGACAAAAGGGATCTTCACTATCTCCATCAGAGAGGCTCTCCAACTCATTCCACTAATACATGCACTCTTCCTGCCCTTCAAATCATGATTTATAATGAGCCCACCAATTAATACAAATAATCCCATTTAGTTCCCACCCTTATTCCTCTATTGATCAACATCTGTTTGTCGTAGAATATGGTTTATAGGGAAGTAGATTCCAAATTTAAAAACAAGAGAAAAATGCTCAGAAATCTTGCAGACAGGATTCCTGCCATACTGAAACCTAAGTGACTGTCTCTTTCATCGATAACAGTTCATGTTAATCAGGAATCGATCGTCACTCCCATGGCGTCCAACAGAAACTGTAGCAGCAACTTGTTGATTCTTTAATTTATAATTTTGTCTTGTATGGAGAAAACTGAGAATCTCAAAGCATGTTTTTTTGCCTATTCTATTGACATTAATAGACAGGCACCCAGCTACGTTGACGGAATATTACGCATGGAAATAACATTAAAAAATAGAATATTAGTACTAATCATTGGCCACAGCTGACATTAGTGACTACGTCACAAAACATCTTTTTATCAAACTAGGGTTTTTTTAATTTTGGTTCTTTGCCATTATTTTCTCACGGCAGAATACATGGAAGGTAAGCAGGTGGGCATGTGTTTGATTACAACTTGGTCAGAAACTTCATATTAAAATCCTATTGCTCTTATAATTGTATCTCACAAAAGTGTTGACCTTTGGTAGATTTGGTTATTGTATCTAACACGCCAAACAAGAAATGAATTTATGCTTGAGCGGTGGTTAGATTGTTGTGTGTGTACAGGGTTTAGGTTGATTGGTAGCAGGATCTTTCATATAGATCTCATAGATTGCATTATGTCATTCTTTGTTGAGAACCTTATCTTCTTAGTTTTATAGGATTAAGAGGATTTTCAAACATAATTATATTTAAATTGTCAAAATCATTAATGAAATAAGAAATAGGCATAGGTATTATAAGGTTCAAGCGTTTTATATTGATATTGACAATTATTATCTAGTAGATACTATAACTAGACACTTGCATAGCTAGATCTAGATAGACACACACTCTTCATTGAGGTATGAGAGTGTAAATTGTGCTTAGAAAAAACTTTTTTCCTTAATTGAAGAAGAATCCAAGAAAACTATTTATCCTCACTTCGTGAAGAAGGGAAAGGGGGAGAAAAATCCATCACTATGACCTCAATAGAAGACACCCCAAGAGAGGAAAGTTGATTCAGGGATGCAAACTAGTAAGGAGAATCCAAACAAGTAGTAGGAGGAACACCCAAAACAACCCTAGGAACCAAAGTAGGATTACCAACAATTGGTGGCACAAGAGGATCAAGAGCCAATGCCTCAACAATACCAAGAGACTCAAGAATCGACACCTCAATTGGAGTAAGAGACTCAAAAGAATCTAAATTAGAGTCAACCTCTACTACCTTCATAGTAAGATGTTGCCACACCCCATTTTTGGACCAACCTATATATGCTTTATTTTTTGATGTGCTTTATATTATGATGTGAATATTTTTGTTTTAAGAACATTTATTCTATGATTGATCTGCTTTATTATGAAAAGACAAGGATATAAGTTAGATATTTTTTCGAAAGATATAAATGTGTATATATTATCATTATGATGATTAGTGAATGTTTATGTTATATTTTGAAAATATAATTTCTGGACTAACTACCTTGTTGGTTTAATGAGGTGGATGCAAGAGATAGTTTTCTGACTCCTAAATGAGGAGAGACAACATCACTACAGAGAGGGAAGAAGATCTAGAAGAATGTTAAAAACACTATGAATGTGAGAACTCACACACTTACAGTAGATAATGTTTAGTTACAAATTCATGTGGATTTGTCTTGAGATTGGTTGATCATTGTGACTTTGACTATTATTGTCTTTTGAATCACATTGCCACAAATGTCATTTAATCTACTCCTTCTTTCTTTCTAATTATATTATATTTCAATAGAATATTACCTTAAAAGGTAAGGGTGATATTTTATTTGAAGAAATAGGTATTCTTTCTATTGAATTATAACATGTGAGAAAATATTTGTTTATTGAATCAATAGTGTATATAGTTAAGAATATTTATATTCATATATAATTATATAGTTCTAAATGTTTAAAATTAAATACTCATTTACCAAGTAGTTTGAGACAATTTGTAAAGAGATATCTACTTTATATTATGTGTGTGTGTTATCATTGTAAAGTGGTATTAATTTTTAGTACATTAGAAGTTATCACAATATCGTCAAGTTTTTACCTCGATGTAGTGGAGAGGTGAGTGTCATTATTGGCTATAACTTCACATTAAGTGGAGTAATGGGAGCCTTTACTACTACTATAACTAATGTAGTATAGAGGGTTTGAGTGACATGTAGAAAATGGAGGAATGAAAGGATTTAGGGAGAAATAAAGTAAGAAATAAGGAAGGAGGAAGGGTATTTTCATAGGTAAGAGTGCAAAGGAGCATACAAAAAGGTGATTTGTTAAAAAGTTAAGAAGAGGTAAGTAGAAGTATTAAGTGATTTGGAATTATCATATTTAACAATTTTCTTAAGATGATTAAGCTATTTTATACATGCATAGATTATGTTCTTTGTAGTCTTTTATGAACAGTGATGCTTTTATATTAAATCTAGGTCAACTCTAGATTCAAATTCATTATCTTTAACTCTTGAATGTTGGTTTTATTTTATCATATTTTTAGAATAGTACTTTTGATGGTCTAAATTGACTAGCATAAGGGTCAATGTATATCTTCTTATATATGATTTCTTGTGCAAACCCTATTTATACTTTAAGCCATGAAACGTTTAAGGGTTGTTGAAATTTTTACTATGATCGCCATTGAGAAATTATATTTTGGTTACCTCTATCATTTCTCCAATGAGCATTGTTTAAGATTGTTAAGGTCATTGGTATTATTTAACCTATATTAATAAGTACTAACTAGGTCTCTATCATTGCTTTATCAAGAATTTTTTAAGATTTTTAATGCCATTGGTATTATTTAACCTTGTTTAGTAAGGACCAAATATGCCTTTTGTCACTATTCTATCGACCATTGTTTAAGATTGCTAAGGTCATTGATATAATTTTACTTGTATTAATAAGGAGTAAATAGGCCTTCTCCATTTTCTATTTAAATTTATATTTTCTTCAAGACCATCAAGGTCTATGATTAAATTCAAGATATATAAATGGTCTCAAAATAGTTTTGTTTAAACTTTACTATTATAGAGATAATCAACCTTGAGAAGCCAAAGTATTAATGAATTTAAATTTCTTGTTTAGTCATTCAAGGATGCAGAGTATTAATCTGTAACCAAATAAATAATTTTATAGGGGATAGTGTTTATTAAAAACTATCATAGTATCTCCCTTTTTGGAGACTAATCAAACATTATAAACAATAAATGTTAGGCTGGAATGAGAAACCCTAATATGTTATAATCATCTCAACTAAGAGAAATCAATATTTGATCTATATTTGTTTTACAAATGATCATAGTGTTTTGTACCAACCGTAGTATGGTCTCAATAGAATATGAATATATTTATTATCTTACCTTTATTGAAATGGAATGATAGTCATTGAGCTAAACTTAAACTCTATATTGAGTTTTGGCTTCAACAATGCTCATATTGTGCTTCTTAGTAATCAATACTAGTTTAATGGTATGAAAATGTTTTTTCTTTTTATTGGCGTCACATCCAATTTTTGAACCCTCTGGATTATGTTTTCGTAAGATGGTGAAAAGTGATCTAAGCTAAATACCTAGCCTAAGTCACTCATTTCACAATACACATTGAGGGACAAAAAAGTAACCAAGAGAAATTATTTGTTCATTGTCATCAAGGGATAGCCAAATAGTTGGTCAGTGTTTTGGTTCTATTTTCTGTTTATGATGAGATGTAATGAGTGATTGAAAGACATACCAAACTAGGTGAGCTAAGGCTAAAGTGGTAGATTGTTATAGATTCTAGAAAAATCAAAACAAAAATGAAGAAACAAGGAACTCACTTGGAAAACTTGTAGATAGATAAGAATCTAGCATTCAAATCTAAGACTCAACTAGCAATATAGGGGTGTTGAGTGCCCTAGTCTAGAAGTGCTAAATTTAAGGGTTTCAAAGATGTTATAGGTGTATTATTGTCTAGAGGTTTCAAATAGTGATAAGCCAGATATGAAGTTTGGAGTGTGAATAATCATCATTCCTTAATTTTGTTGATAATAAGTGTTTGAATGCTTGAATTAGGGTTTTGAACCCTTGATATCTCTAATCCATTTCAATCCGATTCATACATATAGCTACAAGTAGGACAAGGGGAGTAGGGTTATGTCATGTAGGGGCATTCCTTGGTGAAACCCCACTTTGGTCTTTCCATCTCCACAAATGATTATGATGATAATGATATAAATTTTGTGCTCTCAAGAGAGAAGAGAAAAATAAACAAATAATGAATAATAAAAAACACTATTGAAACTTACCACTTAGATCTTAGAACCTTGTTGGACTGAAGTCAATTTATCATCACATACAAGGAGAAATAAGAGGTTGCTTGGAGATTCTTGTGCCTTCCACACAATCCCCATCAAACGAGGACCCCCCTCTTTTATTTTTTCTCACTTTTTGGTTTTGGGTTCTTGGCTTTAGTTTAGCTTCCCTTTTTTGGTGTTTTTTTTGTTTTGTTTTTGAGCCTCGATTGTCCTCTATATTTAAATTTGGGCTAGATTGCAAATATTTTGGGTTTGGTCAAATCCATCCTATTCTTTCACAAAGGTTGAGTGATCCTTATTTTTTCATAAAAATATCATTTTATGGATATGAACCTGATGTGACCAACGGTGATGAGGTATTCAATTCTTTGCAAGGTTGAAGAGGTTTTTTTCACAAGTATGAGCATGTATCAATTTTTTTGTAAACTAATGCTTGCAACACTATATATTGTAGAAAATTTATGGTGTTTGGTGACTAGGGGTATATAAGTGTTTAAACTTGGTTTTTAAATCATTTGAAGTTGATTGAAAGATTGATTGTTGTTCTAGAGCTCATTAACAACCAAGGATCCCCTAATTCTATGATTCATAGAGGTTTTTAACTATACCTTCAAATTTTCACCATAATTCTATATTTTTCTCTTGTCTCCATTTTAACTTGTGGTTGCTTGCATGGTAAACTAGTAAAATTTGTTAACCCAAAGTTAATGTAAGGTTCATTTAGTGTTTGTTTCTTGGGAATTTTGTTTTTGGTATATCAAGCTATCCCCATAGAGTGTTGTGTGATTTATATAAATTAAAATTATAGGTAGTATTTCTTAATTTTTTAGCTCGATAGGGAGGTGTTCGCATGCCCTAGCTTTTTCCCTAATTTCATGGTTTGAGAATGTTGTGGCATGAGTGGGGTCTCTAGGAAACCTAGTTTTGAATATTTCATGGTATGGTATCTACATCATGGTTGATGAGCCCAAAATATGCTCATAATTTGAATGTCATGATGTATTTTTTATACCCTTACTCTTTTGTTAATGGTTGTTGTAAAATCTTTGATTATAAACTTTTTATCTAAAATCGGGTACTATCTTGTGGCAACACATTCCTATATTCCTATAGCTTAATATCTCTATATGTCTATATTCATTGCCCTATTTGATCTCCCAATTGATTGATATGATGCATGTAGTTTTTGGATAAATGAGATGAATTTAATGTGTGTGATTAATGAATGAGTATCGTGTTATTATATGCATGCTTTCTTTTGCCTCTATCACCATGTGTTTCACAAGTTGTTGAAGTTAGCATGAACGAGTCAATGCGCAACAGATCTCAACCCTGCAGTAAAGTCCATTTCCAGCACAACATCGAGGAAGTTGTTCCAGCGAAGACTCTCTGTCCAGGTCGTTGAGAGGAAATCTAAATGGTCATCATTCTAGGAAGAGTGGAATGCTAGATTCTCTCCGAATCGGTTGAACAGATATGCTTTCATTTATGGGAAGTCGATTCCTCGGTATTAGGAAAAATTTATGTCCACATCTTTCTTTGTTAAGTTAGTTAGTTAGTTTCTCTTCTATAAATAAGTGTTCCTCCTACATGAGTGAACAAGTAGTAGAGAGAAGAGATTAGACTGGATTAGAAACAAGCGAACAAAACAGAGTATGTTCAAGTTAGTATTATAATGATAAATAGAGTTTTGTGTTAGCTTTCTTACAAGCAAAATGACCATGTATATGATTCCAATTTTATTAATAAAAGTTGAAGAAGTTTTAAGTTCAATTCTTGCATAAATTGGTTGATGCTTTCTAAGGGGACCCACTTAGTAAGTATCTATAGTTAGTTGTTTATTTCCTATTGTTTATCAGTTAGAATTTCATCCCAAGAAGTATCATTGCAAACTCAGTCTTATATTGTTCCTGCAGCATAAGGAATCCATCCCTGTATCTATTCCTACAGCATAAGACCAATTCATGGTTTGTTTCTCAATAATAGTTGTCACAATTTTTGCTTGAATTAAGTTATGCTTAAGTTGAGAAGACTTTGCCTTACATTCCTGCATCAGAAGTAGAATTCCTTTCAAGCATTTATTTCTAGTAAATTTTGGCTAAAATTGGTTCTTAGTGCACATACAGTGCCACTCCATTTCAAATATACGTTCCCTGGTTTGACAAAGTAAATGAACGACCATAAGAAGATGTTAGTCACTTGCTAGAATGTCCAATTCCTAGGTTAGAATTTTCCATGACTTTTATATCCTTTTGTGGGCGACAACCATTTTTGGCACTGTTGTCGGGGATGGTGTCAAGCTAAGAACCTGTCATAGTCATTGTTAGCAGTAGTTTAGTGTGATTATTCAAAAAAATTCAAATCCTTCAATTTTCAGTTAAGTCTGTTACATGCATAGAAGAAGAGATGCTCTAGGAAGATTCCTCCCAAACCCTCCATTCACTGATAACGAGTTTGAACCAACTTATAATCTATTTGAGGAAGAAGGAAACCAAGATATCAATCCATTTGCTAAAGACCCACTTGCTGAATTTCCCTTTGACGTAGCTGACAAAGAACCTCAAGAAAATCCATTTTCTTTGATACTTCATTAAGAAAATATGGCACAAAATCCACCTAATCGACCTCCTGCTTTTGAATTCCATATCATACCCCAACAAGATAATGATAACCTCAAAAATATTCCTTCTTCATTACTTCCCAAGTTCTATGGACTAGTTACAGAGGACCCAAACACTTCTTTGTTTGAGTTCGACATCCTTTGTCAAAGTTATGATTACACTACAGATGCTCATAAGCTGAAGTTGTTTCCTGCTACTTTGAAGGAGGGAGCTCTTAGATGGTTCATGAGTTTAGGAAGGAATGTTGTTGATAGTTGGGCAGTCATGCAAACAAAATTTCTTGAGAAATACAAGGAATATTGTAAGAGTGGTAGTAAGGGTGATGATATATTCTGAATTCAGTAAAAGGAGGATGAAAGCCTAGAAGACTATATCTCAAGGTTCTTGTTTTCCTTGAAAAATAATTCAGACCATACTCTCAATGAAGAATCTCAGAAATTACTTTTTCTGAGGGAAATCAATGATTCCTATATTGATGCCCTAGATCTAATGGGAGGAGGATATATAACCCAAGTACCTTGGGATGATATTAAGTCCATATGTCACAACTACTCTCGAGAAAATGTCAAGAAGGGAAGAGGTCATCAGACCACAGTGGGAAAGTCTTCTACTAATGGAGTTTCATGGATGGAGATTTCAAAATTTCTATTTGATTTCAAGCAAGATATCATAAGCAATATGGCTACATAGTTGGATACTATGCAAGCTCGAAAGAAACATGAGGAATTTGAAGCAATCTTGGTCAAGTTCTATCCACATTGCCAACAAAAGAAGCATGACTACAAATGTAATATGGTGGCTAACCTGGAAGCTAAAAAATTACCTACTAACTTTAAGGCAGTAGAGGGTGATGATGACCAAGTATTCTACATTGCACAAAGGCACCCATGGGCTCAAAGACAAGGTATGCCTCAAGACCCTTTGAATTTTGGTAATCCTTACCCTAATTATAATAACCAATGGCAACCTACATATGGCCCATCACCACCTTGGAATACCTCTCAACCATAATGGCCTAACTATCAAAGTACTCAATGGCAATCTCCTCAAGGAGGTTGGCAGCAAAATCCTCAATGGAGAGGTTCTCAACAATGGCAGAGCCAATCCCCTGGATTCTTGCAGCTTCAGCAACCACAACCTTCGGCCCTTATGCCACCTCTTGCGGCACCTGCAGCAAATACTAGCCCTCCAAAAAAAATGCCTATGCCTGCTCAATCATTGCCAAATCCTAATAATAAACAATAGCAACAACAACCTATGTACTTTGCAGAAGCCAATCAGTATCTAGCCTATGCCCTGAATATTAATGATACCCATCTCAAGTCTGGAACCACTCTACCCGCTCCACAACCACTAGTAATTATTGAGATTCTAGACCCTGCCTCTAAACAATTGATTGGTCCTGCAGAATATATACCTATATCAGATATTGTCTCTAAGGAGCCTGTCCTACAACATCAAGCCAAACCACCTTTTCCTCAGAGATTGCAAGTCAATACACCTTGGTCTATGGAAGAGCCTACCTTTGATATTTTGGATCAGCTAAAAAATGTACACATTCAAATCCCCCTCTTTCAAGCCATTAAAGATGTTCCAATTTATGGGAAAGTCATTAAGGAGGCTTGTTTGAAGAAACCCGGAAGAATGAAAAAGGATCCCCAAACTATCCATGTTCTAGGACATTTGGCAGATATTATGTTAGGGAAGGTAGTCATGCCAAAATATACTGACCTTGGGAGTCCTATGGTATGAATAAATATTAATGGTCAGATAGTAAAAAATGTTTTGGTTGACCTTGGTGCAACCATTAATGTAATGACCAAGCATAATATGGAGTATTTAAATATCCTAACCATTAGGTCTACACCTATCATCCTATAGCTTACTGATAGTTCCATAGTAACACATGATTGCATGGTTGAAGATATAATTGTCAACCTTGAGTCTTGGAATACCCAATAGATTTCACCATATTGTCCACTAAGGAAAATTTGGGAGGATATCCTATCATCCTACGTAGACCATGGTTAGCCACAACTGATGCTTTTATAGGATGTCGTTCAGGATACATGATAATTTACGATGATCAGTCAACAAAGAAATTGGCTTTATACCCACTAGACTTGTCTCAACCAATTTGACCAGATTTAGGTGAGGAAACTGAAGAAGTCAATTCATTGGCTCACTTAATGATGCTGTAAACTAATCCATTTTCCTAACTTCAGAGTGAGGATGACCTACTTTTACAAATTTTGCAGTCCAACTCTGATATGAGTAGCCCATCTATTTTAGATAAATGTCCTCAGCAGTGCTTCCCGCAGCAACTAAATCCTGAGAGTCTGCCATTTAAAATTCCTGCAGTCTATCAACATTTTCTTCCACAAGAAATATAGACACCACCTTTATCAATAGAATCCATGAATGATCTTACCAAGCAAATTGAGCTGTCTCCAGGCCACTGTCTAAATATCAATAATAAGCTCAACAAACTGCCCTAGTCACAATGTTGTAAGATCAACACAAAAATTTTGCATGGGACTATGGGGATATGAAGGGAATAGATCCTCAACTCTTCACTCATAATATCTACATTAAGGAAGATTGTTCACCTGTTAGACAGCCTCAAAGAAGGATAAACCCAATACTCGGGGAAATAGTTAAAATTGAGCTCCAAAAATTGTTTGATGTTGGTTTTACCTACCCCATTTTAGACAGTCAATGGGTATCTCCATTAGTGATCATTCCTACAAAAGGTGGAAAATGGAGAATTTGTGTAGACTATAGAGAGCTGAACACAACAACTAAAAATGATCACTTTCCACTGCCATTTGTTGATCAAGTACTAGATTCATTGTCTGGTAAAAAGTATCTCATTTTTGGATGGATATAGTAGGTATAATCAAATTAAAGTTGCCCCTCGGGATCAAGACAAAACAACCTTTACCTGTCCATGCGGGAATTTTGCTTACTTTGTCCTATCTTTTGGCACACCTGCAACATTTCAAAGGGCAGTCATTGGTATTTTTGCTGATCATTTCTCATGATTCTATGGAGATCTACCTGGATGACTTCACCACTTATGGAGTTACTTATGAAGAAGCATTAGCAAATTCGGAGAAAGTGTTGAAAAGATCCCAGGAGCACAATTTGTCTTTAAATAGTGAAAAATGTTTTATGATGATGCATGTAATACCCCTCCATTTTGTTTCTTGTTCAAATTGTTTTATGTTATGTTTGGTTGAAGTTACTTTGATACTGGATAATTTTTGTTATGATGTTTTGATAGCTACTATTGAGCGACAACTATTATTGTGGGATGTAGTTATCTGATTATTGTTTCACATGCATTATGGATTAATAATATTGTAGAGTTAACATGAGATATTATTATGAGATTACTAGATTATGATGGAAGTGTCAGTTTTGATGAGTTTATTGGTGAAGATGACGGTTTCACATCACTCGCTTGCGAGCGCCCTACGAATCCATAATTCCTTATTCAGGGTGTGTATTATATGCTGGATATATTGTATGATATTGTTTACTTGGTTGCAGGATTGCAGGTACATGACATCGACTCCACCTGGTTTCACAGGTTTGAGCGTGTCGATCCAACGGTTAAGTTGAACGGGAGATAGTAGCTAGGTAACATGTGTCAAGTCTACACCCTAGCCTTAATGTGTCGTCAGTCATGTGTGTCGAGTCAATGTCTGTTTTGCTTTAATGTTATTTAATTCTGAAAGATTATTGACTTGGAAATAGATACTTAGAATAATTGTATTTAAATCATGTTGATGGTTATTTAATTTAAATAATGCAATGTGGATAAAAGTTTATATTTAAATTAATTAATTATATTTAAATTATTTAATTAATTAAATTTCATCCAAGGGGGTTGAGTTTAGTTATTAAATAATTAAATTAATTAATTAAACGTGATACAAGAGAATGAAAGGAAATAAAAGAATTAAAATTAAATTTGGAATTTAATTTCAACGTGCGGGAATTAAATTGGAAATTGTAATTAAATGTTTATTTGGGAAATTAGTTGCAACTTTGGAAATTAATTTATTATTTGAAATTGCATTTTAAATTGAAATTGAAATTAATATCTAATGTGCATCTAATGTGAATTAGGGTTGTAAAAATTGAAATTGAAATATCTAATTTGCATATAATGTGAATTAGGGTTGTATTAGGTATTTTATATTTATAAAGAATACTTGTTTTAATTTTAGGGCAGCAGAAAGAGATTTAAAAAAATATATATATATATTTTTACAGCAGAGAAGAAATTTTGGAAAATTTGCACAAGAAGGGTTTGAAGAAAGTTTTGATTGTAGAATTGATTGAAGGAAAGATTGTTTGCATTTGTTCGGTTTTGGATTGGATTCATTGGAGGATTGAAGAAAATTTTGGAAATCTTTGGAGGAGGCTTGCATCAGAAATTCATCTCTTCCTGTAGCTTCTTGTACCAGGTTTTCCTCTTTGTGTTTTATTGTTTTTGTTTTTGTTTTTTTTTTTTTAAATAGCAGTGATTAAATATTTGTTTATTAAATCTGTTTTAGAAAATAAATTTGATATTAGAAGAAAATAATTAAATGAAATTATAGCCTTTGCTTGTGAAAGTTCTTGAGTGAAATTTGTAAAAACTCGGTTGAATTTAAATTATTTGGGGAAATCGATTTTGTTGTTATTGAAATCAAACATAGAGATTGAATAATGCATTTAGAATGTTTTTAGAAAATGAAACCTTCTGTTTATTATTAAAAAAATGGATTTTAAAATCTGTAGTATAGTTATATTTTTCATGGTAAAATGGTCTGGTTGTGTCGCCTATAACTCCACTTACACAAACTGGGTTGTCAGAGAATTTAAAGGGTTTTTGAATTTTGAAATTTTCTTATCCCTATTAAAAAATCACAAATACCCAGATCGTATTTTTGAGTTATGCTTGGAACATGAGATTGCTGTTAAGTTTTTTTCCCATGGCTGCTTTGAAAATAAAATAATAATCAATTGATATTTATAAATATTAATATTTTATGTATTGTTATTATAATATTAAAATATTATTTAATAATATTTTATATTATAATTTATAATATTAAAGTATTATATTTATTTATATTATTTTAAATAAAATTTGTATATTAGATTAGTTGAATTAAAATTATAAACATATGGGACAATTATTGTTTGTTTTAAAATGGCATGTTAAAGTTTAATTGAAAGAGTTAAATATTTAAATTGAAGAATGCATAGTTTAAAATTTAATTGTGGAATTTAAATTCATGTGCAAAATGTCCAATTATTAATTTGATTTAATTGGAAAAATATATTTATATTTTGAAAAATTGATGATAAGGGATATTTTATTTTGAAGTAAACAATTTGATATTCTATAAAGAATAGAAGATATGTTAATTATTAAATATATTTAAATATATTAATTTATATTTAGTATATATTTATTGAAGGTATATATCCATTTGAGAGGATAAATAATATTTTATCTTATTTTATTCTGTTGTTTGTAAATTGGGTATTATTAGTATTCTAAAAGAAATGATTAGTATGTGTAGAAAATGTATAGAGAAAGATATTTTTTTAATAGAAGTAATTACTTGATTTAAAAGAAAATATTTATTTTGTTAATATGATTGAAGAAAATATATTGAGATGTATATATATATCCATGAGTATTTTCAATCAATATTTACTTTGTTTTATTTAAGTGCATGCAATTTAGCTTTGCATGAAGAATTTAAAAGATAAGTTTTGAATGTATGGTCAAAATTGATAAGGAAAAGATATTTAAATATATTGAAGAATTATAGAAATATTTATATTTAAATGTTTGTTTTAATTAATGAGATTTAATTAGAAACAATATGAATGCGTGGTCAAATAAATAAGCCAAAAGATATTTTTATACATTGATGAAATTGCATGTTTATAAATGGATAGTTGAAGAGACATAGACTCTGGATAGAAAATTAAAAATATTGTTTGCAATAGTGTTAGGTTGCATTAGAAGTAAATTTAAGAACTAACTATATTGAAAAAGAAAAATAGTTATTATGTTTTATTTAGTTCCATAGAGTAATCTAGTCATTGTGAATGGAATATTAAAGAATATATGTAATTAAATTTATTAATATATATATTTGGTGTTTATATAATATGGAGCATATATATATATATATATTAAGTGTAAAATTCATTGTCATATTTTATTTTAATGAGATGCATGCAATATATTATTGAATAGAGATTTAAAAATGGATTGATTAGTGTATATGAAAAGTGGATAGAGAGACAATATGTTATTATAATAAAGTGATTGAATGTTTTAAATATAAAATTGATTAAGATGTAAGATTTGGTTAGGAAATGGAAAAAGTTTACTTGCATGGATTTGTGTCGATTTAAAAGTAAATTAAGAAGTTGTTCTATTAATGAGGCAATCAATTATGTTATTTATTAATTTCTATTTAGATTAATTGAATCATTGTGATTAGATTATGAAAGAGTTATGGATTTAGTATATCCAAAAGTAGTATCTTCCTCATGATTATTTTAAAGGATTTAATTCTCTGTATTCAGTAAAGGGAAGTAAGTTTAATTGTTTTAGATTTTCAATAATGAAAAGGGAAATAGGGGTTGTGATTATTTTAGATGATCTAGTTATCGTGTCTTTGACTTTGTCAACACTACCTATTGAATGAGTATGGATTTAGGAAATCCAAATATTAGATTTGATTAATGATTTGAATGCGTTGGTTGCTATGTCGTTAAGTTGCATTGTTGGTTTTGGGATTTAGTGTTAGTCCTAAATTATAAGTGTTCCAGAAGATCTTAGAGGATAAGGGTTGTTGAATCTTTATGCCATCCAGTTGTTTTCCCTTGGGTAGTGCATGGCGTCTTTTCAGTTTTACCCCGTTTCTATGAACGGGGATGTTTTGTGCCTCTTGTGAAAGGAGTGGACTATGTGTTGTTGCCTCCAAGATGTTTGGAGTGATTTCTTTTATTTGTTTCCTCCTTGTGTTGGAGTGGATTATGATGCCTAGTTGGTATGCACTTATGTTTCCCTTGGTGGATTGTTTGGGTGTGTGTTGTCGAATAGAAGAGTGGCTTTTTTTAGGGGCCGGAACCCAAAGTGGTAAACTGAGTAACCTTCAAAAGTGAGTTAATCAAGTGATAATTAAATTAATGTACTTAGATGATTAGGATGCATTCACATTAATCAACATAATTTAATCCTCACTCATAGACACAAGGGCTCGTTTAAACTTGGGATGAGTGAGAAGGCCTGGAATGGCAAGATCAACTATCTTGTCCTTACGAGAGGTAGTTGATTCTGCATGAGTGAGTATGAGTGCCTGAATTCGGTTGAGGCCACCAAGATTACTTGTGCTGGAGCCTATGAAGAATGCCTAGAGGAGATCTCATGACAAACCTTGCGATGACACTCTATCTAGGACAACTGTTGTTAATTTTTTTATGTGTATGGTTCTTTCAACATACTTGATTAATACTATGTCTAGAAGCAATGTGACCTATGTCAGTGATATTTGATTTGTACTTGTGTTGTACTTGAGTTGAACTAGATTTGTACTTATTGATGACATTTATTTGGTTATGTCAGTTTGAGTCAGTATGAGTCTGTCTTTGGTTAGTGGATTGTAGATCTTTGTCCATGTTACTTTGTTACTATCTCCTAGCAATGGTGGGTGGCCCTTTGGGTACCACATTGGTAGGGTGGAACATGTACCAAAACCTTTGGGTCCCCATCTATCTTTAGTACTTGGTGGCGAGACATCCAGATGGACAGCTTGCGGTTCTTGTTGTAATTACTTGCATTGTAATATTTTAACTTGTATAAGTTATTTTATCCCTTTTATGTTTATGAGGTGGAAGTTTGTAATTGTAACCTTGAGTACTATTGCCTCATTCTGGGAATGAGTGACGTAACTATTGGATTAAGTTAATATTAATGAGATTGTATCTTGGTTGATTATCTTACTATGTTATGTGGAATTCTTATGATGTATGATGTTTATTTCATAAAGTTTATAATGCTATGGTTATATGTGATGTGTATGTGTGGGTTTAAGTAATTCTAACCTTGTAGCCTTAGAGGTTGTTGTTAATTAGTAAGTGAATGTGTATGTTAAATGCACTTTATAAAAAAAAATTGGTTCGCTTATGATGTTAATTGCAAATTCCTTTAAGGTTACTTGGCGGGGCATTACAATGCAAAAAGGAATTATTTTGGGCCATCATATCTCTCTAGCAGGAATTCAAGTTGATCCTGCAAAAATAGAAGTCATTCTAACTTTGCAAACACCTATGAAACAAAAGGATGTTAGAAGTTTCTTAGGAAATGCTGGATATTATAGAATATTTATTAAAGATTTCAGCAAAATAGCCAGTCCCTTGTATGCCTTACTGAATAAGGATAGTGAATTTAACTAGACTGAGGCCTATGACAAATATTTCCTGCACCTTGAAAACTTACTTACTAAGGCACCTATTCTTCAAGGACCCAAGTGGAGTCTTCCCTTTCACATACACACAAATGCTTCTGATTATGCCATAGGGGCAGTTTTAGGACAGAAAGAGAATTCCATAGAGCATGCCATATATTTCATTAGCAAAAACCTTCAAGGCTCAGAATTAAACTATACTGTCACAGAGAAAGAATTTCTAGCAGTTGTATATGCTTTGAACAAGTTTCGGCATTATGTTAGTGGTTACCAAATATTTGTTCATACAAATCATGCAGCAATAAGGTACCTCATGAATAAGCCTGCCATATCTGGCAGATTAGCAAGGTAGCTCCTATTGTTACAGGAATTTGATATCACAGTTATTGATAAGCTAGGTAGGGAAAGTGTGGTGGCTGATTTCTTGTCAAGACTTCAAACAACTACACCTGCCACCTCTGAGGTAATTGATGATAGATTTCCTGATGAACATCTATTTTCTATTACTACTCAAACTCCATGGTATGTAGATATTGCAAATTATTTAGCAGCCAACAAAATTCCAGCTCACTTCTCACCAAAGGACAAGAAGTTGTTGATTGAGAAAAGTTTTAACTTTTCATGGATTGCAAATTGTTTATTTTACATAGGACCTAACCAAGTCATGCGAAGGTGTGTTAGAGAAGATGAGATGTATGATATTTTGCATGCTTGTCATGATGAGCCATGTGGTTGACATTTTGCATCCAAGATAACATCAATGAAAGTGCTTAACACAGGGTACTATTGGCCCACACTACACAAGGATGTTATAGCCTACACCAAAAAATGTGACAGATGTCAACAAATGGGGAGACCAACAAGGTCTGATGAAATGCCCCTGTATCCACAAGTGGTAGTTAGTCCCTTTGATAAGTGGGGAATGGATTTTGTTAGGCCTAATGAACCTCCATCCAATGAGAAATCCTACATTTTGGTTTGCACTGATTATGTAACCAAGTGGGTGGAAGTGAAAGAAATGACACATGTCCATGACAATAAAGTTGTTGAGTTCCTGTATGAGTAGATTTTTACTCAGTTTGGAGTCCCAAGAGAGCTTGTTACTGATCAAGGAGCTCAATTTACATCAAACCTGATCATTGCATTGATGAATGATTACAAGATCAGGCACAAAAAGTCAAGCCCCTATCACCCTCAAGCCAATGGTCAGGCAAAGGTTACTAACAGAGAATTATAGGCAATCCTACAAAAATAGTACAATTACACAAGAAATATTGGAGCAATCGTCTTCCAGAAGCAGTCTGGGCCTATAGGACAACATGGAAAACAACTACAGGGTTTACCCCTTTTGAGTTACTTTATGGAAAAAATGCCATGTTGCTAATAGAGTTTGAGCATAAGACCTTAAGGACTGCTCTTCAACTTAATATTGATCTTTCAGAAGCCCAAAAGGAACGCCTCCTATAGCTTAATGCATTGGATGAGATAAGGAAAGTTGCCTTGTAGCATACTAAAGCTATCTAGCAGCAAAGGAAGAAATGGCATGAGCACAATATCAGAACTAAGCATTTCTCTACCAGTGATTGGGCACTACTCTATGACTCCAGGTACAATCAAAATCAAGGTAAACTCACAAAAAGATGGCTTGGTCCTTATGAAATAGAAAATTTATTTGATAATGGTTCAGTTCAATTAGCTACAATAGATCCTATCTGATTCAAGCTGCTAGTTAATGGACACCATCTTCGGTTATATCATAAGCCTGCATCCAAAGAACAATTTATGAAGCAGTTTGTTTCAGATGCAGCCATTGATCTTCATGCAGCAAAAGGCTTCGGTCTTCTTCCTATAGCACCTCTTTAAAAACTACATTGCCCATCCATAATAAAGGTTTTCTTTTTTACAAAAATCACTTTTTCCATCACCATCCATCACCATCATTCATTCCATCTTTCTTTTTTATGTCACCCATCCTGCCGTACCACCTTCATTTATGATTTCTTTTCCAAGCAATCATTGTAGGCTGTACTATGATATCTCCCAACATTTGGGAGCATTTAATACAAGGTATGCAATATTCTTTTTATTTGTCACATCATTCATTTATTTCATTTATTCATTTATTACAGTGTGTCTATCAGTCATTACTGCTTTTTCTTTGCCTATCCTTTCACACATGTGTGGACACATGCCAAATCTTAAGTAGGGGGCAGGTATAATTTGTTTCAAAACTTTTTCTTTATGTTAGTGTCACGTCTGTTAAAGATAGTTTTTATTGTACTTGCCAAAAATGAATGCTTGTTTTTTCCTTGATCAGCAAGTTAACTGCTTAATTAAGTAGTTTCTAAAAATCATTGCATGCAATTGTATTTTATATCATTCTTGGTAAGTAAATAAAGGTAACAAGCTGAAAAGAAAGAAGTAGAGTGAAGAAAAAGTGTTTTTCAAATTCTCAGAAGAGGTTGAGTTGTAGGGATTTTAGCAGAGACAGTTTGTGAATATGGGTGGTTAGCTAGTAAGACATGAGCCAACAGCTCATGAGGCCTTAATGCAAGATCCTCAGGTGGTTCAGGAATTCACTATTTGTGGATGGCTGAATTATTTTCTGAGGATAGATTCCTTCAATGAGGAATCTGCAGGTGACTTTTTGAGAACTCTTTTGGAGGGAGAGGCTACAATATGGGGTTTAACAGTAGTCATGACAAAAGAACGGATTTCTAAAGTGATCGAGCTTCCGGCAGTAGGAGAGAACTTTCCTTCTGGAAGGGACAATGTCTCTTCTAGGGCAGAATTCACATTGCCAACAAATGGACCCTTAGAGGTTTCAAAGCAAGGATTCAAGTGGGTCTCACTGCCTTACCCATATTCAGAATATGCCTCTTTCATAATCGAGTATTTGACTTGTGAATGACATTTTTCCTATTTGCATTCTTACCATTTTAAACTGTTGAGTCATATGAGGCACGATCTAGCTATCAACGTCCCAGAAATTTTGTTAAATCTTTTGGAACGTAATGCCCATAAAACCCAGAAGGGTAAAGACAATTCCATCACCCATCATGCCCTTATTAAACTATTGATTGAGCATTCCCTAAGGGATGTATCACCCCTTTCTTGGCAAGAATTTGCTGCCTAGAAAGGACTGCAACCTCCAAAACCTCCTAGAGCACTCCCTACACAACCTAAGAAA
Organism: Sequoiadendron giganteum; assembly: GCA_007115665.2. NCBI lineage: Eukaryota > Viridiplantae > Streptophyta > Pinopsida > Cupressales > Cupressaceae > Sequoiadendron > Sequoiadendron giganteum. The sequence continues at coordinate 395,624,246 of CM021110.1, read as the reverse complement.
AAGAGAATAGAATCCACAAGTAGCAAAGCAGAGCAAGAATCATCTTCTCCTACAACACCTAGTCATATAGCCTCCACACTTGAGCCCTCTACCCAAATAAAAACTAGGTCTGCTACAAGAAAAGAAAAGGGGAAAACAAAATTAGGAGAATCATCCAGGGCTGAGCAAACCCCAGGAGCAAGCCCTCAAACATAAAAGCGAAAATGTGCTACCCAGAATTTCCCTGCAGTAACACTTGTTGTCACCAAAGTTTCATCATCATCCTCTCCTGCTAAATCCAAATCTCCTAGGCAAGTTAGAAAGAGGAAAGTTGCAAAAGAACCTCCTGCGCTTGCTACATTGCATTAAAGAGCTTCAACAAGGAAATAGAATAGAACTACCTCAACCTCCGTCCAACCAGAAATTATAGTCCTTTCAGAGGAGTCTGAGGAGCTTTGTCATGAGGATTCTTAGAGTGTATATGAGAATGTTCCATAGTTCCTCTATTATTCCTAAGGAATTACAAACTGAAATAGAGGAAGCTGAGGAAGTATAGCATGGTTGTAGTGATGAAAGGAGGATGCCAAGTCTTAATGATCTGGCTAGTATAGTTGAGAGAATTTCAGGAGAAGCACAATCTCCTCCTAAGCAGCAAGAAGAAGAACCTGAACAAACTGAAGTATTCAATGAAACACCATTGCCCTCAGAACCTTGTCATGCATTGGTTATGTATAAAAGAACATTACTGATTGAGTATTTAGAATATCTTAAAATTGCCTAGAAGCCTGTTACACTTCATAATTTGAGTTTCCACGATCTGGCTAAAACTAAAATGGAACAAAGTATGTGGGAAGAGGAGAAGAAGAAATTAAAGAAAGAAATTGAAAGCCAAAAACAAGAAATCCAAGAAATAAAGGAGAAAATGAATGGATGAAATAATGAAAGTAGCTGGACAAATCATGGAATGTAGACCACCACCTATGGTGTATGCAATGTGCCTTAAGGAGCTATTTTTTTGGTTCCAATTAATGAGAATTTTCAAAAATATGGACCCTGACATTCATTCTGCTAAAGATTTTTATGATGCATATCAGACAACACCCAATTGGTTAATAAATTATTTGTGTGAATTTTATTTGCATGGTTTGTTAATCCCTTTTGAAACAGAGTGGAATCCATTTCTTTACATTGGTGACATTCATCTAAGGTCACTTATGTCTTGGGCGGCTAATGAAATTAACTATGGGAAGCAATTAGAGGATTATGAGGAAGCTAAAAGGAAAGAACCTATTCCCCTATGACCAAAAAGCTCAAATCCTCAAACATTTCTAAGAACTTGGTTCACTGTTGCATATGGATTTTATGATCCTACAGCAAGAATAAAAATATTTGATCTCAGAAAACAGGTATATGATGATTTTAAAGGCCAACCATATTTTTTTTTTAAGCTTTCATCTTCCAGAATCAAAACAAGATGGGAGAAACAGACAATTGGTCTGAGAAAATCTGAGCCGCATAGCCCTTTGAATTTTAGAGCAGCCATCAGAAGATCAGAAAGGTATATACAGCTGGGTCTCCAGGAAAGATTTGAATTATGGTTTCCATTGACATTTCGACCTCCTATTTTGATGTGGCCACTGTACCCTTATCTGGCTACAAATGTTAATGAAGACACATAAGCTCGCAGGTATGAGGCTTCTACTACAAGTTTGGAACTTCAATGTAAGTCCATGCTACTCCTACCGATTTCAGGGAAACAACCAGGAAGATTAATGCTGGAGGACCAACATTAGCATAAGTAGGGGGCAAATGATGAGCCCAAAATATGCTCATAATTTGAATTTCATGATGTATTTTTTATACCCTTACTCATTTTTTAATGGTTGTTTTAAACTCTTTGATTATAAACTTTTTATCTAAAATTGGGTAGTGTTTTGTGGCAACACATTCCTATATTCCTATAGCTTAATATCTTCGTATGTCTATATTCATTTCCCTATTTGACCTCCCAATTGACTGATATGATGCATGTGGTTTTTGGATAAATGAGATGAATTTAATGTGTGTGATTAATGAATGAGTATCGTGTTATTATATGCATGCTTTCTTTCACCTATGTTGCCATGTGTTTCACAGGTTGTTGAAGTTAGCATGAACGAGTCAATGTGCAACAGATCTCAGCCCTTTAGTAAAGTCTATTTCCAGCATGGCATCGAGGGAGTTGTTCTAGCGAAGACTCTATGTTTGGGTCATTGGCAGGAAATCTAAATGGTCATCAATCTAGGAAGAGTGGAATGCTAGATTCTCTCTGAATCAGTTGAACAGATATGCTTTCATTTATGGGAAGTTTGTTCCTGGGTATTAGGAAGCATTTATGTCCACATCTTTCTCTGTTAAGTTAGTTAGCTAGTTTCTCTTCTATAAATAAGTGTTCCTCCTGTGTGAGTGAACAAGTAGTAGAGAGAAGAGATTAGATTGGATAAGATTAGGTTGGATTAGAAACAAGAGAATGGAACAGAGTATGTTCGAGTTAGTATTATAATGATAAACAGAGTTTTGTGTTAAATTCCTTACAAGTAGAATGACCATGTATATGATTCCAAGTTTATGAATAAAAGCTGATGAATTTTTGAGTTCAATTCTTGCATAAATTGGTTGATGCTTTCTAAGGGGGCCCACTTAGTAAGTATCTATATTTAGTTGTTTATCAGTTAGAGTTTCATTCCAGGAAGTTTCATTGCAAACTCAGTCTTATATTGTTCTTGCAGCATAAGGAATCCATCCCCGTGTCTGTTCCTGTAGCATAAGACCAGTTCATGGTTTGTTTCTTAGTAATAGTTGTCATGATTTCTTCTTTAATTAAGTTATGCTTAAGTTGAGAAGACTTTGCCTTACGTTCCTGCATCAAAAGTAGAATTCCTTTCAAGCATTTATTTCTAGTAAATTGTGGCTAAAATTGGTTCTTAGTGCACATACAGTGCCGCTCCATTTCAAGTATACGTTCCCTGGTTTGCCAAAGTAAATGAACGACCATAAGAAGATGTTAGTCACCTACTAGAATGTCCAATTCCTAGGTTAGAATTTTCCATGACTTTTATATCCTTTTGTGGGGGACAACCAATGGTATTGTTGGGGTTTTCATTATCTGGCTCTTAGTATTACAAATATTTGCAGGCTTATTCCCCATAATAGGTTGTCTTCACATTTTAAAAATAAAATTTCCCTCTCTCATTTTCCCATATGATGTATTTCATGTACTCCTTAAAATTTGTGGATTTTTTGTTGTGTGGATTAAACTATCTTATACTAAAAGTCAAGTCTCCATCAGTTTCCCATAAAATAAAAAACTTCATCTATTTGTACAATTTTGGCATTGCATAGATTTTAGGGTCATTTGACCTTGTACATGTCCTCCTGTAAGAGGGGGACCAACCACATCAAGGACCCAGGTCATAGAGGGCCGAGAGCAGTAGACTTCCCTAACTTATCTCAGTTTAAAGGAGTTTTAGGAGATGAGAGATGAGAACAATGAGGACTATGAAGCCCTTCGATCACTCTACAAACTTGAGGCTTGGAAGGAGACTAGGCGAGTTGGTTTTTAGGATAAACTCTATTTCTCAGATATTTCTTTGTCATAGGATAGAATCGTGGTTCTAGGATGATATTGCGATGCACTAGTGTCTCCCAGGCACACCGACGTCCATATGGCCAGAGGACCAGAAAGATAAGGTCTAATCACTAGAAAATAGACCAACAACCTAGCTAATGGTTTTGAAGGGAATAAAATAACACTATGAAATAAGAAACATATAAATGAATGTGATAAAGCAACTAGATTAAGTAAAAGATAAAAAAAATGATCTTACACAAAAGCTTGTTCACCAGCTCACTCCGGGATATCTCCACCTACACACAAAAGAGAGAGAAATTGATGGGGGTTGTTTAGGGGTCTGCCTCAGTCAAACCCCTAGTTTGGTGTTTCCACATCAACAGATAGCCAAGTTTGCAACAATATAGATATAATATGATAAAGAGAAAATAAAGCAAAAGGAACACTAAAACACTACAAAACAGTAATGTACTTACTCAGCCAAGTAATAGAGGAGAGGAGTAGAAATATTACCACCTCCACCCAACGAGTTCAAGGCTAGTTGAGGGAGAAAATGAGAGGGACTCAAGCCTCTACTATAATGGTGTTGTTCTACACTTACTCTACTTAAGTGATGGAGTGATGGACTGCTGCTATGGAGTGTCAAGATGTTGCTTCAATGGTTGAAGTGAATGCTAGAGCTTGTTTAGAAGATTGTGAAGGAGCTTAGAGATGAATATGAATGAAGGTGAGTGAATTTGAAGGAAAGATAAAATGACCACATTCAGGTCGGTAAGCCAAAGGGAGGCATTACAATTCAACTTCCAACTAGAAGTGTAACACCTCTGCGAAATCCAACCATAGGAATCTACCAGGGATGTAAGTACGCTGCACAAATGTCTGTGTGTCACGCGGGCGTCCCCGACAGTTTCACTTCTACTGATCTCAAAATAGGCACCAAGTGGATTGGAGGTAGTGATCTTAGGTGGAATTTAGCCTTTGAAATTGGTTTTCTAAAGTGAAGGAGGGTAAAAGGGAAATTTCCCCAAGGGGTGCAAATTCACTCCTATAAATTTTTCCCCCACTTTAGGGAGAATGAATACTAACGAGTGCTTTGGTAAAGTATATCGAACAAGTAGTAGGGCTAGAAACATATATACCTGAACCATCACAGAAGTAGTCTATGATCTAGTGAACCTGAGAGTGCAAGATGATAAAAGGACTTCATAGCCTCGCATAACTATGAAGTTGAAGAAAGAAAGAGCCTTATAGGCCCATAGACCTACAAGGAAGGTGTATCTCAAAATTTCTCGCTGGAAGGAGACCCAAGAAAATATACTTCATAGAGTTGCAAAGTGACCTCACAGGTGCACCCATCAAGCCACACGTTTACCCATAGATATAACATGTCAAGAAGAGGCTACACAAGCAAGTAAGAAGATAGTCACGTAGACCATCATCGAGTTGGAAGATTTTCAAATGGCTCCCTCAAGAACCCTTCAAAAGGAAGAGGGATCCACTCAAGGGACACACCATTTTAAAAGAAAGGTCTAGTTGGGCTGCCCCCAAGCTAGATGTAAGGATGGGTCTAGTCACGCTGCCCCTGATCTAGATGTAAAGATAGGCCTATATGGGCTTCGCCTAAGCTAAACACAAAGATACGTCTAGAGGAGCTTCCCCCAAACTAGACACAAAGATAGGTCTAGATAGGTTGCCCCCAAGCTAGACACAAAGATAGGTCTAGATGGGCTTCCCATGAGCTAGATGCAAAGATAGGAAGTAGGTCTAGATAGGCTACCCCCAAGCTAGATGCAAAGATAGGTCTAAATGGGTTGCTCCCAAGCTAGACACAAAGATCTTTCTTGAGATAAAAACTTTCAAAGAGGTCCCTTAAGAACTTGGTGTGAAAAGTGAGGGTCCACTCAAGGGATGCATGGTTCAAAAGCTAGTGCCTTCTTTCTGGAATCGATTCATCATCAAGGAATTCTTTTGAAACATGTTCACTTCATCAAGGAATTTGAAAGGAAGAATATGCTACCATGCGAGGGGAAGCTAAAAGCTATTCCCACTTCAGAGGAAGGTCCTCAAGTTATTTCTTTACGAACCCATGATGAATGAAACATATTCCGTTAGGGTTTTCAAGTTGAGAATGCAATTCTAACAAAGACATGTGTGAAGGTTCTCGAGAAAAGATTCTTTGGCAATGAATGAATTTTCTAAAGACCAAGTAATGTACAAGCGATATTTTCATGTATGAGAGGGACAACTCAAGCAAAGAAGAGACAAAGAAAAACATAAATAAAAAGGAGAGAGAACAAGAACAAAGGGCATAGGGGGATTTTGTTTCATGAGGTCAGATCTACATTTGCATATATAATTAGTAGGTAACCATGGTGCAAGGCAAAAGATCATCAATCCCCAACTAGATCAAGAAGAATGCATGAAAAAAAAAGTAAAAAATAAAAAATTGGGTCAACATGGAAGGAAGCCTAAATGCTCCCAAAACTTTGCATCATCCCCAATTTGTTGAAATTAAATCACAAACATTGAAGAATGATGATACAAATAGAGGAAGGTTTACAACACAAACACCACACCTATATCCAAGCACAAAGAGGGGTGACAAGGGTCATCCAGGAACACATAGCATGATCATAGGGGGAACACATCATAACACACATGCATCTAATCTAAAGATCAAGAAAGGGTCTCCCCCTAACACTAGTCAACCAAGAGGTAATCAACTTCCCACTATAGATCATCATAAGGGGAAGGAGGATGAGCCTATAGTGGTTGAATATTAAGCAAAGGAGCTTTCGACCCTTTTGCAATAAGGGCTAAGGAAGAAGGACCTGTGAGGTCTCCTTTGCTCAACTCTTGTGGGTCCAAGGTCAATGACTTTGTGAAGATCATTGACAAGGTCAAAACATCATCCACCGAGTTAAACATGCACTTAACATGAGTTCCATGTTTCACTTCGACAGATAGGGAATATTGTGCTCAAGGTTTACTGCTAAGCTTACCAAGCGATTCGGGAGAGATGACGAACTCAGGAGAGGTCGAGACTGGTACTTCCACTATGATAGAACAAGTCAACATAGGGCCACCTTTTCGGGAAGGTGGGCTCCTCTTATGTCCTTTGTTTCTGGAGGGACCATTATCTATCTTCTTCTTTGTCGGAGGAGGTGAACTCCTCACAGATGAAGCGAGACAAGTAGAGGGAGAGAAAGAGGAAAGAACCACAGTACATACAACTAAAGTGTTAATCATATCTATGGGATTTGGGAAAGGTGGGACATTCGGGATGGATGTTAACAAAAGAGGCTCCATCGAAGGAGCGATGAAAACTTGCACCTTTCCATAGTTAGGTGCATTTTCACTTGTAGTGGAAGCTGAAAGCGATACAAAACTGGTTTGGATGGAAACATAGGGGAGGAGAGAGGAGGATGCGGTAGGTGGTCCTAATTCAAGAGTGGTTGTCTCCTCTTCCTTCCTCTGTGTGGTGGTCTGATCAGCTAAGAGAGCCTTTCGTCGATGCTTACACTCATGCACAAGGTGGTTTCTACAACTCTTTGAACTAGAGGCTGGAATTTGTGAAGGAATAGAAGGCTCCTCTTTAGCCATGGGAGTGTCCTCAATAGTTATTTCCAATAGAGGGACAAACTCCTAGATAGGAGCAAGAGGGATAGGTTCAAAAATAGCAAGGGGAATTGGCTCCAATGCCTCAATCGCAGGCCTCTTCCCAATCACTAGTTTAGGAGCAGGAGTGATAGGAGACTGCAGGGAAAATTCTCTTCATGGGACTTTCTTTCTACTGTATAAGTAGTACCAAGGTCCAAGAGACTCTGTAGGGAGTTTCGATCTCCTGATCTTGGGTCTATGCCAAGTAGGCACCATCAGATTCAGAAAGTAAAGACCAGGCTTACTCATCCAATACTCCTCCCAAGAGAGTGGAGGAGATGAGGTAAATTGAGAAGGAGCATGCTTTTCCTTTCCCTTTCAGGAAGAGGAAGCAATTGGCTGCTCTGCTATAGGAAGGGTCAGTTTTGATTGTCTCTTTCCCCTAGTCTTATACTTTACGTGGTTATTATAAAGTAGGTCCATTCTTGGAGGAGGAGGACCAACCAATGTGGGACAAAAGTGATCCAATGAGTATTCCCCGCGGGATACCATAGGCGGGTATCCAGTATCATGCACTACATGCACGACACCTTCATGGGAGAAATTCAGACATTTAGGAATTATAGAGGTGATCCCATTCATCGAATCTAGCCAAGGTACACTTAGCTTTACCCTGAATAAGAATGACCGGAATAACATTGAAAAAAATTTCTACATTCCTAGGTCCAACTAGGATAGATAGTGTTATCGATCCATATGGTTTAAGAGAAAGACCATCATGCATACGAATGATGGAATTTTTTTTCATATTCCTCCCTTTGTAGGGAGTTCAAGAATAGGGTCTCCTCTATGATGACATTCACTCTACTCATGGGGTCAAATAAGACTCCTACCATAATATTTCCATTGAGGTGAGCGGGAATGTAAAGCGGATAAGGTTTGTCATTTTTCGGTATATCTTGCGAAGTGAATGTTATATCTGGTGAATCGAACACAAGATGAGGAGAAGGAGCAATAGTAACCATGTTAACATATGGTATGAGTTGAGAAACAAAATTGGTGGGATGGATAATCATGTTAGCAAAATGTGATAGAAATGAGTCTGTGTATATTTGCAATTCACTATTATCTTTCGCCACTGATTTGTTTGTATTTGGTTTTCTTCCATCAAGATGAATAGTACTATCCTCAATGTTATTATTGTATCACATGATGCAAGTGCATACAATGCTCAGTATCATGTCAATTAACTCTATGATATTGACAATAGGTATTTGCATCATACAAGTTGGGGTAACGTTCCCTAACAGGTTTAGGACCTAGAAAGTTAACAATCTTATCCTTTAACAACTTTTGCAAGATGGAGGAATAAGATTCTAATAACTTTGTGAACTTTCAGTTACATTTGAGGTCGTTGCCATCCACAGAGGATACTACATTCACAATGGATTTTACTTTTCTAGAGATTGATACAATGGAATTCCCTTCAAGATAATAGTGTGAGGAAGGTCCCCCAAACTAAACCACCGTTTGTTGATATTCCCGTAAGGTTTCACCCTAATGTGCGAATGAAGGGTATTTCAAAAGGAAAACTTCTCTTGCCAAGGCCTTTGTAATTTCCCTATGGACACCTTCTGCACATCGAAATCAGGTAACAGGTATGATATTTATGAAAAGAGCACTTGATATCACACTATAAAGTCAGTAATCTTCTCATTATCCCCTTGTTTACACCAGACAAGGTCAAAGGAGGTCATCTTAGGTCTGATGGCTTGGAATTATCATAGGAACTGGTTCACAAGCTAATCGAATGCAAAGATAGAATTGTCAGGCAAGGAACAGTACCACTCAAGTGTTGTATCCTTGAGAGATCTGGAAAAAAAAATTTCCATCAATGCATCATGATGGAAAATTAATGTACATAAGGCATTAAAGGTAGACACATGCATCTGTGTGTCCCCTTTTCTATTATATTTATTGAATTTAGGAATTTCCATCCCTTATGGGAAAGGAGTGTTCAGGATTGCTATTGACAATGGGTTATGCTTGAAGAATGGTTAGAAGCTTGGGAAAGTTTCACCAGTTGGTTTGACATCTTACCCATATTCTAAAGAAGATTGTTCATAATTGAGTCATTAGAAGATAAGGGACTAGTGGAACCACCACCAGAACCACCATAGAACCACCTCCTTGACCACCACCAGAGCTACTATCGATGCCACTGCCACCAGTATGACCTCCATAGGAGCCACCACCACTTCCAAAGCCACCACCATGACCTCCTCCAAAACCACTTCCACTGGTGCTACCTCTGCCACCAAAGCCTCCATCAATCATCCCACAAAATTCTCCACTATTGGAGGTGACATGAGGGGTGAAGTAAAAATGCAAGGGGGTTTGTTTACCTTCAAAAACTCAATTTTTTTGGAAGTAGCAGGTGTATTGATTGAAAGGACCATGTCGGCCATGTACATAGATGTGTGAGGCATCAACACTTCCAACTATCTCTCATGTTCTTCGAAGGAGCCACCTCGTATCATGTTACTATGGTTCGAGGGGGAACACACTTTGCTCAGATTAGTGAGACTAGCCAAGAGTTATACACTTGTTCAGCCTTTTCCTACCATGTATCACATTTTTCTAATAACCTTAGTGGCCCTAGCCAGCTTCAGGTTTTCTCGAGGTGATTTTCCAAAGCACCCAACCCTTTGTAAGACTAGCGACATAATCAGATGCGATATGGAAAAATTCATGTTCGTATATGGATGATGATGTAGGAGACACATAAGGAGTAGGGATGTAATTGGTTTCATCAAGGAATCTAGACTCACCATGTGACACCTGCTCCTGTGTAGTGAGTCCAGTAGTAGAACTGGAGAAAAGACCAGTACTGAAACTAGAAGAGACCTTCATCTTCTCCATCAGAAGGTGTCATAGAATTCTCCTAAAAATATACCCAGAGGTCATGGACTAGTTTTTGATTCTCATAAAACTTCACAACACACAAGGGTACAATGAGTAGAGGGTACAAGGGAAAAGCTTGAAACACCAAAAAATGAGTAGGTGTTGGTTCACATCAAGTTCACCAAAAATGTAAGAGAGGGGGACCAACCACATCAAGGCCCTAGGTCACAGACGAACGAGAGCAGTGGGATGCCCTAACTTACCTGAGTTTAAAGGAGTTTTAGGAGATGAGGGACAAGAATGATGAGGACTATGAAATTCTTCGATCACTATGTAGAAGTGAGGCTTGGAAGGAGACTAGGCAAGTCGGTTTGCATGATCAACTCTATGTCTTAAATAGTTCTCTGTCATAGGACAAAAGTGTGGTTCTAGAATGACAGTGCAGTGCTTTGGTATCTCTCAGGTGCACTGGTGTCTGTATGGCTAGAGGACTAGAAAGACAAGGTCTAATCACTGGAAAATATACTAGCAACCTAGCTAATGGTTTCTAAGGGAACAAAATAACACTATGAAATACAAAACATATAAATTGATGCGATTAAGGAAATAGATTAAGGAAAAGGTGACAAAAATGATCACATAAAAGCTTGTTCACTAGCTCCCTCCAAGATATCTCCACCTACACACAAAAGAGAGATTGTTGGGGGTTGTTTGAGGTCTACCTCAGTCAGACCCCCATTTTGGTTTTTCGACCTCCATGTATGACCAAGCTTTCAATGATATAGAAATAATATTATCAAGAGAGAATAAATAAAAAGGAACACTAAAACACTACAAAATAGTAATGTGCTTACTCAACCAAGTAATAAAGGAGAGGAGTAGAAATCTTACCACCTCCACTCAAAGTGCTCAAGGCTAGTGGGGGAATTAAAGGAGAGGAAATCAAGCCTCTACTGAAATGGTGTTGTTCTACACTTTCTCTACTAAATTGATGGAGTGATGGACTGCTGCTATTGAGTATCAAGATGTTGCTTCAATGCTTGAAGTGAATGCTAGAGCTTGTGTAGAAGATTGTGAAGGAGCTCAGAGATGAAGATAAATGAAGGTGAGTGAATTTGAAGGAAAGATGAAGAAAACAAGAATATTCGAGTCGCTCAGTTGAAGGGAGGCATTACAATTTGACTTCCAATGGGAAGTGTAACGCCTCTGCAAACTCTAACCATAAGAATCTGCTAGGGACATAAGTGTATTGCGTGGATTTCTACACATTATGTGGGCATCCCCGATAGTTTCACTTCTACCGAATCTCAAAATAGGTGCCAAGTGGATGGGAGGCAGCGACCTTAGGTGGAATTTAGCCTCCAAATTTTTTTTTGTAAAGTGGAGGGTAAAAGGGGAATTTTTCCAAGGGGTACAAATTCACTCCTATACACCTCTGAGTTTTCTTGTAAGGTTTTCCCCATGCAAATTTTTAATAAAGGTTAATTAAGTTTCATTTCTCTACATTTTTGTTTTTAGATTGTTATTGGTATACTTTTCAAAAATTTGGTAACTAAGTATTCAAGGTTGAGAGTGAAAATTTTCCACAAGATTAGGAGTAGTTTCTTTTTCTATAAGGGGTTGCATACCTTAGTTTTTTTTATAGGATTGTCCCTTTCAAATTCTTACAATGGGGTGGTATGTGCTAGGTTTGACTATTGTTTTGCCTATAACACACAAACCCCATTTGGACCAGGGACCCCCTCTTTTCTTACGCCTTCATCTGGTCATTTTCACCTTTGTCTCATTTTGCGTGCCCCCATTCTTGAGCCTAAGTTGTTCATACACAATAAATTCATCAAACCCTTAGTGACCAAAATCACCTCTACAAAATTTTCTAAATCTTGTTCTTTTGTGGAAATGCCCCTACAAGTTTCCCTTATCCTTTTTCACCTAGCATCCATCAAGCCTGGTGGACCCACATTTGTGGGTCTCCCTTGGTAGGATGTACACCATTGCTACTTCACCACTATGTAGTGCCTAACCCAAGGCTTCCACTTGCATGGAAGGTTCCACACTATCCTTCACTGCCTAGGTCTTAACCAATGACAACAACAACTCAAGTTTTCGCATCCTCACCTACCCTATGATTTTCTTACCGAGAATTGAATGCACATCATTAATTGCAATTTTCCTATAAGAAGTGGCTCTCAAGATGTCCTTTTCACCCTTGGCTATATCAAAATTTCAAAAGAGGAGATCCCAAGTACATACGAAGATTTGAGCCTTGGCATTCATCACCTTCCTTACTATTGGATCGAGGTAAGTAGCTGAATCAAAACCTCCATAATTAAAAGTGTTGAATAAAAGACTGTTTGCATTAGGGTGTTTTCTATAAGATGAATCTTTCAGTTTTAGGCCTAAGAATTCATCCATGCGACTATGACCTTAACCCCGTCTACCTCCATTCTTTCCTAAAATCCTTCAAATTCCTTGTGGGAAAATCAATAAACTATTAGTGGGGTTTGTGGAACCCTGCTTGCAGGGGTTCGTCTCTTGGTAGGTGTTCATTCAATAGATTTGGGAACATGGAGTCCCGCCTTAGAAACCTCACACCTTTATTGAAAATGAAAATGAAAAGATTAACTTTTGAAATGGTCGGATCATTAGACCCCTGTAGGCCGCAATCGAGGACCACCCTTCCATCATCGTCGTTTCCTAGCAGATAAACCTTTGTGGGTATGTGCAGGATTATGATAGGCCAAAAAGTGGTGATATCGAAGTGATATGATGGCCCATGTGGCTAACAAATTTTTTTTACCCTAAATTGATGAAATGAAAAGGGTTTTTAAAAGAGATTCTCAGCTTTCCACCAATATAAATTATTATTATTCATTTTCTGTTTGAATTATGACTAAAGTCCTAATTAATAGGCTAATTGAAAAAAATATATAGCTTTCAAACATTATCACATTTTTTGAATCCAAAACATGCATAACATTCTATGCTTCACATACTATAGGATTAAAAAAAAAAATGACTTTAATGAAGTTTTGACCAAGTTAAGGTTGTCAAACATACGAGTTTTTATATTTTTTAAAAGTTGTAATAAAAAAATCATAATTAATTATTTACTTGGAAAAAAATTACAAAAAAATATGCATCACATCAGGACATGAGTCCCCTACTTATATCTAAAATATTATAAAAAAATATTATCATTTTATTGTGGTTAGGGTGGTTAGATAAACACCTACTTATTTTTTCCCTAAAATTTAAGTACTACTACATTGAAATTTCAAATTTTCACTAAATAGATTTTTTATTTTTTTTAAATACACCTAGTAGTTTAGAAACTACATTCAATTTTCTACAAATTCTATTCTTACATATTTTTGAAATAATATAGATAACTTATTCAAATTTTTACATCAAGTTGCCTAACTTAGATTTTCTGAATTTTATTGCCACTTAAGGGCATGTTTTTTCCATGATGATCATGCACATACCCTTGTGTCCTTCCATTACGTGGGCTCTGGCTCAACCCTTTCCGTGATTAAACTAAACCAAGCACATTCTAAAAATTTCCCAAGTCCAGGCACCTTGCAGGTTGGTTGATGTCATTCGTCGCCATTCTACCATCGTTGTCTTATGGTGAGGCCACCTTGCCACCACATAGCATGTACCCCGCATCATCAATCTTTTTCCTCAAAATTTTCTAGAAAAACACTGAGTATAAAGACCTTATGGGAATACCTATGTGGGCCGACATCATCAGGGGTCCACCTACCAAATGGCACTATCTTACTACTGAGCTCTAACATTTTCCCGCTCTACGGACTCCATAAACCATGTTTCCCTTGAGCCCAAAGTTGCTAACTATAAACCATTGGCCAATCACTTTCACGGTTCTTCCTTTATAGAATTCCACTCTCTCGATTCTATTCTCCACCGATGTCATTCTCTAATAGAAAAACTCTCGCATCCGTTCACATTGCAGATTCTGCCAAAATAATTTCCTTTTGAAGTCTTTGATGAAAACTCAAGTCTACAAGCTCACTGCAGACCTGCCTATGCAGACTGCTTCCCGTGGGTCATCATCCCTATTTCTCCATTCTTGAATGGAGAAGATCGAGCTTCCACCTGCCCGTTGAATTCTACCCTCTTAAGGTCAACTTCATAGATTAAACTTCAAGGCACAATGTCATGATGTTTAAGTTGCCTGGGGGCCCTACAATACAAACATCTGCTTACGGGTTTCCATCTCTAGAATGTCGCTACCTAATGAACTAGCTCAAACACCCTCCCACTTCATGGTGCCCACACTCCTCCAACCCTCTATTACATTGAGGCTTAATCTAATGACTATAGGCACCTCATTAGCCAATTGCACATGTGCCTAATCATTCAACCAAAAATTCATCCATCCTTTAAACAACCATGTAGAATTCCTACTGTGGGTGGCCTCCTGCAAGTCTTCGTGGCCCTGGAGCCATTTTCTCACTACCTTCATTCTAACAACTTCTACCCAAGGGAAATCTGCATCCCTAGGCCCACATTTGACGAAATGATCCAAATGAACTCCAAATGAGGAATAACGATAAATTTAATGATCTTTTAATGATGTATAAATGGATCTGACACTTGCCCTAATTTATATGTAAACACACTTATTACATCTTTTGCATGCAATATTTTTGGAACCTATTGTGGGTCCATCAAGAAGGCCCATTCAGAAAGCTGACAAAGGAAAGAATCCCACACACACGCTAAGAGGAAATTACAAAAAGGGCCAAATGAAGTATTAGTGTCATAGAGTGGAATGTACCTCCAAGCTCTCCTCTACCTAGGACTCAGTGTCAGATACAAACCTAGGGAATGTGAACATTGACGAGTTTAGGTAAAGGGTGATAGTTAACCCTACCACAAAGAATACTCGAAAGATCAAAGCAATTGGCATTACCAAGGAAGCTGGCTTCCCTCCTATATTGGTTGCCCTAGAGCTGGTCATGGTCTGTCGGGAGGCTTACCACTCCAACAAGAAAATAATTGACAAATATGGGAGAGTATTGTTAGATCTATCAACCAAGTCCATTGGAAAGGAATTCAACATCCTGATGTTTGATACAATGGAAGAGGTAATGAAAGAATTTTTTGAAAACATGTGGAAATGAGACCCCATTGGTTGCAAAAGGATAATCAACCAGCATTGGTTGAAATACAAGAGGGGCAACACCAAAAAAGTACCTCAAGAGCTCTTCAGAAGTGATTTCTTCGAAGAGTACCACAATTTGGTTACTCTATTAAGTAGAGTAATGGGCCTACCAACCACTGCTTTCTTCGAAGAATGGATGTAATACTTTGTTGAGGATATATTTTAAGGAATAAAAAATTTCCACTGGGATAAGATGATCAGTGACAATGTGCACAATCAGCTCATGGATATCAAGAAATCCTCTCAATTTTATATGATATCGTATCTAGTGTACCTCTTTGTAGAGAAGTTCCCATATAAAGGACTTTTCAATGCAAGCCCACTAGGAACAAAGAAAGGAGAACTTAAGGTTTACGACTGCTATCCCTAGTTGTAGTATATAAATTTCAAAAGAGAATACAGGAGGTTAAATGATGCATTCATCACACACATAATCAGACTCTTAGGAGGAGATTTCGAGAGAAGGGTATCACACAACGTGAAGGCCTTCATCAAGTGATTCAGGTGTTTATTCATTTAGTTCCCAAAGTTCATTTACATGTGAGCTAAAGGGTTCTCAAGGAGGCCCTACCAACTACCTCATTATCTGAATGACTGTATCATCATGCTGGAGGTTTCTCGATAGCTCCAAATTGCCCACACATTATTGAGTGATAGGCATCAAGATGAGATTTCATATCCCTTAACCTTCAAGAAATGAATGTATTCTTGTCCTTCTATCCAATATGTCAAATACTCAGACAAGGAGCTAGAAAAATATAAATTGGACCCCCACATGGATTGAGGAACGATGTACCCTTACATCAAACTAAAGAAATGGGTTAGAAGGAGGTACGCTCACTGACCTCATGTTGAGGAATTCTAGGCTAACTGTGGTGATGAAAAAGAGGTATGAATGAGGCACTATATGAGGATGACCAACTAGTTTGTCAAGTATATCAACCTATTCTCAGTGTTAGACCAAATTGTCAAAGAAGACAATATTGTTTACAATAGATACTATGCCATGGCTAAGCTACCCCTACCTATCATTAATTGGAGTGAAGAAGAGGTCACTGACCTTGATATACTAACTTGGAACATCAAGCATAGAACCATGCAGTGGATAGATGCACAAGTTGCCCAACTCAAAATGCAAGATGCAGAATTGACATATGGAAAGCTTGAGGACTAGATTGAAAGTGAGATTGACAGTGGCGTCACCACTAGCACATGAGAAGCTCCCAATTCCACACTAGAAATAAGGTTGAATAAAAGAAAGGATGCACCCGAGCGTAAGCCAAAAAAAAAGGTGTATTCCAGAAAGCCCACTAAGGGGAAATCATCTAAAAAGGAAAAGAGAATAAGGATGTGTGTACTAGAAATGCCCACCATTCAAGAAGAGGAACATCATGAAGAGGAAGAAGAGACCGAGAAGCCACACTCACCACCCACCACTTTTTCTCCCACTACCACCTCTCAGGCTTTCCTCGTCTTATCTCTACCCACTATGGACATCTCTATCCACCTCACCTCCACCTCACCGACTGCTTTAGTGATGACACTTGACTTATCCTCTTCTACTACATCCACACTATCATCCTCCTCACTCCCTCCTCCACTACCTACTTTCTCCAATCTGCTACCTACAATATCCACAACCACCATGGAATCACTTACATTTTTGCATGCTTTCACAATGCATATGTAGAACGTTCCTATCGAGCTTTCTAGGGAAATCGTTGACCCCAAATTCTAGGCATTTATAGCCCAACTTGTTACCGCTTTACCTCTCCCACCACTACAAATTGAGCCACCAACAATGGAGGCCACGATGTAGATCTTAGAAGAGATGGAAAGGCTCTATGCTAAGCAATATAAAGAGACTGCAAAAGAAGTAGCAGATGAGTCTAAGGATTTTGATGAAGAAGACTCTAAACACTCAGAGGGTGGACTATATATCAACCTAGATAAGGTGGTCTCTGATGAAGAGAAATTATAGGCTTTAGAAGAGGATATCGAGGCTCTTATTGAGAATTATTTGATAGAAACATCAGATCAATAGCCATATGGGGATCTGCACTCTCGGCGCAATGGTGCAAGTGAAGAGGCTAACCCTTAGGAGAAACACTCTGAGGAGAAAGTATATACTGATGTGGTTGTGGAGATACTCAAAGAGTCTCCACTAATTGGCCAAGACAAGAGCATGATACAAGAAGAAGAAGTGTCTCCCCAAAAGGAACTACTGAATTTGACTCCAATTTCCAACGGTAGTTTGCTGGAATTTTGACGATATTTTGTTGGTATATTGACGAATCACAAAAATCTCTCTTGTCACTCAATTTTCATCGATATTCAGACAAAATTTTAAACGTTGAACTCACGACACCCATTCATCGAAACTACAATGAAAACTTCATCAATCGAGCGATGAACAGTAGCCAGAACACAAGTGGAATACCTTTGCAAAAGCATTGAATCAGTGATAGACGTTCGTCAGAACCACGATAGCCATTTCATTGATCTAGCAATAAAAAGTAGCCAGAACACAAGTGGCATACCTTTTCTGAATCATCAAATTAACAATAGAAGTTCGTCGCCATTATGACGAAAGGTTCGATGTATTGTAAATATCAGTGAGAGATCAAGACTGTTACCATGATCAAAATTGCCTGAGAAGATATATCAAGAGGATTGGCCTATGGTCTCAATGATGAAGATATATACCATTGGAGTAAGTTCTAAATGTCTACCCAACCCAGTATGTCACACCGATAAGATTACATCGGAAGGAGTCTTGGCGACATACTTTACATCAAAAAATTATAGCAGTTCGTCGAACTTGTGACGAAATAGGAAAGTCATTACGATGAAAGTTTGTTGGATGTATTGCAAATTCATCAGATACTTTTTGAGGTTCGTCAAAATTCTGACATAACAATGCAAATTTAAAAATAAAAAAACTATTCATTCAAATGTAGGCATATCGGTGAAAGATGAAGAATGTTACAGTGATCAGAATTTCCTGAGAAGATATATCAGGAGGACTGGCCTGTCGTCTCATCGATGAAGTAAGAGGGAAGCATATCGGTAAGACCTATACCATCAAAGTAAGTTATGAATGTCTACCCAACTCGCTATGTGATGCCAATAAGATTACATCAGCAAGAATCTTGGTGATATACTTGAGATCGAAAGAATAATCATCAGGGAGACTCACCACATTGGGGAAACTGTAGAATATCATAGTGATACATGATCTCTTGTCGATGAAGATACAAATGGATCGAAATACTTATCGGGGTGACTCTGGGCAATATTTAAAAGTAGTAGGGGGCTCCAAAGTGCATCCATAGGGATAATGACAGAACATAAGGATAGGTTAATCAAAGAGAGAAAGTTGATGTGCCAAGACCATGAGCATTTAAAAGGGGTCTTAAAAGATAAGATGGATTGTCATCAATGCTTAGATATAAAGGATAGATTGGAAGACTTCATTATGAAAATTTAGATCACAATATGATTAACCCTGTTTTGACAAATGCAATGACATTAGTGTCAAGAGTTAAGAGACCATTCAACTTTGCATTTTAATGAATTATTATATGCATTGAGTAAGTGTTTACAAGGTAGAAAAAGGATAGTCATATGACTCTTTAAAATATCAAACATGTCAGTTGTAGTCCAAGCTCTAGGTCTACATTATTTGGTTACTATGTATGAGAAATGAGCAATGTATAACTGTAGAATATGGAGGCTATGAATGATATTATGATGGCCACATTTGATGTTGATCAATAATTGGATAAATATATAAAACCTATGATGAGTCATGAGATCAAGGGGACTATCATGGACAGCAAGCACAACCTACGAACTAGATTCTAATTTTGCTAAAAAATAAAAAATCAAAGTAGTGAATATTAAGCTACACACTAGAATCTAATTTTGTGGAAAATGAGCAATTTGGTGAGAAAAAGCAACCAGTCAACCCTATTAGAACAAAATAATCTTATGAATTGATCTAAGGAAAACATTATTGTAAACACAATATGTATAGAATAATTCAAGAATATGAATGTAAATAAAAATGGATATTAGCAAAACATAAATGTAAATAAAAGTAGTGTGAGCAGAAAATGAATCCAAATTGGTCTTGAACAAATAAAATCATACCCAATTAGCATTAAGTTATACTGACCTTGTACTCATTGGCATTGCCAATCTTGAAGGTTACTTTTATGCCTTATGCATAAATTCTCTAGTCATGATGCAAGAGAAGGTGGGAAAACCAAGTGTATATTGATCATGACTTCCTGACAATCAAAAAGAAACAAGAAACCAATCAACTCTATTAGAATAGAATAATCTTATGAATTGATCTAAGGAAAACATTATTGTAAACACAATATGCATAGAAGAATTCAAGAATATGAATGTAAAGTAAAATGGATTAGAAAAACATAAATGTAAATAAAGTAGTGTGAGCAGAAAATGAATCTAAATTGGTCTTGAACAAATAAAATCATACCCAATTAGCATTAAGTTATACTGAATTGATAGTGGACATAGTTCTCTTGAATTGAGATACTACTAAGATGTGTTGACTGGTGATTTTAGACTACCAATATTCTGCTTGAATCTCTATAATTTACTTTTGGCTTAAATATATTTAAGATAACTCTACAAAAAAATTCCCTGATCTCTTAGAAATTATGCAGATTATTTTGTTAATACTTCTCCATTTTGATATTTTCTTTCAAAAATTCATAGAAAGATATGTAATGTCACATTTGAAACTTACATATTTTAATTTTACTAGTTCTGTAATTATAGGATATGATTCCAACAATTGTGAAACACATTGGCAATATGCTAGATGAATGAAGTAAACTATACAATTTGTAGGTGTAAAGCCAAATTCCTTAACCCTTTCCAACATCCTTCTTGCCTATTCTAAAACATGTGCTTTGGAACAGGGCATAAAAATCCATCTAAGTATAATGAAAATGATATTTTTGTCAGATATTATATTACAATAAGTTGAATGAATGTACGTAGAGAAATTTTCGCATACCTGCAAATGGTACAAAATTTCATGGTTAAGTGGAAGCCTCCCATTAACAACAAGATCCAAATATCCATGTATCTATCTCAATTGAGCCTCTAAACCCTTCAGAGCTATCAAATTTTCAACTAACTTATTATGCACAAAAGTGAAATTTTAGAGACCACTAAAATAAAATAAAAATAGAGCTTTGAAACCAAATCCACACACAACACAATGTTCATAGTGAAAATTTAGCTCTTTATTTTATCTTTGCATATTGGTTTGATGCTTCAAATGATGCATTTCTTATATTGAAAAGTGCATTACCTTATTGAGCTTCTCTTTGTTTTGAGAATATTTTAATATTCTCTACTTAACAGGGCCAACCACGTGAAGGTGGAAGCTCATTTGGCCCCTTCCCCCTCCCCCCTCACATCACTCTCAATTCCCCATATACCTGATCATATAACATTAATCATTAATTCATTCATTCATCCTCCATTAATAACATATAACATTCATTCATTAACATATAACATTCATTTTTTTAGTTTTTACATATTATCAAAAAAATGGTTGTCATAATATGATTACAATCACTTATTTTTTTGTTTATTTTTTACAGCTAAAAAAAGCTAAAGTGGAGTATCGTTTTCAAAATAATTTGTTCCCCCTTCAGTTGTTCTGAGCTCTGCTCATGATCTTAATGTATTCCTAGTCGTGTATTCACAACGTGGATGTCATTGCAAGGGGAGGTCTACTGCAATAGCAAAGAAATGTTAAATTGATATGTTTTATTGTTATTGTTACAAGTATTTCATTAATTAAAAGAACATTAGAGTGGTGCTCTTTACTTGATGGGGCCACATCATGTTCTTGATAGTGTCTTATAGCCTCATGCTCAACATGTTGAACACCCTCTAAATCCTGATTTGGAGTTGAAACATGAAAGGTTACATTGATTAATACACCAAATGCAATTAAAGATGTTTAATTGTATTAATCCATACTGCATTTTGTATAGCACATGAATACATCCAGTACTAGGATGCACACCATGGCCTTCATCTGCTGGTTGTGCTCCACCCTCACTAGACTACATTCTAATTTCATGTGTAGTGTTATCATTGCTTATCTATTCAAAACAAATAGGCACATTATTATGGTGGAAATTAATATTGAATAGATTGCACAAGTATTCAATTTTAAATAAACTTTATTGAGTTTATTTACCTGCATGTTGAATGCAGTGGAAGATTGTGTTTTCCCAGTCGAGACTCTTAGCTATTTAGCTAGGGCTCCATAGCCTTGCTGGAAGGCAATCTTCAGGTCCTCTTCTATCGGTGCTCTATTGAGATTAGAGCCCTATATTTTTGCATAAGATCATGAATTTTGCTTCTATGGTGTGATAAAACCAAAATTATTTTCAATTTACTATTTGGATGCAATATTTCATTTATTGATACTTACAAATTGTGTAACTAATTTCATATAACCACTAGAGCCAATTTTGTGTTGCTCATGTGATTCTAGTCTTTCCTTTGTTTCCTTCGATGTGTCGGGCAACCTATAGAAAATTTGAAATACGTTAGATTATGTAAAAAGAAAGAGTAATCAATATATAATTACATTGTTGATAGTATCACATACCTTCCTTAGCCCAGTGGTGTATTTCCTTTTCTCTTTTCAGCCTTCTCCTTTCCATCTAACACCAAGTCCTTCCACTCCCTCTCTAGAATCATGGGGGGACGCTCGTACTTTTTGTTCTTCTCTAAATGTGACCTATATTGGTCCCTCACATACTTTAGATAGGTACCAGCTTTCTTAAGGACCTTGGTTCGGTTGAATGTTTTATGACTGAAAAATACAACTAAACAGTTAATGAGCTCATCTTTTAAATCTTGATTTTGTTTATTCCACTATCTATGTATGGTGGGCCCGAAGAGATCCAATGTAACATCATTTAGATGTTTATAAAAAAAATTATTTCCTACAAAATGATCATGGGATCATTAGTCTATAAAGAGTGATCAATTAGTAAATTTTAATTGTATTATATATAATAATAGTTAAAACATTTTAAAGTACCTGGGACATTCTCTATCTTTATGGGAATGAAATCCTTGGTCACCAAAAATGTGACCGAAAATGTTCTTGTACTAGTAATACGGGAAGATCCACGAAATGCTGCTAAAACATCACCAGTACTAGTGGCCTCTGCATCCCCAGGTACATGTACTGACACATGTAGTGGCATGTGTTCATTGCTAGATGGTGCACTACCAAATTCCTACACAATATGTGTTGCTGAGATTTTAGTCAACAATATAAGCATAGATGATGGGGTCGGATGATGTGATGTATGAGTAGGAAGATTAGGATTAACACTTGTACCAACCTCTGCTTCCTGGGCAACACTTGCAATACCCTGATCATGGCCAGCAACATGATGAGGACGCAAATAATCTTATAAAAATAACACATATTTTAGTTCATGACATAAAAGAGTACAAAATATAAAACCATGAATGAACTTATGTTATAATTAAAGATCTCATGACAACTTACTTACAAGTTATGTGCTCTCTCAGACAATATTTTAACCCTTTCTCTTATCTCATCTATTTGAGGCACTATGAATACCAACTGAAGGATTTCTTCATTGCATTTTTTTTGGGCCTTCCTCATCAAATCCAAAGGGTTTACGGAAAATGAAATTTCATCATCGCATAAGAGTGACTATACCTCCATATGGATGCTCTCCTGTACTGCTAGTGCCTTTCCTTGATCAGCTAACTACAACAATAATATTGAAAACATTATCAAAAGTAACCCAATAAACTCATGAAAAAAATATAATAATAAAATATTTTTCTTGTATCTAATTTGTACAATTACAATGAGGTAAACCTGTCGGGTAGAAGCACCTGAAGATGGATCATGATCTATGCTCTAGGCCAAAGCATTCCTCCTATGATCAATGGCCCGCTGTGACAAAAATTAACCATAAAAAACATTACCGAAATAAAACCAACAGACTTATGAAAAAATCCATAATAATAAAATGGTATATTGGAGTGATTAATTAGAGGTTGGGTAAAATGGTATATAGTATATACCACCCCCATAGTAATTGTGTTTGTATGTAAGTTATTCAAATTTTAATCGATTAGCAACTCTTCCCTTGCAGCTATTGATTTTATTGCACATACGAATACACGGTTTCCCTCTCACGCCTCGAATATGCAAATGGCTTGCTTATTTGTTGACCCAGGTCATGTACTATTTATAAACCCTGCAATATTCCCTAATGCTTTTGGCCTTCCATCAATGTACCTAGCCACTCATTTATTTTGATCCTTATCTTTTAGTTGTATATAATTTGTTAATAGTGCATATCTATGCATACTTTGTGTTTATCGAACCAACTGCATCCAATCTTTGTAACTGTAATAGGGTCCAACATACTCCATCAATTTAGTAACTTTGTCGTAATATACCTTTATGCAATCAATGCAAAAGAGGCCCAAACCATTCAATGACAATGGTGTTATGTGATATATCCTCTCGTTGACACAAAGATCAGTGTTTATTGGAGGAAGTTCCTTGGGTACTCATTGTTTCCATAGATTTTTGTACCTCAAGGGCACCTCGATGTCGCCTATTCTCTCATCATCATAAGAACATGACCCCCCTTCAACAAGAAAAAATTCCATGCATTTACATAATTTTATTCTAATCTTTTAACCTCTAGTTGATCTCCCTCTTTTAGACCTACTACATGTCTCGCTTTCCTCTTCTCTTCTTGAATTTCCCTCCCTCAAGGAAGACAAATCTGACAAATACCTATTTGGTGGTGCTTGCACTCATAAGGATGTTGGATGAAGTTCTTTGATGGTGATGTGGTCCCAATTTTACATTATGATTAATCTATCATTTCATCAGTAGAATTTGACAGGTTATAAGGTAATCAAGTCTTTATAGATTGCAAGTTATTGTTACTACTATCCAAATGTGTCCATCACAAATCAAATATACTTAACGTTTTAACTCCCAAACTTTGTAACAAGTGTTAAATGTGACTATGGTCCACCAATTACACAACCAAGGCCTCAAATGTATTCTCTAATTGTAATCAAAGGACTTTTGCTCCTCATTCAAGTAAATAAACTTGAAGGGAAACAATACCAAGTATTTTATTGGACACCTACATGACTAAAAATAGCAGAAAATTTACATTTAATTTCCATATGTCTAAGTGGTTAATGGAGAGGGAGTGTGTACTAGGCCTAGTAAAGTCATCATAAGTTTATGCTTTGGCAATAAAAAATGTTTAAGTCATCTTAAATCTTCCTATGTCTAATTGTTGGGAGACTTTTGGTATGTTTTAAGGTAGGATGAGTGGTTGAATCAATGTTCTAATTCTCTATGACAAGGTTTCAACATCTTCAAATAGTGAAAGTTAGTGCTCATAGTCATTTGAAACAACAACATTTTGATTATGTATGATGGTAGGATTTGATAACTTAAAAGAATTGGCTACCCAACAAAGTTAAAGTTAAAAGAAACTTTTTCAGTTTAAGGGGTTAGCACTTTCTTTCATATTTGCATATTGGTTTGATGCTTCAAATGATTCATTTCTCATCCCAATTCTATCATATTTTATTCCCATCCCACTACAATTGTTGGAGGAGTTGATACCAAAATTTCATATCAAATACCACGTTCTTGAAGCAATTTTATGTGTTTTTATTATTTTTCAGAAGTTCTTTTGTGTTGTATAGATCCATACAAGCTTGAAATGCTTTGACATCATTGGTGTAGATAAATATATGTGTTCCCTTTCATTTTAATTTGTTTTGAAGTGTTCAATCACTATTTTGTGGGAGAAAACAATCAAATACAGGGACTTCCCTGTTGTGCCTATGTAAGGGTTTGAGGGCTAAAAGGAAATGACATCCACCAATCCACCCACTGTCTTGGAACTATAACTCGATGGATTGGTGTGCATCATGGTATGATAGAGGTTCATTACATTTAGGGGTCTGTTAAAGCAAGAAACTTGGCATTGAATTGATGCCCTAGGGCTGACAGGGGCAATTTTCTTGTGAATTTGTGGTTGTTAAGTCAGGGTTTATCAATTTGATGGATATCTTGGTAGAGTCATGGTGACACTATTTGATGGTCCAATCTCTACTTCAAAACAAAAATATCTCTAACAACTCTAAGAGCTATAATAAGATGGAATTAAAGGAACCTTCATATCAAGGATCTTCTAATGAAGGACCTTTGAATTAAGGTCTTCATTTGAAGGTCCTTCATGCAAAGGTTTCTTTTATAAAGAATTTTGGACATGAAATATTTAAAATAAAAAATACCTTCATTTGAAAGTCTTGACATGGAATCATTTTTTAATGAAAGGACATTTGATGCAATCATATGCCTTTTCAAACTTTTAACTTAATTGTAAGGGAATCATGAGTAGTTTGTTGGGCCCATTCAACAATCTCCGATGCAAGGATTGAATTATCTAGAATGTATCTACTATCAAGAAAGCCAATTTTTTTACCTATATGACTATATCTCAAGCAATAGGTTTAATTGTGATGGAAATGATATTGACAAGGATTTTGTAATCTAGGTGTTGAGAAGCATAATTGGCCATCATCCTAGGAAAGATTCTTCATTCTCACTTTTAGGTGTTAAAATTTAACAATACCTTGATTGATGAAAGAGCCCAAAGAGCCTTTCTCCATGGTATCCAAGTACACATAGTAGTGGTCTTCTCTTATGTGGTTGGACATGATTTAAAGAACTTAGCTAGGAATTATTTATTTAACCTAAGGTTTTCTCATAATGCCATCATTGGAAAAGTATGATCAAATTCTTCTATTATGAAGAATTGGTCTATGTGCCTCTAGTAATCACTATAAATGTTTGTAAGGATAAAATGAATAATTGCATCAAGTAGGAGAGAATCAACTTTGAGTTCTTCAAAGATTATATTCCTTTATTCATAATTTTTAAGGGTTGTGTGTGGAGGAGGTTATCACTACCAAGAAGGGAGGAGACCTTTCCTTGCATATGTTTGTGATAGAGGTATTAAAGAAGAACTGTATGCCTCTATTTGCAATCATTAGATCTAGCTTATTTAGCATATACTTGGGCTCCTTTTCCTCTATAAACTTCAATTATTTTGAGTTTATGTTATGTAAGCATAATTCCATGCTATGTTGAAATATAAGAGGTGGATGAGGCCAAAAGGAAATAACCCTTTTTTAGTTGTACCTTTGAATTTTTTCTTATTGTTTTATGTTTTTAGCAACTTTGTGGGCATAAGATTTGAGGTAGGTCATACAACAAAGAATAACATGTTCCCACCAACAACCAAGATGTGGGTAGATTATGGGATTTTTTCCAAGACCTGAGGCTGGTCGATAAAAATGTGAAAGACTAAGCTATTTTTATTTTTTTTGTCTTACCTTATACCATTTTACGAGAATGGGGGTGCCAATGTATGGGAATATATTTGGAAACTAGGCATGAAAATTATAGGTTAAAGAGAATAGGGGTGCCAAACTTACAGTACTCATTGTCCCTTGGTCGTCGATTTTCCCTAAGTTCCCTCAACCTTGTCCTCGGTGCTAGTATTGATCTTGTTTTCACTCCTCCATACTCTTTCACAACATTGGTATTGACCTTGTTTTCACTCCTCCATACTCTTCCTCGGCGCTAGTATTGACCTTTTTTTCACTCCTCCAAACTCTTCGTTGATGCTGTTATTGACCTTGTTTTAACTCCAAACTCTTCCTCGGCACTAGTATTGACCTTATTTTCACTCCTCCATACTCTTCCTCGGTGTTGTTATTGACCTTGTTTTCAATCCTCCATACTCTTCCTTAGCACCGGTATTGACCTTGTTTTCACTCCTCCAAACTCTTCATCGACGCTGGTATTGACCTTGTTTTAACTCCAAACTCTTCCTCGGCGCTGGTATTGACCTTGTTTTCACTCCTCCAAACTCTTCCTCAGTGCTGGTATTGACCTTTCACTTCTCCAATTTGATGAGCTACAACTTGGTTTTGTTAGGTTTTAGAGTATGTTAATTAAATTTAAAATTATGGCGCCATTTAGAGTAGTGAATATAAAGCAAGCCAAGCCTATTATATCATCTTTTGATCTTTAACTTATGTTAGATCATCAAATGGTTGCCAAAAAAAGTTGACACGATCTCCACCACAGCAGCAAGGGCCCACCATATTATGCATCGCTAAGGAAATCAATGTGGCACTCACCCATGATATCATGATCAATAAAGGCCTTGCAACTTTTGATCACGTGATGGCGAGAAATCATAGATTTCAACCATCAACAATCCTGTTCACTCAACATAGTCACCAACCTTGTCACTAACCATCAAGCACCTTTTCCATCCAGATTATAACATCGTCGTTGATTTGAAGCATGCACATCTTATAACCACTTTAGTAACCTACTATATAACATATTAAAACATGATAGATATATTAAAGCACTTTCATCATCCCTTCGGCACTTCCAGATGAGACACATGGCGCTCAGCTGTGATATCGCAATCAGTCGAGTCTCTGTGGTGGGGTCATTGCGGGATGGCGGTGAATGGCTATGATCAAACGATGGTTGATCAACAATCATTAAAAGTTATTCTCTGCAAAATATAAAACATTTATTAAAGGCATAAGGGGACATCACCTAGGACGACGACAAACAATGGATTAAGTTGTTTTTAAACATGGAGGCACGGGGCCAACTTAGAATAGGAAAAAAGAAAGTCAGGTGAAAGAATTAAAACAGTAAATCAGAAGGGTCTCGACTTAGATGAATTGATGGGAATAAGTTGTTTTAAAAACCCCTCTATAGTAAAAATTAAATGAACCAAAAAATAAAATATTAAAAATCCAAAGTTTAAAAGAAAAATATTTTATAAAAAATATAACAATAAATTAGGCATAAACAAACAAAAAAATAATAGGAATAAAATTTTAAAATAAACAAAAATTATTATAAATAACAAGAAAATAAACATATAATTTTAACAATGAACAAAATAAATTAGAAGAAAATAAATTAAAATATACAATATATAGAGAGAAAATAACCAAATAATAAATATGTTTTTAATTTATAACAAATTTAAAAGAGAATAAATTATAAAGAGACTATAAGTATATAAATTATATGTTTACATATAAATTATAAATTATAAATAATTAATCATAAAATAAATTGTACGAAAATATAAAATTACAAATAAGAATATATAAAAAATGCATAAATTTAAAATAAATTAACAAGAAAATTGAAAAGAGATTAGAAACAATGAAAAAATTTAAAAGTAACAAATAACTAGCAATTGCACATTGGTGTGCAATGGGTATGCCGAAATGTCTCAAAAATGGTGTGCAAAAAATGTCTCAATGGAGAAATGATAAGTTCAAACCCACTATGCATCCACTTACAAAACCTCTGAATTAGGAAGATAATCAAGCTCCATTACTTGAATCATATTAATTTTTCAATAGAAAGAGAGGAAGAGGGAGAAAAAGAGGGGGGAGACCAAGAGAGGTGTAATGAGACAAAGATAGAGAGGAAGACTAAGATAGAAATATAGATAGAGGGTGATATAGAGAGATAGAGAGGGATAGGGAAGGAGAAAGCGAGATAGGGAGATAGAGGTAGAGGTAGAGAAATATACGAATATGGAGAGAGATATATGGTGAGAGAGGAAGAGATGGCTCAATAGATAGAGAGGAGAGAGGGAGTAATATAGAGATATGGATAGAGGGGTCAAGAGTGAGAGAAAGAGAGAGGGAGAGATATAGAGAAGGGGAATAGGGAGTGTTTGTGTATATGAGTGAAAGAGAGAGATAGAGACAAAGATAGATATGCATAAATAGAGAGATATAGGGGAGAGAGAGGAAAATAAATTGAGAAATAATGAGAAACACAGAGATAGAGAGGAAGAATGAGATATAAATATAGATAGAGGGTGATATAGAGAGATAGAGAGGGATAGGGAAGGAGAAAGCGAGATAGGGAGATAGAGGTAGAGGTAGATAAAGATATGGATATGGAGAGAGAGATATGGGGAGAGAGGAAGAGATGGCTCAATAGATAGAGAGGAGAGAGGGAGTAATATAGAGATATGGATAAAGGGGTCAAGAGTGAGAGAAAGAGAGAGAGGGAGAGAGATAGAGAAGGGGAATAGGGAGTGTTTGTGTATATGAGTGAAAGAGAGAGATACAAAGATGGATATGCATAAATAGAGATGAAGCGTAGACAAAGATAGAGAGATATAAGGGAGAGAGAAGAAGATAAATTGAGAAATAATGAGAAACATAGAGATAGAGAGGAGGATTGAGATATAAATATAGATAGAGGGTGATATAGAGAGATAGAGAGGGATAGGGAAGGATAAAGCAAGATAGGGAGATAGAGGTAGAGGTAGAGGTAGATAAAGATATGGAAATGGAGAAAGAGAGATATGGGGAGAGAGGAAGAGATGGCTCAATAGATAGAGAGGAGAGAGGGAGTAATATAGAGATATAGATAGAGGGGTCAAGAGTGAGAGAAAGAGAGAGAGGGAGAGAGATAGAGAAGGGGAATAAGGAGTGTTTGTGTATATGAGTGAAAAATAAGCAGCAAGTGCTTATTGTGAAAAATGCCATGTGGCTTTACAAATTTCTTGCCCTCCTTTCTATTTACCTCCAATTCCTCCCTCTAAATTTTCCCTCTAAATTTTTCCTACAATGATACAGTGCAACAACAAGATACATATTTTCATATAGAAAATTAAATTTTAAATCTTATTGAAAGTATACATTTTATTATAGTTCTTTGAAATATAGATCTTGCCCTGAATCTACCCATTTTTAAAGAATTTAATTGCAACATAGATTTGTTTTTTAACTTTATTTATAATGTTTTGAACTTTATAACTGTTTGAACTATTTTGTTATCTTTATTTACATCTTTATTTATAACTGTGCAACATAGATAATTAGTGTAAAATTGAATGCAAATTATGCTAGCATCCTTTCTTGTCTGTATATATTGAGAGAATTATAACAGATTTGAATATCTTCATTTGTTAATTCTTATTCAATAATAACATATTTCAATTCCTTGTCAATAATTCTTTGTCAAAATTAACATAGCAACAAATGGTAATTAAATATAAAAATATACAATTCATAAAAATTAGTGGCAAGGATTGATAATTAAATATAAGAATATACAGTTGAATTATGTTCTTATTTAATAGAGGAAAAAACAATTTAAAAAATATGCATTTAAAAAAATACAATTTAAAATGACTATTTAAAAATAAGTAGCAAAATCAAATATACATGGGGACACCAGCTCCACAAATTTCTCCTAAAAAAAATGAGTAGTGACTGCTAATGAAAATAAGAAATTGAAAAGGACGCCTTCCTTCCAAATTTTGCAATCCTCCTGTAGTGAAATCCAAACAATTTTCTTCCTCGTAAAAAAAATTACGATACATTTAACCTTCTATTATTGTTAGCAATCCATTGCATCTCTCTTTTCACGTGACATGCTATACAAATCAAAGCAAGTTTTTCAAGTAAAACTAGGGGCGAAGGAAGCTGAAAGTAAAATAATAATATAAGCATTTGTTTAAATTTAATTTTTTGCCTTGATTAACTTTCTAAAAAAATATGTGCAATGCATTAATAATATATATATTAACATAAATTATATACATATTAAGTATTATATTAATTTTATGTTTAAATAATAATTATTTAATTCTTTCTTATAATATTTTTTGATACATAAGGATTATATTGTATCTATACTTATAGATCCAAAGTACAACCGATTAAGCTAATTTCACCAATTCCACCAAGAACCAAAAAACCATATATTGTTTGTACAGATCCTCCAAAATACAGGCCATAGATTCAAAACATTCAATACTTTAAACAGTCTAAATTTAAACCAATCTAACCAGTTTGTGCTTGCATTAATAGAAAAAAAAAAAAAACTAGATGCTAAAATACTAAGAACATACACTACACTTCACAAAAACTTATTCAAAAATGCGAAAATCTTCAAAAAACCATATATTGTTTGTACGGATCCTCCAAAATACAGGCCATAGCTTCAAACATTCAATACTTTAAACAATCTAAATTTAAACCAATCTAACCAGTTCATGCTTGCATTAAAAGAAAAAAAAACTAGCTGCTAAAATACTAAGAACATACATTGCACTTCACAAAAACTTGTCCAGAAATGTGAAATCTTCAAACTCCTCCCTCCATTCATCACTATCAGTCTCCATTAGCCTGAACCATTTCTTCAAGAAGATGATCATAACTGCTACTATGGCCTAGTGCTTTATCAACCCAATACCATGAAGGTCCAACAGAAATGGAAAAATATTCACCGTGTCCTCATCCTTCACCTTCGCCACCTCCAATGCACATGGACATCCTAGCCCTTCCACCACCATCCAAAAGTCCGGGTATGAACAATTTCCTCATTAAAGTCCTTGCTTCAATCTTCGGGACCAGATTATCCAGTAGGGAACCCAAAAAATGAGAAGATATCTGCAAATTATCGTGCCCATACTTTGTTTCCTCCAAAAAATGAGGACCCAAGACCATTTTGACTGCAACTAACACCAGAGGCTCATAGTCAAGAAAAATTATTTTAAGGAATTGATCCGTTATTAAATGAAAGTTGCTTAGCCTATCGTTAGACTTGAGCGAAATGGGGGTGTCTACCCCAAATCGAGCTACACTTGCAACCAAAACCTCTATAAAAAATTTCAAGGACCCAGCCATTCGGCTCCTAGCAGTAAGCACTTGACAAAATGATACCAAAATCAATCGATCAATCAATATCTAGACTTCAACCACAACACTGAACTAGAAAAAATGCCCATGGAATTTTGTGCAAGCCTTAAATGACTACCGTCGCCAACCTCGCCAACCTCCTTCTCCTATGTGTGAGTTTTTTGAATGCAAGTGAAAGAATGAATGTATTTTCATATTTCCTACGCCTTAGGAAGATAGATGAGTTGTCTTCCTCATGCATTCAGTTGATTGATAGGACAAGTCATCTCTCTCATATCACCCGTGGCTTTCCACTCGTCACTATTTCCCCTTATAGCTCCAACATGGTCGTTCATGCCAACATCCTCCACCACCTTGGAGTGTGCCCTCCCTACCTCCCACAATTCTTTCTTATAATTATCTAACGAATAAATATTATTTAATATAATATAATAAATTTATTTCATATTATACATATTTTTATGTAACATAATTATTAGATAAATTTTATATTTATATAATTATCAATTTTTTCTTCTAATTATATTATACTATCATTTGATTTTGTTGGATATTTATAATATCTTTATAATATATAAAATTTTAATATATAATTGTTTTTATATAAGATATTTTATTTTTACATAATATAATTAAAATAAGATTAATAATTATTAATATTAATATAAATGCACTTAACTATCTTTTATTCCATTAACAAAACTTACATTTATATTTATCGAATCTAAAATACTATAAAGGCAAGTACTAGCCACTACGTAGAACTTGTCTCTTATGGGTAAAAAAAAAAAATTTAAAAATTCTAAAAATTTTAAAAACAATTTTAATTATTTTTCTAATTTACTTTTTTATATTTTTTCAAATTATAAAATAAGTAAAAACCATTTAATATATGAACTTTATAAAAATAAAATATTCAAAATAATTTAAATTTCCACTTTTAACATCTTTCTAATTAACAAAAAAATAGAAAAACGTTTTTATAATTTTTTTTTTTAAAATTAAAAAATATATAACTAATATATATACAACAAGTAAAACCATTCAATATATAAATATTAAAAATAATTTAAATTTTCACTTTTAATCTCTTTCTAATTAACAAAAAAATAGATATTTTTATAATTTAACTTTTCACCTTTTAACACTTATTTAATTAAGAAAATTAGATATTTAAATTATGAACATATTTTTTAAAAAGTTAAAATATATATATTAAACCAAACTATATCAATTATTTCATACATTTAAATTAACCAATTCAGTCCGAGTCTTGAAAAATACGACACATTTTTAAATTAAATTTATAGAAGTAGATATTTGTTTTCATTTGTTGAAACCTTCATTCAGTAAATATTGTGGTGTCACTGGATGAGAGAAAAGGGCAGAGTTTGCAAGTAAAATATTAAGAAGTAAAACAAACAAAAAAAATGGAGGGGAAAAAATGTGGCGATGAACGGATGAAATCACTACAATCGTATTGCACTATACGCAATCGATATTAACCATTGATGGTCCATTTTAACTCATTCATCTCAAATAGGATACACCTTCGGCATAATTAGAAAAAACCTATAATTTGTAAAATGTAAGGAATAGTCATAAAATAATGAGAAACAAGAATTAGAAAAAGAAGGAAAGAAGGAACAATAAATAGAAAAGGATAGACCCAAAGAGAAGAGACACATGAAAGAAAAACTCAACAAAACATGATGAAATAACAAACTAGAAGCAAAAACGAAATAAGCCAGAGCAATAAGCAGGAACAAATCAAAATGAACAAGATAAAAAAGAGAGAAGGGAAAATACAAGAGCAGGAAAAAGAGAGGACCAAGAGATAGTGTTGGTTGTTTTTACTATAACCAAGTTTATCTTCTAATCTACCTATGGAATTTCCAATTCCAATCAAGGGTAGCTCGAAGGACCTAGACCAACTAATGAGGACTTTAAAAAAGCCTCCTACACTTTGGGCTCTACAAGACCCGGGAGGGTGATCCCTTAATGTGTTTACAACCTCTGCACCAATATTATAAACAACATTAACAACAACAGATAATCTCATTTAATAGCTCAACATAATAGGATAATACTGAAATGAATTGATTGTTCATCAATAATATCAACTATTTGGAGCATGAGATAACTACAACAACACTTCACAGCTTAAGATAGTAATTGATTTATAATTTGTATCAAGCTCTAAGCAAAGACAAACAAATATTATACCCCACAAATAAGAAAAACTTAGACCAATGCGATATGCCATTGGAGGAGTCAAATTCATAAGCATCTAAGGATTCATGACAGATTTAACACATAACATATAAGATCTTTGACAATATTGCCTTACAATACCATCAATTTGTATTCTAACCCAATACTACTTATCAAATCGTTATATAAACATATAAACATATGGCCCCATTCAATAATTTTAATTAATTCCTTGAATTAAAGCTAAAATTAGAATCATACACACCACAACAGTGAGATGAATGAAACAACCCTTGATTATTTTATTCAAGATTAGGATATGCTTATACAATGGAGAGACATCAGTTCAAAATGAATCATTCCCATTTAAATTCTAGTATTGTCATGAAACATTAAACTCCCATGAATTCAAAACCTACTACAGACTGACACAAAACCTAACTTGCATTTTCACTGAACCAACAAGATTTTTACAATTTTCTCTGCAACTTTACTTAGACTCGACCCAAAATTATCTCTTTTTCTAACCCGTATTTCAAGCCTTGAAATCCTTCTTATAGAGAATGAAGGATCAAACAAGCATCAGGCCAGAAATACACATGTCACTAGTCACTTGGACCGCCCTGTGACATTTCAAAAATTTGTTAGAACAAATGAGTCCCTAAAGAATCTTCTTGTTTATCCCATCTTCTGAAAATGGTTGATGCATCGGCAAACCTTCAAGAAACCTGTGCCAAAAATACCATCAAAACATAATGAGAATCTATTATAAGTGCAATGGCTAAGTTGTTATCCACCAGTAGTCAACTCTATCTTACTCTTCCTCGGTTAAGTATTTATCCACCAATCTCTGATATTCTTTAGCTATCGGCCAATCAAAATTAACCACCTCATTCACCTTAGCACTATAAGGTGTGTATTTCACCGCTACTCGATTTACGTCTCTCTCAAAAGACTCCAAAAATGTGTTGGTTCTAATGATCTTGTCCATAGAACTCACCAACAGGTCATAGTCTGAGGTATGATAAATCAATTTGATTTGTGCATTGATGACCTCATCTGCTCTATCCTGCCACTCCTACAGTGATTTAACATTTCCCTGTGCATCAATTATATCAGGTAAAGATGTATCACTTCGATCATTAAAACTCTTTACCAATTCACTAATTTTCCTACACAAATCATCTGGTAGGGCTTGAAAACCCTGCAAGGACTTTAAAAAAAATTGAGTAGGCCTTGATGATTGGGGCCTATTATCTGTATCAAATCTAGAGGGTTTATACATGATATCTAAATCATTGGCCCTAAGTATCCACTTCTCAACTAAGGGAAAAATTACTTCCTAATCCCTAGTAATGTTCTTTATTGCATCCTAAAATAAAGAATACAAAGAATATACTGATGGCAATCTATCATCAACCTTTTCATTTAAGCACCTCAAAACTGTGTCAACAACTTCACTCTACTTTACAAGTGCTCCCTCCTCACTTGCCTTTAAAGCTTCCTGTAACTCTGTAATCTTATTTAGCAACTGCTTCTTAGTAGGATCCAAAGAGTATTCAATCTCTTCTTCAACTATCTCTAATGTAGGACTAAGAGAAGGAGTTTGGATGGGGGACCCTAGAGTAGAAACAATTGGAGAAGTAGGACGTATTGATCCTGATGTGGACGGGACTATCATGATACCAAGAGAATTTGATGACTCCCCAACTTGCCTATACTTTAACCTATCCACCTCAGTTTGTAGCTCAACATTCCTTTTCTGCACTATGTTGTATTCTCCAATTATAATATTGTATTTCTCCATTAAGCTCTACTTTTCAGCTTCTTCCCTCTCAGTAGTCTTCTAGGCCAATTTGGCCACATTCATAGTTAGGTTTATAGCCTCTGTAGTCGAAGTTTCAAAGGCTCTCTTTATTATTAACCCTACCCTTCGGTTTGGGCTAATGCCAGTAACATTAGGCTTTCTACTCTGAGGTGCCAATGCCCAAATTGCTAGGGTCTTATACTCCTCACTAAAGGTAGAATCTTGCAGTGCTTCCTTAACCTCTTCCTCAGAATTTTGCATGGGATGCTTGGATTTTAAAATAGCATTAAATGCTATTGCATCTTCTATATCCCATTCAGGAAAAAATAGTACACCAGCCTCAGTTACTAATTTCCTCCCCTCCAAAGGAATGATTCTCTTGAATTCTTCCATCAATTTATCCTTCACTTCATCATCCTTCTCATGGATAGACCTATCAGGTTCCAACTCTCTTCTCCTTTTGCATTTGTCCTGATATTATTCTAGTCTCATTCTCCATACCAGTTGTAAGAAAACTGGAGTTTTAACAAATGCATCATCATCTAAAAATTCCTTGCATGCCTCCATCCTAGCATCTTGCACACATTGTCCCTTCACATCCATATTAGACAAAACCAATTGAGTTGACCTGGGAGGGGAAGGAATACCAACCTGCATGTCCTAATCTGTGACAATGATTTCATCCATCAGAGTCTCTTTTTCCTCTTCAACTCTTTGCCTCTTAGGGCTTGGCTTTGATGGTGGTAGTTCAAGATTATCTTGTGGTGATGAGTTCAAACCAATGATCTTTATTCCTCTAGGTGCTCTGATCTTTAGACTTGGTTGTAATGATGCCTTCATGATATGTTTTCCTTTCTTATCTTCCTCCTCCTGATCACTACTACCACTCCTCTTTCTCTTATAAAGAGGCCAATTCACTGTGGGTTGATATGTTGGCCTTGTTTCAGTAGGCCTCACATCTATCTTTTGTATGCCAAAGTCCAACTCCAAGTTGACCTTGTTTGTCATCAAAACACCCATGATCTTGAATTTGTCCATCAAGAAATCAAATTTCTTGTGGAATGGGGTGAATTCCATTAATGGATCATATTTGGGATCCGTTTTATGCACAATAGCCAATAAATTCTCATATGCTATCCATTTTTCCTTGTTCAATTTCTACTTGTTAAAATCAAACTCATTCCTGATCAAATCCTTAGGAAAATTGAACTCATGTGCAAACTTGCCACCTTTTATCCATTGTCTAAAAAGGGAAAAATAGCCCTTAGGGTCATGCTATCGCCTGGGACCACACCTTAAATGAAAATCATCAAAAAACCTCCCAAAGTGGACCCATCCTCCCTTTGAGAACACAAAATCAGACACAATAGTATAATTAGGGAAAAGAGTCCCTTTTCCCTTCCCTGTTAGGTTGTCTTCATGAATACAACCTATTTGCCACATAACCTCAACAAACCCCAATCTTGCTGGCACATTGAATGGGAGGATATGTGGAGTTCCTTGGAAGCCATACACCCTTAAAACAATGCTAATTGGGTACAAGATAATGTCACCCCAGTTGTGACAAACTTTTAAATCTGGTTTCCTCCCCTTCAGTATGAGAAAGTCATATAAATCCTCAGGGATCCTAGGTACATTTACTTTCAACCGAGCCCTAAGTTTGGAAGCAAAGAAATTTTCAAATTGCACAGAACTGACACTCTCCCTATTGTATGATAAATCTGCAGTCCAAGCCTACACCGGTAATCTTTCTCCATTTACCTCCTGCCTCAACTCCATCTTCTCTGAGAAGAATTCAGCATTCTTGTACAAGAACATGTACACCATCAGGGAATACCAAAAGAATGGAGTGCCTACATCCTATACATGCAACTTTAACAACCCTTCATGTATCTTATCTACCATTAAATATGCAAAATCATAAACCACAGAGAAATTAGGTGTTGTATTTGCACCCCCATAAACATATAGGCAATTGGCATTATTGTGTTAGGGTTAAAACCCAAAATTTCACACAATGAATAAAATGTAGCCAAGAAACGGTTTGCAAAACAACTTAGCCTAAAAGGCTCTTGGTCACTTGGACTAATATAAATCCTTGAACTACTTGTGCTTTCCAAATGAGGAGGAAGCAACTTCAACCTGAAAAGTGACATTGAATTTGCATACTCCTGCTTCATCTCCTCAAGATTTATCTAAATCAAGAATGGACTAGGTTCACTCAGGTCAAAAAATTGTTGAATTTCTTCCCTATTTATACTTAATAAAATCCCTCCATCATTATCTTTGATCACTCTCGTAACAAGGTCATAACGTGTTGCCATCGCCCTAAGAAAATCCACATTGGGGAACACATTTGGCACCACCAGCTTCCCCATGTCATATCTCCAACCATTTGAGAAAGGGTGAGCCTAATTCCATTGTCCATACCATAGCCTAAACATCTCCAGACCAGTCATGGGAACCCTAGCATTTGCAATGTTAGAATTCTTGCATACTAATCCTTCACCTAGGGTTCTTCCATGCATCAAAACCAAACCCCTCTTCCTATCATTTGTTGACAATGGGAGTTGATGCAGGAAATCATCATACAAATTACTCTTAAAATAATAAACATGGCCAAAATGCTACTTTGGCAATGCCATCTCAAGTAAACTAGGGCTTCCTTAAAATTTCAAAGCTTTCGAACAGACTAGGGCTATACAAAAAACAAAATTACAAAAAAACCTTGCAATTTCTTACAATTCAACTAACCAATGGCCCTAAAACAACTATCAACAAGATTTCTGACAAGGAAACCACAATTCTTCTAAAAATCTCAATTAAATTTACCAGGAAGCGCAAAAAACAACTCACGGTGTTTATGCTTTGTAGAAGACCAAATCCTTGCTATGACAGCTCGTAAATTTGTCCTTGGCTCTGAAAATTCTCTTGCAAAGGTGATTGAATACTTTGTGAGAAAATAGAGTGAAATAAAATCACTTTATGTCGATCAAATCGAGCCAGTAGACATCTTGTGCACCATTAAAGCTTACTTTCATGCTGCGCCAATGGCTCCAATCGCATTTGATGTGAATTCAAATTCCAACTGTCGATCATTCAGTTTTGTCAGATCAACAAATGACTGCCTTGAAAAAGGCTGACATAATCTCGATCTCAGCACCAAGGGCCCACCACATTATGCATCGCCAAAGAAATACACGTGGATTGCGCCCGTGATATCGCGATTAGTAAACACCTTGCATCTTTTGATCATGCAATGGTGGGAAACCGTTGATCTCCACCATCAACAATCATGTTCTCTCAAGAAAATCACCAGTGTTGAACATAACTGTTGAGCATATTTTTCATCGAGATTATAACATTTTCGTTCATTTTGAGCACGTGCATCTCATAGCCACTTTAGTAACCTACGTATAACACATTAAAACTTGACATATATATTAAAGAAATTTGATTATCTTTTCGGCATCGCCAGATGAGACACGTGGTGCTTGCCTGTGATATCGCAATCAGTTGAGACTCTGTGGTGGGGTCATCACGTGATTACAGGGAATGGCTGAGATCAACCAACAGTTGATCGATGATCATTTAAAATTGTTCCTTGCAAAAATAAAACATTTATTAAATGGATAAGGGGACACCGGCTAGACCGATGACAAATGATAGCTTACATATCGATATCAGCAAGAGGTCGGGAATGCTATTCCAATGAAATCTCATTTGAGGATATATATCGGGAAAATACAATTCACAGTCTCTATCGACAAGATAATGAGCATCGGCGTGACGGTATGAAGTCATATGAAGCTTACATATGTCTTACCACTCAAAGCACAAGGAAATATATCAGCTAGACTAGAGTCCTCAAAGTAAGGTTCCTGAAGTTAGCCTGAGAGATTCATCAATTATTGCCAATAAAACAAAGGAGGATTTCGTCGATGGGACAATGTTACCGAGAAGAATTCAAGGAGTCATGCTAACCTTCCATGATACACTGACAGGATTGGACTTGGTGACATGTCTAGAGAGAATGATTATCGGAAGGACATGGTTCATGGTTTCACCGATGAAGAAATTCATCGACAAGACAAAATTTAGTGGGGAGAGATAAGAAGGTCACAACGAGTGTAGTTACACTGGCAAGAAAATCGTTATGTCTCAGTGATAAGAATTTACGAAGGAAATATCTCGGTGAGATACAAATCTCTGGAGTAAGATGAGGATTGTTTTCTCGATTTGCTAAAGTCACAATGATAGGTTGCTTCGGTGGGAGTTATAGCGATATAATTAAGACAAAAAGGGTAAGTGTTGGGAAGACTTAAGGTGTTGGGGAAACTATGAGATGCCCTAGTGGGTGTTTAATGAATGTTGGTGAAGGCTCAAACAAAAGGATCACTTGAGATTTTAAAATGTTTGGCCAAAAAATTACATGATGTGACAGTGAGAGTTTCGGAAAACCAACTACACTCGTGTTTTAGCTAAGACATTAATGGTGCCATGGAACATAAGTAATTTTAGGAAACAAGATGAATTCAATTGAAAACATCATTGCAGAATTGATAGCAGAAGAAGCAGAGGAGAAAGCGAAAGACTAGGGTATTCTCTCAGTTCAAATCTCAGGAAAAAAAAGTAAGTTCTCCATACCTTGAATTTGCAATTTTGAAGAATGGAAGCCACTAGTTCAGGAAAATCAAAGGTTAGAAAGCATGGGGAAAGTGGTCAGTCGAAAGGGAAAAAGAAGAAAACTGAAATTCAACTAGAGGGTATTGAGCATAAGATGAATCAAGATCTTATCGACCAACTACCTGGCTCTATACCCAAAGCTAGATGCTCTGCACAAGTTAGGGCAGAAGTGGATAAACTAGATGATAAATGTAAGCTCATAGGAGATATTAGGACTCCAATAAGAGGTTATGAACTGTTTATATTTCATTACTATTGGAGGAACCTCTTTGAACCAGTATGTAACCCATGGAAGCTTAATCTAGGAAATTTAGTTTTCCCTAATGTTTTTTTTTATGCTGAACTGGTGAAATTGTTGGCCACTCATTATAATTCGAGACTTAAAGCTATCTGTGACCCATATGGGAAACCATTGATACACATATTAGAGGATGCAATAGGTGAAGTCTTTAAATTGGAAGGGGTTTGCAATGAAAATATTATATGTGAAGAGCTAGAAAAATAATTCAAAAGGATGGACACCATTTACAAGGGTTGGAGATTGCCCTTCCACAAAATTAGACATGGTGGTAAACCAATTCCACTAGAAGATAGTGAGGGACCCCCATTCCACGTAGATCTTTTTGAGCCCTATATGAAATACACTTATTTATCGGTGGGTCAAGTATTGGGAATGGAAGTCCCTGAGTATATGGAAATTGTGCCCATGGTAATTTTAGCAGATATTCAATATCACAACTCTATACATTTTGATTATGCCTCATACATTTTTAAAGGGCTTGATTCTGGGTTGATGGAAATAAAAGGTGGAGCCTCTATCTTACACCTAAGGAATTAATCATTGTTGATGCACATAGTGTTGTACTTCGGACAGGAACTAGGGTTGTGGCCTTAGGAAATGATAATTTCATAGTTTGATAAGGAAGGCATGCCATTACCTATTCAATCATGGATTGTTGTTTGGGACAACAGGTTTGCTAACTCTAGTTTGTATGCTTTGAAGAAAATTTTGTGAAACCATTGTACAAGTTTTATAATCATCCATGTGCTTATTCTTTGTCTGATGAGATAAAGAGGTTTCTCAGGCCCAAATATTTCAATGGACCAATTAGCCACAATTGGGGGGATTTGTATTGTTTAGAGAATGCTACCATGATTAGGGTTTATGGATTTAAAGATGCCCCATTCATTTTGCCTAAAATGGTTCCTGACAAGATTGCATACTTGGAAATTGTTAGGCAAATAGATTTTTCTAGTGTTATGAATTTAAGTTCTTTTGGAAAATAAGATTTTATGCCCAGTACACTATGCTTCGGTGATTTTACTGTATTAGCAAAGGAAGGGTATAATATGATTCTAGATAAGTTACTACAATATAACATGAAAAGAGGACCAATGAGAAAGAATTTTGATCCAAAAGGGTATATCAATTCTACTAAACAAAGGATAAAATTTGGAGGGTATCACTGTGTGCCCTACCAATTTGATGACATGATTAGGAACTTGGAGGCAGAGGAAGCAGAAATGGTGGTTGAATAACATAATCAAGAGTTGCAAGATATAGAGTTTTTATCTTATGGAGAAGAGACATCTGAGGCTAATGTACCACAACATCTACCTAACAAGATGTCAAGGTTGAGAACTCAGGATATGCCTATCCTACCAGGGATTTGAATATTGAAGAAAGTGTAGATATAGATGCAAGGAATGTAGAATATAAGTCCATTGTAGCAGATGATGAATTTATAAAATCTCCAGAATTTAAGACATTCCTATGTAGACAAAAGGGAAAAGAGATAAGAGAACTGGTTGACAATGTCACACCATGTAATGAAGAGCAGTTGTTGACAAATTTCAAAACTGATGTGGAAAGAGAGATGGTAGGTATGACCCATGAAAAGGGAAGGGAAATGCTAGAAAGTGTTGGTGTCATGATTTTTCAAGGATTAGATCTCAATTTTGCACTATTCTTTGACAGTTTCCTCAAAAATAGTAATGCCACACACAAGCTCAACCCAGAAAAGGTGACAAAGGTCTATGCAGGATCAAAGTACAATCCAGATAAAGAGTCATTCATGATTTGGGCCTTGTATCCACCTCATAGGAAATTAGTTTTCATTGATATTGAGAAGGAATTTGGGCATGTTATGACCCTAAAATTTGGGGAGGTTGATCCTGTGGCGACAACAAATATTGGGATCAACATAGAAAAACTAAACAAAGCTCAAATACAGGCGTTGATCAAGGAAAAAGAAATGTACAAAACTAACCATGAAATAATGCTGAGAGAAAATGAGCACCTGAAATATTTATTAAGAGTTACAATGTGGTCAACCAAGCTACTCACTTATGGTGAAAGTTCACAAATAGAAGATCTTTGGGAAGGGTCAAGTGCATATTCTCAAGGAAAGTATGACACACTTGTTGCAGTGATTAAGAAGAGACAAGCCAATCTAACAACCTAGTTGAATAAACTTTGGGGAATACACTTAGAAAAATTTGATGCATTATGAGAACATGAAAGAATGGATGGTAGGATCCTAAAGAAGCTCTAGGAAATGAACCAGAGGGATGCTCCTGATAAAGTTGCAATTGAGGCTGCAAATCATCTTATGAATAAGCATAAAAAATTCTTTGAAGAATTGCGAGGGGATGAGCAAGGATTAATCGATCCCACCAAAAAGAGATTGACTGTATTCTTTGATGGTAGAGGGAGATTAAAAGAAATGACTAGCTAGAAAGATGAAAGTGAGTCAGTACTATAGGAGATTCTGAAGACGACTACCAAGAAAGATATAACATTAGATGAAGCATGAGAATGGAATGAGAAGATGGTGAAAATGGAGATCACAATCTGAAACACATTGGGAGATGCAAATACACATCGATGCGAAGACTACTTGGATCGCTTATCAAAATTTCACTTATGGCTTAAGAGAGCCAAATTATTTTTTAATTTTATTGTTGTTTCAAGCACAAGACATTTCTAAAAGGATGCATCCTTTCAT
Source organism: Sequoiadendron giganteum (assembly GCA_007115665.2). Lineage (NCBI taxonomy): Eukaryota > Viridiplantae > Streptophyta > Pinopsida > Cupressales > Cupressaceae > Sequoiadendron > Sequoiadendron giganteum. Next base: position 395,580,348 of record CM021110.1, on the reverse strand, counting down.
ACGGTTGATGTATAAATATCCATTTTTGGTAGGAAATGAGTAAGAGGGTAGTAGTAGAATAGAAGATAGATAGAAAGAAACATAATATTTCAGAATTTTCATATCCAAAAGGACCATGTTGCATGTATAATATTTTGAAGGAGATAATGAAAGATTTCTGATTCAGTGGTTCCATTCTGGTATCAGTTGTTTGTTGAATTTCTGCAATTATTTGATTGTCTCCAACCTAATGTTTCTTGATTATTTAAGTTGAAATATCAAGTATATGTTCAATTTATCAGTGCACATTTGTTGTATCTATGTGATATGATTAATTGGGTTCTTTAAAAAAGAATTAAATTTCTTTTTGTCAATTACAGTAATCTGGGAATATTAGGGAGATCAAGAAGGGGAGAAAACTAAACTCCTTCAAAATAGGGGTAGTTGTGGGTTTGTTGGTTTTCTTTGTATACTATATACTAGTTCCTCTAGGATAAATAAGTCACTGTATAAATGCAAGATGTTTGATTATCTACTTAATATTGTTTTGTGTTTTTGAAATGGAAGAGATCTACAACTCTATAGAAATTTCTATATGCTAATGGTCAAATTATTAGACTATTTAGATCATTTTAATTGACTACTACATAATAGTTTATATTTTGAAATAATTGTTTTCATTCTTTGTAGTTTTTACATTGGAATACAAATCATATTTAATTTCATGCCAATATACTTCTTTCATAAAGATATTTGTTTGATTTTTCCTTTATATTTTCATCTTAAAATATAAATAAATGTATTCTATAATATAGAATTATTTTAAAAATTAGGACAAAAAGGATTCTGAGAGATATATTTAATCATAAATTTTACAATCATAAATTTCATTTAATTTGTATGTTGTAACTTCAGTACTTTTAGTTAAAATAAAAATAACTTAAAGTTATATGTACATAAAGTTAAATTAGCAAAGTTGTTTGTCCATTTTATTTTTTACATCTATTAACTGAACATATTCTAATATTACACATACACTTTATTACGATTATATCTGTTCACTATAAGATTGCCATTGTGAATAGATTGTTGTAAAAAAAATCACATCACTTAAGTCTGCTCAGTTCACAAAGGTAGACCCACCTAGGTTTGGCAGTACCTAAAGAGAAGAAGGTTCAAATCATTTGGCCTTGTTTGTTACCCTAAAATGTATCAAGAGATTGGAAACCTCTTGAGGTATTCTCACCTGTGTTTTTTAGAGCTAACAGCCTCTAAACCTCCAAATCCACAAAAAGATTCCACTTATATGGCCAAATTATTGCCAAACCCAAAAACCCTTGTTTTAGACCAAAATCACAAGGTTTTATTGAGTCTCCTACTTGCACAGCCTCCCAAACCTCAAGACCAACTCACACACAACCCATTAGGTCTGTACATGGGTACAAATTCATAAAATCAGATCATCGATAGATATTTTGTTGAAACCTAGGCTTGAACCTCTCATTTCACATGCTTTTCTTCACAAAACTCTTGAGGACAGCAGCTATACCTTCTTTATTTCTCATCCTACTCCCTATTCATGCATCCTACAATGACAACAATATCCATGGGGCATCTTACACAAGCTACAGTAATTAGAAAAAGTGTAAGAGCCCCTTTATATCATGTTTGGACTACAAAACCCTCAAAAATAGGGTAATCAGGTTGTATGCAAAGAAATGAAGCTTTCTAACTCAAATCAACACCTTAAGCCCTCAATTCAGATTCAAATCAAAGATAACACATATCTTCACAAAATTAATTATTTAATGGCATAAAAATTAAAAACATCATAATTAATTATGTAACCACATAAGTAAAATATAATTATATCAAGAAATTAATATCAAATAGATAATACAATCACATAACTCATACATTTCAATGTCATTCATCTTCTTCTTCATGCAACTCTTTGTCTATATCATCCGATCCAGATTCGATATTGTAAGGATTGGTCATATAATCATCATCGTCATTGATATCAATTTCAATAATGTCATCATCCACATGGATATCATCTTCATGAACATTAACTCCTACATCATGATGATCTAGCTCCTCCTCTTCGACATCTTCATCAGACACATAATCAACTAACTATTGATCTGGATCATCATCTACATCATCTTCTATTTCTTCGGTATCTTCTTCTTCCACCACATTATACTTTATCGACCTTCCTCTTGGATCATGTCTAACAACATATGACCAACCTGGTTTACCTGGAACCTCTGAGTAAAATACCTACTCACACTGGCTTGAAAGAACATAGGGCTCATTTCCATCTCACTCAAAATACCTTGTATTAACCATGGTAAATCCATTATCATGTTTAATAATAGTTCTCTCGGGATCATTTTCATTCAAGCATAGCCTGTACCATAGGACAACGAATAGAAATAATTTGAACGAATTAAAGTCACACTCAAGTATATCATCCAAAATCCCATAGTATTGATTTTCTGAGACTTCTGGATGTATATGGCTTCTAGATGAAACATTAGTCACCTAAAAGACTAAAGTTATCCTAGAATCACAAGTTTTCTTCATGTCATCCAGCTTTTTGATTTGAAATTTATGACCATTGCACCACATAGCCTTGTGGTGTTTCACCCACAATATGTCAAACATGTAAAAATTATTGCAATATCGTGAATTGATAAACATATTTATTCTTGGCCGAATGTATGCAAAGAAAAAATATAAACATATATATATCAATATAATTGAAAATAATTAGATAATATGGGTGATTAATATATTTATATGTACCTATTTATCTCTTAAGCCATATGCTATATCAATTCCCTTGGTGTAACATTGGAATCTCCATTACGATGAGCTTATTTAACCAATGAAGCCACACCTTCCCATGTTAATGCACGAATAGATTTTTTCAACATCACTCAATCCATATTGTAATTGATGAATGAAGAGGAGTTTTAGACTGTTGTCCTGAACTTGTAGCAACTTCCCTTCCATATTTATAATTCACAAAACTCCTCTTGGAGATCCAATTCCCTCCATGCTTAGTTAATCATAAGTTCCCTTTGTGATTACCAAAAAATCAGATGAACCAATTGAATTATTCAAGCTTAGTCATGACCTGACACCTGAGAGACCTTGGGGTGATTTCTAAAACATAATTGCAGAAATTACCTTTCAAGAGAGGCATTGCACTTGTGTGTTTTGTATGTTGAGGAAGTGCTAAAACACCCGTCAACAAAATGAGTTCTAGAAGGAGGGCAGTGAGGCTAAGCTAGATCAAATTGGTTCCTTCTCTTCTCAAAGGCTTCATAGGGTTCTTAAATCCACACCAGACAAGGGAGAGTTTCAAGAGTTAAAGACCACTACCAAGGATAAGAGAGCCAAGAGAGGGGAAGTATCAACTTCAACCCCACACAGTCAACCTCCATCCCCTCCATCTCCCTCCATCCATCCATCTCCTTTCTCCCCATTTCTCTTAAATGCACTTCCTTACTCTCCTCCACTCTAGAATACCTTTCCACCCTTCACTTCCCATAGCCAAGACACTGTCCCAACCCCTACACTTCATTTTTAGGGTGTTGTCCCAGTTGTTGCTCTATTGCAGTCCCAAGTTACTGTAGCACGACCGCAACAATCGCCACTTACCATAATGGCTTGGCTAGGAAATAAACCATCCCCTTTGTCCTTCAATGACTACCATGACATGTTGAAGAATCCAGAGGGCTTATGCAGCAACTTTCATCCCCATGATCCACAGAGGACGGTGGAGGAACACATTAATATCTTTCAAACAGTACTGAAGGATATGAAAATTGAACATGAAGGCATGGCTTGTAGGATCTTCCCTTACTCCTTGGGAGATGAATATTTCTATTGGTAAATAGATATTCCAATAGGATCCATCACCTTTTGGAAGCTCATGAAGGACACTTTTTTGCAGAAGTTCAAAATTCCAATCAACGCCACAAAACTATACCAACAATTCATGTTGGTTAGAAGGGAATTTAATGAGCCAATCAGATCCTTCAATAATATATTTCATAGAGCATACATGAATTTACAACCTCCTTATGTCATCGATGAAGATTCAACTCGACTAGTATACTATGCTACCTTGGACAACCTCACATCTGCCTTAGTCAAGAGGATGCAGTAATCACCAACAAGATTAGTAAATGCACATGTAGAGGCCAAGAAGGAAAGAAAAAACTTGGGACAACACATTGCAAGTCCGTTACCCTCGTTGGGTCCCATCACCCATCCAACTAAAACCCAAGGGATGACCCATGCCTTGCAACATCAGACACCATTGATGAGTCAAGTCCCTCAACTACCAATAGTGTCGCATTCGGGGTAGTCATTGAATCAAGCACCTCTAGTACCTCATTACTTATAGCCTCTACAATAGCAGGTTTATTCTTAGTAGCCCCAAGTGCCTACATACCTGTAGAGTTTAGAATTTCCACTTGCCCAAAAAAACCAACTAGTGGTGTAGCTCATGTTCTTATAGAATTTAGTGTCATTGTAGAATAATATAGATAAGGATCGAATTGACGAGATGACTGAATTGGTGAAGAAGTTGTCCACTAAGATGAAACATATATGGAGTCAAAAAAACCAACTGCACACTTATTAGAGGATCATCTAGGCCAACCTTAATGATGTTGGCACATCCGCGTGCCAAAATTATGAAAGAAGTCAAAACTCAGGGCATAAGAAAGAAGGCCTTCTCAAAGGTAGAATAGAACTTGGAACACTAGGCCAAATAATAGAGGAATTCTCACACCTCTCTAAAAATTGAGTGGTCATGACAATTCCACAAGAAAAGTTTACTTGGTTGAGGCTTCCTTATCTAGATGGTGTCGGATCCACAAGACTTGCAGGAATTCAGAATTTGATTGCCCAAAATTCCAAACTGTCATAGAGATTTTCCAAGTGGAAGTCCATAATATTGTTGATGGATCAGGTTGCACGGACATAGTCCCCTCAAAACCATATTACTACTCAATACTGGTGGTCAATCAAGATCCTTTCCCATAAAGCGAAAGCAACTCACCTAAAAAGGAGGCCACGGTGAATGAGGCTTCCACCAAGGAAGGAAGAGCATAAGAGGTAAGTAACAAGATCCCTTTATCCCATCTCTTTGATTCTATAGATAATGGTACCATAGATGAGAAAGAGTCACATGAGGATGAATTCCATATGTTCCATCAGAGAACAACCCCATACAACTAAAGGAATAGGAAGGCTAGTGGTCCATTAAATACCTCTACCCCTCCTAACAACTTCAATACTCCACCTGATCCTAGTGCCAACAATAATCTACGCTATCTTTACATGCCTACTCAATACTTCAACAGAAATAGGAAACCAAATCAAACTCAAGATCAACCCACTAGTTGCTCCAAAAGAAATTTTTTTGAAATAGGGGCTGAACAAATATGAGAATATGTTGCAGATGAATTGAAAAGGGTTAAAGTGATCTTTTCAACCTTTGAATTGCTAAGGGTGCTATCCATTTCAAACACCTTATTTAGGTCATTGAATGGAACCACCCCATCAAAGCCATCCCAAGAGGTACCTTCCAAAAGGGTTTCCTTCAATATCTCAAGCAGTAAGCTTGTGATTAGAGAAATCTTAGGGAAGAAACCTTATCAACCCTCAAATCAACAAGTAAACAAGTAATCAAATAAAGAGCCAAGCCAAGTGCAAACTAAGGATAAGAACAATGATAAAGATAAAGCTCAAGTATCCTGGGCTAATGTATCGGTATGGTTGTTCTAAGGGAAATTGGAGAATCCTCCCTCCTTAACAATGATACACATCTTTGGAAAGAATCTACACAATTGTTTGCTCAATTTGGGAGCCTCAGTCAATGTGATTCCTTTGGCAGTATACAAAGCATTGGGGATAAATCTAGCCCCCTCCGAATGAAAAGTGACTCAGTTGGACAAGACCAAAGTAAACATAGTCAGAGAATTTAATAGGATACCCATGCAGATTGTTGTTGATTTAAGGGTGTAGCAAGTAATTGATATCTAATTTGTTGACATTCCTAACACATATGATATCATATTGGGATGGGACTTCACCCATACCTTGAACAGGTATTCCACAATAGATTATTCACATCTATGGATACCATGGAAGGGAATGTTGAACCAAATCCACATTGATAGGGAGCCCAAGATGAAGTTCATGATCACTAAGTATAACAATACAAATGAGGTGTTGTTTGCATAAAAAAAGCTAGGTAACTACTATCTCGTCACTTACCAGGATGACAAATAATTTTAAGAAGGAAGTGTGGAGGAGGTCCTCATGTTATGTGATGTTCCCATCAATCTAACTTCCCTCCCAAATAGTACATAAATGTTGGTTTATTCATAAGATGAAGAATCCTATGAGGATGGTAACCTCAAATTTCTTGATGGATTCCAAGAGTTTATGTAGAAGTGCATACAAGATCAGCTCGGTTTAGGAGCTAAAATGAACTTTCAGGAGCTATTATTACCAAGATGGTGTAGGGTACACAATGTGACCCATTTTGAATTTAAATTTTACTTATGTTAGACATATATGGAGCATATAATAGGGTAGGTCATCCCAAAATAATCTGAAGAGGAGCAAAAGGATCATAACCACCCCATACATACGTCGTCTCTCAAAGATACACAAAAAAATGCACAACCAAGAAAGGAAGCATTCTCAAATAGCTATGAGGTCAAAGGTTCTTCCATGTTTTGGACATTAAGTTTTGATGGATCCAAGTCCAAGCAAGGAGTAGCGGTCAGCTTCAAACTCATCGGTCCCATGGGTAAGACGTACTTTTTTGCTCATAGATTACAATTTTATTGCACAAATAATGTAGCAAAATACAAAGCATTAGTTCATGGATTTCTAATGGCATTAATAATCAAAGTTAAAATGTTGAAAGTGTTTGGTGATTCTGAGCTAGTTTTGAAACAAGTTAGGAAACTATAAGAAAACTATACTCCTATCATGATAGAAGGTTGGAAAACTATAGGCACAGGGTATGGGATCTCATATAAGGTTTATATGTGTTCAATATTCATCTAATCCATCATGGTAAGAATCAAACTGTCAATGCATTAGCCCAAGTAGCTAGTACCCTCCAACCTCTATCCTTGATCGGCTTAAACAAGTTCACCATAAAGCTCACCTCTACCCCATCTATGCTAGACAATATTAGAAAATTTCAAGTTTTCAATGATGATAAACACATACTCGACTTCATCACCAATTTTGATGTATTTGCAACCCAAATCATCGATGAAGTAGAACCAAAGGAGGTTGAGCTTGATATAGAGGGAGTGATCAACCTCAAAAATAACACTATAACATAGGGTATGGTTCACTTAGAAAGGATATTTTATTTGGATTAGATCAAGGACTAGGACCAGCTAACTAAAAAGGATTTAATAGATAATCAATGTGATGCTCATAACATGGGTACAACTAAAGAAGTTAAGAATGTGTTCATAGGCAAGGTGTGCACACCCAAAGAAAGAAAAGGGATTATTGATACCTTGTGTGATTATCATGATGTGATTTCTTGGGGGTATGAAGACCTTAAAATATATGATGCATCCATCATCACTCATATCGTTCCTATCAAGCCAGATGTCATGCCTTTCTAGTAGCATCAATGCCCGATCAATGCATTGCTAGAACCCATCATCTTCAAAGAAGTTTAGAAGTTGTTATCTACGCGAATCATATTTCCTGTTAGGCACTCCACATGGGTGGAAAATCTATTGTTGGTTATGAAGAAGAATGGGGAAATAAGACATTGTGTGGATTTATGCAACATAAATAGAGTTTCAGAAAATGACAACTATCTAGTGCCCCTGCTGGATAAGGTATTACAAATTTTCAGTGAATCTCAAATGATGTCATTCCTTGATGGCTACTCTAGATATAGCCAAGTGATGGTTCAATATGAAGATAGACATAAAATGATGCTCACCAAAAAATGGGGAATGTTTTCATATAGAAGGATGTCGTTTGGATTAATCAACACATGCACTACATTTCAGCATGCAATGGACATAGACTTCAAGGACCTCATCGGTAAGTGCATCATCATATACATGGATGATCTCACTATGTTCTCAAAGAAAAGAGGAGACCATGTCTATGACTTGTGTAATTTTTTTCAAAAATACAAGGAGTTTGATATCTCACTAAACCCAAAGAAATGCATCTTTGGGGTGACTGAAGGAAAGATGCTAGGGCATGTGATTTCAGAAAATGGAATCTCTCTAGATCTAGAACATATCCATTCCATATTAAAAATTTGGCTTCTAGGAAACAAGAAAGAAGTGAAGTCCTTCTTTGGAAAGATCAACTTTGTCAGGAAGTTCATCACGGGCTTTGCTGAAATAGTCAAGCCATTCAATTCCATGCTCAAACAAGATGCCAAAGTGGAATGGACGCTAGAAGCCAAGCAAGATTTTGAAGAGACTAGGAGAGTCATTGTAGATGCCCCAACGCTGGTCAACCTTGATTATCTAAATCCATTCTATATATATTATTTCACTTCAGACCACTCATGTGCCAATATGTTAACATAGAAATATGATGAGGGAAATGACAACCCCATTTAATTTATGAGTGCTTTGCTAAAGGTTAAAAAATTATGGTACCACAATGTTGCAAAACAAGAATATGCCTTGGTCAAGGGAGTCAAAAGGTTTCAACATTATATTTTATGGAATAGGGTGTTTGCAATTGTACAAGATCTAGTTGTCAAGACCTTGTTAATGAAAAACAAGTTAGGAGAAAGAAGAGAAAAATGGCTCACCCTGCTACAAGAATACGACATGGAAATTCATCCCATAAAGTTGGTTAGAGGACAAGCCCTCACTCTCACAATAGAAAAAATAGGACCCTAGCTGACAATGCAACAAAACCAACTGGAAGATGTTTCCCTAGGGGAATGGTATGAAAGCATCATCTATTATCTGATGAACAACAAGTGCCCATCACAGATGCAAGGAGTACATAAAATTTTCTCAGGTTGAAAAGACATAATTCATGCTACAAGGATCCATATTGTACAAGATAAACCATGAAGGAATCCAGGTCAGGTGCCTTGGAAAGGAAGAAGCACTTCAATGGCTCATCAGATCCTATGGGCTAGGTAATATTGGTTGGCACTATTGAAAGATGCACACAACCACGTGAGGACCTGTCATGTTTGTCAAGTTTCTACAACTAGGGAGAGAATTGTTGTCCCGCTGCACCCAAGTGTGGAGGTAAGGCCTTTTTCTCAGTGGGGACTCAAATTCATTGGTATGGTAAGCCCACAATCCTCTATAGGCCACAAGTGCATTATGATCACTTTTGATTACTGCACTAGATGGACAACTAAAGTAGTTATTGATTTTTTGTATAGTTTTATTTTAAATCACTTTGGTTACTTTTTTTCTCATTTGTGATAATGGTCCTACATTTGCATCCATTTAGTTTTCTAGTTGGGCCTTTGATTACAAAATTGCACTTAAATTTTCATCCAACTACTATCACCAAGGAAATGGTTTAGCTGATTCTACGAACAAAAATCTACTAACTGTCATACGAAAGCTGCTTGACTAGAATCCAAAAGATTGGCACACCCAGCTACATTCTGCCCTCTAGGAAGATCATAGGTGCCATAAAGTTTCCTTGGGAAACTCCAAATTTTGCCTCATCTATGGAATAGAGCCAGTTTTTTTGGTTCACCTTGTTGGACTCAAGGGAACACTGAGAGTGGGGGGTGAATTAGTGTTAAGCAATTCTTAACTTTATTAATCTGATATTTAAAATCATTTTAGTATTAGACCAAAGGAAAGATGCAAACGCACAAAATAATAATTCACAAAACCATAACACAAGGATTTTTATGTGGAAACTCTATTAGGGTAAAAACCATGGTGGAGGTTAATCCACAATTTGAGTACTCAAATATAAGCTTTACAAAATGGGAATGCACTTGCATTCAAGATCACTACCTAGAGCTCATTGCTCAAAATAGGAAGGCTCACTGCCTAACAAAATGTTTAGATTAAGACCATATAAAATATTGAACTGAAATAATATCATTTATTCATGTCTGGTTACAGTTCTGGTTCAGCTCATAGATCAAATTCTGGACCTTTTGTCTAATTATGTACTTCGCTCTACTATTCGCATCATAAATCTTATATGCACTGATGTTTTCACACAAAAAATCTTCTAAATTTCTCACCACAAACTAACATACTTCACATCTCATGTATTTGATAACCAAAATGATATAACCGATCTCTTATATATATCTGCAACAAGAGATTTGATCATCCATATATCATCTTTAACAAAACATAGAATACTTTTAAATGGTCAGCTAAATCCACAATTAATTATTAATGCGCGCCACCCATAGTCAACCATAGCATAATAAGGACCTAAGAAAACACGTTTGAGCACAAAAAAATTTAAGCAATTACTCCTTAAACATCCACAATGGCTATATTTACCATGTCGGCCTTCTAGCACTGATAACTAGAAAATCAATACACCAGATCTCCTAGATCATACATCAGTGAATGTGCACCCAAATAATTCTTGGATAAGGTAGTATAAACATAAAAAAATGTTTATGTAAGATCCAAAACCAAAAATGATAGTCTGGTGAAGTATACATATCGACAGATTTAACTTTAACCGAATACCCTTTTCTTCACTCTTACTTCTAGTACTAGCTAGATCTTTACTATGTCTACCAGTATGGATCAATACTTAAAATGTGGATTGGATCAATGAATTAGGTTGCCATAAATGAAAACACTAAAATCCATATGACAGCAATCTCCCCCTTCGTCATTGATGGCAATACTTAGAGAAAAATGACTAAGTGTCAAAACCAATGTGAATATGCTGGCAGATTTCAAAACTTCCAAAAATAGCTCCCCTAAGATTGATGAGGCATTTTTCACTTCTCTCTCTCCCACTTTGACATCAATGAAAAATAATTATTGAATATCCCTCTTTAAAATATAATCAAAACTTCAAAATTGATTCAAAATTTTGAAAAAAAGAACAACTGCTACTTGAGTCAGAAGATTATCTTGTGATTTTCCTTCATCTCCGAGAAGAATTTCTTCCAAGCTTCAGTTACAATTCCAATGATTATGATCATGTTGTTATTCCTAGATGTCTTGTTGAAAATCTAGATGAGGGATCTGGAATTGTGATCGCATTCTCTAATTTTTCTCCTTTCCTCAATATCTCAATCATTTGTTCTAATTTGTATTCAGTTAAGTCCTTTACCTTCCAAAAAGTGTCTACAAGCTTGTTTTTAGTGAATTGAACTTTTGCATGCTTACACTATAACTCTTGAATCCTTTTTCTTGATTGTACCATCCTGATCCTAAGACATATCATAGCTTTGTCCAATACCATTTAAATCTATTTCAATTTGATCCAATTTTTCTTTGAATTTTCCAACTGCACAAGGCCAATGGATGCAGTAGTTATAAATTTTATTTGTTGCACTTATGCATTGCCCTATTTCACTCATTTTATTTTTCAACTTGGTAAGAGATATTCTGTACTACTTCATATGTAATATTACTTCTTATTTTTCTTTGTTTTGAGACTCAGAGTCCATGGTTTCCTTCATGCATTCAATCATTTCTCTGGAAAAAATGTTCTACAAACTTTCCAATTTGATTTGGTTGTGCACAACATGAGAACTCAGTATACTCAAAATCATATCCTGATCATATGGGGGTCTGATAGACCATAACTTGGCATTTTTTTGCATTCCACTTTCCTCATGAACAAGTTGCAGTAGTTTTTCTTTCCTTAAGTCATCTTCTTCTTCTCTTTCTTTTGTCATTTCATTTTCTTGTTTTGGTTCGGCTGATTCCAGATCTTTTCCTTGTGTGTCCTCATTTTCCTTATCAGATTCCTCATCTGGTATATCCATAATTTCCTGTTCTTTTCCTTTTCCTTCAATTTTTGGAAACTTGCATGCCAAAGGAGTACAGGAAATAGTTTATTTTGTAGGAGTTGAGAAAATACAACACCACAAACCCCGAAGATCACCTGCATGCAAATAACTTGTCACAAAAGAAGAGATGGAGACAAACAAGCAAGGGTTCTCTGAAAACTGAAAATGTATATATCAGAGAGAATGAGAGAATGAATTGATATGAAATACAATGGGATTAATCCTTATAAAAAGAAGATCATGCAAACCCTAATAAAACCCTAATAGGATAACATTTAATAATTAATATAATTATTAAATGTCACTTTATGCAAACTAATGTGAAACCTTAAGAAGGGAATAAAGGTAACTTAATCAACATAATTAAGTTAAGACCTTTACTCTAACACCCCCCCCCCCCCTTAAGATGAGCAACAGTGATGCTACAAACAAATGTAGAAAAGCAAAGGTAACTACAATGCAAGAAGGCAACATGGGTCCCAGCAACTAGGCCAGATCAGGTACGCAAATACAACCAAATCTTTGTAAAATGGAGAAATAGAGAAAACCTCATGGGAAAAAGCTCTACTCCAAAAAGAGAAGAAGAAAGCCAAGAAGAGACATCACTGAAGCAGAAGAAGCTGCAAAAAACTGTCGAAAGATGATTGCTATGGTGCTGAAGAACCTCCACTGAAGATAGGATGATCAGGAACAAGAAGACAATAATCTGCATAAGTGCCCATACGACACTACTAGAATCAGATGGCAAACAAAGGAAAACACCTGGAACGAAGATATAGATGGCACAAGAACCAATAGTCTGAAACACTAATCAACTGAGAATGGAAGATTCCTTCCAAGGTGAAACCAAGGAAGCATTAGCATGAATAGTATAATACCTCCCCATAATGGTGAACTAGGAGCCTGAAAGATCAACTAAAATGGTGTGAAATACCCTGTAGTGCATGAAGGAGAAGAAATAACATCTGAAAGTGCACAAGAAAGCACCTGCAACTTAAAAATGGTGTGCAAAACAAAGCACACATGCATGAGGCTGGAATCATATGATCCACTATCGTCATGGAGAGACACTCACCAGACAAGGATATGATGGCAAAACAAAGGCAACCTACACAACCCCTCATCGCACTTTATAATATCAGTGTGAGTACAAAATATGGCACAACCTTATGTGCAAAATCCCCAAAAGATGCATGTACAATAGTGTGGCACTTTATCTTAGTGCGTTTACATAAAAGATAGCTTACAAATGATGCTCAAAATGCCCTCAAAGGACAAAATATTGGAAATACATGAAGAACAGCAAAAAACAAAGCATCCCATGCAAAAAAAATGTTTCCAAGAGCAAATATGTCCAGGTAATCCACCAGAATGTGAAAAAACAAATAATTGAATAAAAGACACCTGGAGTGAAATCTAGAAAAATGGCATAGATGAAACTGAAGAGCTCTGAAAGATAGTTCCAATGCCGCTGAGATTGTGAAAAATGGAGAAACTGATCAAAAGTTATGAGCTTGAGACTGAAAATAGCCCCTTTGTCTTCAACTGGCTATAGAATGCACCAATAGAAAAATCACTAAAAAGTAACTACTCCATCAGAAAATTGGGATCGCCAGCTTTCAAGCGATATCTCGTTTGCCAATTTTTGGCACCGTGGCGGAAAGTTATAGCAAAAAGAAAAAAAAGCTCGATTAGGGCATTGTGGGGTACATCAAACGCTAATCGGGAGCAAAAGTGGAGCCCCTAGGCGCTAGCACTCGGTCGGCCATATGACCGCAGGCGGCTCAAATGCAAAAAAGAAACCCACCACTAGGCAGGCGGCGGGCGGGCTGGGTAGAGGTGGTGCTGCTCCTGGCACCACCGAAGGCACCACTCCACAAAGATGACCCCGAACAGTGATGTGACCGGGGCTCAGGGGAAAGGGGTCGCGGGTATTCACCAAAAGGAAACGCAAAGAGGAAGGAGGCAACACCAGTGGTGGGGAGCAGAAGACCAGTGGTTGGATGAAACCGGTGGGTGGATGGAATATGCCGATGGACAGAGGTAAAAAAAATCTGTCGGTTGTTAGTGATGTGACAGGGGTACGATGGTACCATCATAGTCTACAGATTTTTAAAACAAACCCCATAAATTATTTAAAACAAAACAACAATATAATAACCCCCCCAATATTTAGTTTGCAAATAGCCTAAAAAGAATAAATATGTAGAACATAAAAAATTAAATAATTTTTTATTCTGCAAAATCGTACCCAGCCTTGGGTGGGCCATACGGCCGTTAAAGTAAAAAAAATTTGCCTCAAATTTTGACTTTTTCCAAAATGGATGAATGGACAGTCAATTCAGGGGTTTTGGACTGCTGCAGACATGATGGCAAGGTCCGTTTGAGCTGAAAATGCTTCAAAATTGCAGGTATTCCCTAGATCAAGAAAACAAACCCCAAACCCTTGAAGCTCCAAAATCTTCAAAACAAGAACAGAAGCTACAGGTGTGGAGCTCTGATACCATGTAGGAGTTGAGAAAATACAACACCACAAACCCCAAAGATCACCTGCATGCAAATAACCTGTCACAAAAGAAGAGATGGAGACAAACAAGCAAGGGTTCTCTAAAAACTGAAAATGTATATATCAGAGAGAATGAGAGAATGAATTGATATGAAATACAATGGGATCAATCCTTATAAAAAGGAGATCATACAAACCCTAATAGGAAAAACCCTAATAGAAGCCCTAATAGGATAACATTTAATAATTAATATAATTATTAAATGTCACTTTATGCAAACTAACGTGAAATCTTAAGAAGGGAATAAAGGTAACTTAATCAACATAATTAAGTTAAGACCTTTACTCTAACATATTTTTCTCTTTTCTTCTTTCTCTCCATCTCATTAGAAGAGGAACCGACTTCAAGTGCCCTTACCAAAAGAGATTTACCAACTGAGCCAAACTTTCCTACCAAACTCTTGAAGAAATTTATGGATTCTAGATCACAATTTTCCAAATTCTTAGAATGTGTATAGATTTGTTTGCATATTGGTTCATTTTCTTTCCCCATCACATTATTGTTCATTGGTAAGAAATTTAAAAAATACATTATTAGACATACAACAAGAGTACCAAACCTGAAAGGGTAACCCATCATCTTTGACAATTCCACATTCTCTATCAGTTGAGCCTTTAGTAGTCTGCACATGTCAAAGTCTTGACCTTAGATTATCATTTTGTGAGAGATGTAAACTACACCAACCGAGGTTTCTCCTTCTTTGTTTTAGAAAAATATTTTATAAGATACTTCATGTGCAAAGTACCTTGTCACTGAATCTTTGATTGTCAAAATCATTAATGCCCTTTTATCTCCAATAACTTTAGTTAGGGTTTTGACTTCTTTATTCCGGATAGACTTCTTTCTCGGCGTATCCCCAATTTTGCATAATCTAGTCAAATTTTCAATTACTTCTTTCGAAATGAGGTAGGTTTTTTCTAGAATTAGAGTATCGCCATTCGATTTTCTCAAAATAAACTTAATGATTTCTACGTTCTCGAAATAGGGAAACTCATTCCAAATGTCCAAATTCTTGTGTTTAGCTTCCTTCAGCCACTTTAATTCATCAGGCGACAACAACTTCCTTATGGTTCCAATATTTTCATTGTTATACTCATCTAGATTAATTGTTCCTTTGATTTGTTCCAATTTTCCTTTTGTACTCATGTTTCGTTTCTATCAAGCACACACCAAATTAAATGAATGATTTCTAAAGTACCTGATGATATAGGCTTTCGTAGCCGAAATTCCTTCATGCCTTTGAGATTTTATTACAAAGAGCTCTCCTTCTTCCTTTCTTTGATGCAAAGTGTCAAATGAGGGTTACAACTTGCCTTATATAGCTCTCACACTTGTAATAAATGCATTTTCCCTAGGTGTTTTGGATACCCTATTTTCTCCGATAACATGAGAAAAAATATTTTGCGTATCTTTAATTGCTTGAATTTCCTTGTGAGTGTTTTATAGAGCATCTGTAGATCACTAATACAAATTTTGACAATTTTTTTGTGATCCATTACTAGCTTATGGACAGGGGAAAAAGGATTTTCTTGAAAAACTCCCCCTAGGCCAATGGCTTGAGATCAGTTTCCAGAGGAATTAATGGAAGTAGGTTTCGGTGCAAAACCATTTCCAACATCAGATTCATTCTTTCTTACCCATGTATTCTTCATTTGATCTCTTATTTCATCCACAATCACTTTCCCTTTTCCTGTAATACCCCTCTGTGTTGCCTTCTGGTTGAATAGTGTGTCCTTGTGTTGTTTTGTTGCTTTGATATGTTTCTGGATATTCTGATGTTATCATTATGTCATGTTTTGAGATTAGCATTATGGATGTTCGAATTAATGATGTTTATGCTTTGGATTATATTAATATGTTAGAATTGTTTGTTAGTTGCATTGTATTGGTGAAGAGGACGGTATTGCATCACTCGCTTGCGAGCACCCTGCAATTCCGAGATTTCCTCTTCACGGTGTGTATTTTATGTTGTTTATGTTATATGTTGTTGTTTACTTGATTTACAGGTTGACAGGTACAAGACATCGACTCCACCTGGTTTCACAGGTTGGAGCATGTTCAATGCTCAACAGTATTCGATTGGGAGATAGTAGCTAGGTTTATGTGCCATGTCGTCACCCTAATCATACTGTGTCATCAGGTGTTGTCGGGTTATGATTGTTTTAACTTTATTCAATTTGGCCTTGATTTTATTTAATTGCAAGTTAAATTGGGTGAATTAAATGGCTTAATGTATTTAAGTTGTGGATTAATTTATTCTGAGATTATGTTGAAATATAATTTATTTTATTATTAATTTAATTTAATTAATTAATAATTTAATCGTTGATTAAATCTATTTATTAATTAATTAAATTTATGATGTTGAAAGAATTTTATTTATTTATGTTGAAGTTATTGTTATATTGTTGAAATTGAAAATAAATAAAATGCATAAAAGTCAATTTGAGAAATTTGGAACTGAAAAATTGAAAAATGATTTAAAAGTCAAATTTGAAAGTTTGAATTCAAATATTGAAGAAATTGAGATAGTTTGCATTTTCTATTTTGGAGAATTTATGGGGGTGGTTGTAGGAATTTTAGGGTTTTATCCTTGTGGTTGAATTTCTTTTCTCAATTTTGGATTATGAAGTTTTGGAAAAATTGAAAAATAGAGGGAGGAGGAATGGTTGCATGTTTTGTGAGTCTTGGACTGGGATTTTGGAAAAGCCTTGAGGAATGGCTGGGTAGGAGTTGGAATTAGAGGAAGGACCTGGGCACCGTTTGACATCTTCTCAAGCCTTGGAATTCTAGGTTCATGTTATTTAAGTTGATTTTGAATTTGAAAGGTTCATGAGATTAGTTATGTTGCTTGGAAAATCTTTGTTTGGAAACTCAAAATGATTCATGTTGAAAATAAACCCATATTATATCTTATTTCAAAACTTGAAAAAGCTCTGTTTGAAAATGTATTATTTTGTGTTCTTGGCTAGAATTGGGGTTTGAATAATTTATTTCTCATTTAATCATGCAAACATCTTTGGAGATTTTAAATATATACATATATATATGTATATGTACTAATATATATACACACACATATATATATATATAAAGATTTTATTAAGGTTCTTCTGTTGAAAATATTTCAAAATGCCCCTAGGAAGAGGCGTGGATTTCTAAATCCACGGGATTTCTTTTAATAAAAAAAAATAATAATAAAAATAAAATAAAATTCATGGGGAGGTATTGGGGGCTCACCTCCCCACCGTGCCCCATGGGAGGCACGTGGGGAGAGAGTCGCGCTCAGCGTGGGCTCCCCCAGCCACCCACTGTGGTGGGACGGCTGTGTAAACACAGCCTCCTTCCACCTCCCTCCCTCCTTCTGGTGGCACCTCCTCCTACGACCGCCATAGCCAAAACCTTTTCCACTGCCTGGTATGAAAAACCGTGGCCGCCGCTACCCTAAAATGTGTGCGCGTGGCCCGAGGAAACCCGCGCTCATTTCTTTTGACTTTTTTTATATATAAATTATAATATATTATATTTTATAATATTAAATATTATTAAATAATATTTGATAATATTAAAATATTAATAATAATTAATAGTAATATATATATATATAGTTTAGATATATATATATATATATATATTGAGAGGTGGTTTTCTTTTAGTGGCATGTATAAATGTAATCGAGAATTTTTTTAAATCAGCATGCAATTGTCAAATCATTGCTTTTATTCTAAATAATATATTTCAAAAGTCAAAAATTAGATTTGAAAGTAATATGTTTTAAATAACGAAATTAATTGATTTATTTTATAATGGTTTAGTTGCAAGGTCAATCGGTTATTTATTTTAAAGTGAAATGTTTCGAGTTATAGTTGAAAATGCTTATTTTATTAAGAGCAATTAGGGAATTAAATATTAGTGTTAATTTCTCCCTTATCTGAAAGGATGAATTTTTAATTCAGTTCTATCGATGCAATAGATTACGGATGGTAATAAGGAAATGGATTTAGAATATCCAAAGGTAGTTCTTTTCCATTGCCTTCAGTGAATATGTCTTTCATGTCCATGTCTTGGGAAATGGGTTAAGTACCTTTTTATTGTAAGTCTTCTAGAGGACCATAGAGGTTGGGGGTTGTCATTTGTGATGTCAACCTATGGTGAATTCTCTTGGGTAGTGCATGAGTCTATGTCTATGTTGGTACTGGTTTTCACGAATGGGGTTGTGTTGTACCTCCTTGGTTTAGGAGTGGATTATGGGATCCACGTCTCCTTGTAAGGAGTGACCATGTTATTTAATTCATTGCCTCCAGTGTTGGAGTGAGTTTCATGTTATGTCACCTCTTGAGACAAGTGTGGTCGTGATATCTTGTGTGTTTCACTTTGTACCCTTAGTTTTTGGTTGGTGTGTGTGTTGTCAAGTAGAAGAGTGGCTTTCATAGGGGCCAGAGCCCAGAAGAGGTAAGATTGGTTAACCTTTAGAAGTGGTTTAAACAAGTGATAACTAAAACAATGCTTAGAAGATTAGGACTGACTTCTCATTAATCAAGATAAGTTGGTCTCACTCATAGACACAAGGGCTCATTTAGACTTGGGATGAGTGGGAAGGCAATGGGATGGCAAGGCCATCTATCTTGTTTGTATGAAAGGTATTTGATTCTGCATTAGTAAGTATGAGGGCCAAGGATCGGTTTGAGGCCACTATCTTGACGATCCGCAGTGGGTAACTCATGATGAGCTGTGCGATGACACTCTGTATAGGAAAATAGTTAGATTTTGATTTCGTATTAGTAAGTATGAGGGATGAGGATCAGTTGAGTCCACCATCTTGACGATCTGCAATGGGTAACTCATGATGTGCTGTGTGATCGCACTTTGTGTGACCATAGTTGGTACTTGTTTATTGTGGGTATGGTTTCTGTAACATACCTGATGTGACCATGGTTGGTGTTTGATTTTGTGTGTATGGTTCTCATAACGTACTTGATCTGCTTTGTTTCTGGAAGCAATGTGACCTTGTAGTGTTATACTTGCGTTGTACTTGCATGGTATTTGAGTTGTACCTTGGGTTGTACCTGTGTGGCATGTGGTTGGGTATGTTAGTTTGGTTCATTTTTGTGTTAGCCTATGTCTAGAGGTAGATGGTCTTGGCTAGGGTTCCTCATTACTATCTCCTAGCACGGGGGGTGGGCCATTGGGTTCCACTTGGTTGGGTGGTGTGCACCTAAATCCGTTGGGTTCTTTCTTCATGTTCTTGTGGATGAGATTTCCAGTTGGAGAGCTCATGGGTTTTAGTAATAGTTCTTGCTTTATTTCATTTCAGTTGATCTTGTATTATTTTACCCCTCAGTTGTTATCGAGGTGGAAGTTTAAATTATAATTATGTTTATTGATCTGACCTTATTCAGGGAATGAGATTTGTAATCTTATTGTTTATAATTGATTAATGCAATGGTGAGTTATCTTTATGCTTGATGTAAATTATCTTAATTGGAATGTTTGAGTTTAATTTATTAAGTAAATGAATGTCATGGTTTAATTCATTTTTTTTGTTGAGGTTCTATATAACCTTTGTCTTGTAACCTTAGAGGTTGTTGGCTTTAGTTGTGAACTTGCATATTAATTGTTCTTAAACACAAAAAATTAGCCTATTTAAGTAGTTGTTTGCAACTTCCTCTAGGGTTGTGTGGCGGGGTGTTACATTTCCTTTATCATCTTTCAGTGAGTTTTTTCCTTTGTATACCAGACCTCTTCTACCTAGATTTTTGTTTCTGCAGAATCTTGCAATGTGACCATATCTATTGTAATTTTAGAACACAATATTTCCTTATCTAGAACAATCATTCCATTAATTACTTCTTGATCTACATTGATTATAAATATTCCCAATTCTTCCATAGGTGTAACATTAAACATTCATTCTACTGGCATAGTTGTTTGACATAGTTATGCATTCAATTGACTTATGACCAAATGTATTGCAATTGAAACACTGACCAAATAATGAGGAATCACTTGATTTCATTTTACTTTTACATTGAGTAGCCATATGACCAAATTTATTGCAAGAAAAAAATATGCATTAAACTTTTGAGCATTAGGTTGTCTTACTGGATACCTTCCACCTTTGTTCATTTGATTTCCTTGCCTAAAATTTCTTTGTCCAAATCCAAAACTTTCTCCTTTCTCATATCCAATACCTTGCTTGTCTTTATCATTATTATGTCCTTGAGTCATCTCATCAAGATTAAGAGAACTGATTTTAAACTTCTCCTTGTATTCATTTGTAGTAGTAAGTTCATCCCTGAGAATAACAATCTATTTTTCAAGATCTTCTTCGTTATTTATGGATTGTTGCAATTAATTTTCTAACTGAATGAATTGTCCATTAATTCTTTCACTTTCATTATATATTTCTTTTAAGGACTAAGCAAGATTCTCCTCATTTTTCTTCCTTTCTTCAATTTCCTTAGTCAACTTCATCACCATAGATTTCATTGCATGCTTTAGGGTAGCATTGTCTCTGGCAAGCTTTTCACATTCTTGATTTATTTCGTTCAAGGTTTGATTTAGGTGAGCATCATCCATTTTTTCGCTCTCCTTTAGCTTAATCTGATCACAACGATTGTTCCTCTTTTCCCTAGATTCAACAATTTGATCCTTTAATGACTGAATGAATTTCTCATTATCCCTAAGATTTGCTTTCAATTCTTGGACTTCTACTTTACACTGATCAAGATCATCAAGTGTCACCAAAAGTTGTTGCTAAAGACTATCAAAGTCCATTACATTCCAAGATCCACCTCAAGTTGTCAAAATTCTTCCAAGGAACTAAGCTCTGATACCAATTGTTGGACTCAGGGGAACACTTAGAGGGGGGTGAATTAGTGTTCAACAATTTTGAACTTTCTTAATTTGTTATTTAAATAATTTCAGTATTAGACCAAAGGAAAGATGCAAACACACAAAGTAATCATTCACAACACCATAACACAATATTTTTACATGGAAACCCTGTTAGGGGAAAAACCACGGTGGAGGTTAATCCACAATTTGAGTACATAAATATAAGTTTTACAAAATGGGAATCCACTTGCATTCAGGCTCACTTCCTAGAGCTTACTGCTCAAAATAGGAAGGCTTGCTGCCTTACAAAATGTTCAAATTAAGACAATCTGAAAGATTGAACAAAAGTAATAGCATCTACTCATGCCTGGTTACAGTTTTGTTTCAACTCATAGATCAGATTCTGGACCTTTTGTCTGATTATGTACTTTTCTCTACTCTACTCTGCTAATCGCATCATAAATCTTATATCCGAAGATGAATTCACATAAAAAATCTTTTGAATTTCACACCACACACTAACATACTTCACATCTCATGTATTCAATAGCCAAAATGATATAACTGATCTCTTATATATATCCACAACAAGTGATTTGATCATCCTTATGTCGGCTTTAACAAAACATAGAATACTTTTCAACAGTTGGATAAATCCATAATTAATTATTAATGCGCACCAATCATAGTCAGCCATAGCATAATAATGACCTAATAAAACATGTTCACGCACAAAAATATTTAAGCAATTACTCCTTAAACATCCACAACGACTATATTTACCATCTCGTCCTTCTAGCACTGATAACCAAAAAATCAACACACCGGATCTCCTATATCATACACTAGTGAATGTGCACCTAGATAATTCTTGGATAAGGTAGTATGAACATCAATATACCTTTCCCTGAGATCCACAATAAAAAAAATAGTCCAGTGAAGTATATAGATCGACAAATTTAACTTTAACCAAATACCCTATTCTTCACTCTTACTTTTGGTACTAGCTAGATATTTACTATATCTATCGGTATGGATCTATAGACAAGTAAAATATACATGCACACTTGATCCTGATTACTAACGTCAATTCGTCTTGAATCATCTTCTTAAATTTATCATCACTTTTTCATCTCTTAATTAGATAAATCATTATTTATTTAATTAGGTCTTTCTCCCTTGTTGACAGAATTAATTAGTTTAATTTAATCCTCAATCCATCTTGAATTAAATAACTCATCTTATATGATTAAATCCCTAAAGTCTTCTTATTAAATTGAATAAATTAAACATTATTTAATTTTATC
Organism: Sequoiadendron giganteum; assembly: GCA_007115665.2. Taxonomy (NCBI): domain Eukaryota; kingdom Viridiplantae; phylum Streptophyta; class Pinopsida; order Cupressales; family Cupressaceae; genus Sequoiadendron; species Sequoiadendron giganteum. The sequence goes on along the minus strand of CM021110.1, from coordinate 395,557,627 downwards.
TAACATTATCCCCTTTAGTTAAATAAAACAAAACATTTATTTAATTAAAACCTTTCCTCTCAATTCTTGACTTAAATCAATTCATAAATTTAAGTCTAAGTTGTCACATCTTCTAAATCTCTCATTAAATTAATTACTATTTTTGATTAATTTAATCTTAGTCTCCAAAATCCTCTAGAGAATGCAACTTGCACAATAAATCAATTACTTTGATTTATTAAATTACCTATTTTCTCTCAACATGGAATAAGAGGAGGAATATTCCTTCAAATTTGAATTCAAAATCCAAGTGGACTTGTACATCCAACAAGGAATTCACTCCTCTTACATGTCCTTGTGCATTGAGCCAAGTGGCGTTTATTTCATTACTTTTTCCCTCTCAAATGTCATTTCCTCAAATTCAAATTCCACTTGGCTAAATTACTTCACCTAAAGGAAATTCACAACCAAGCAATATAGTTTTTTTCCAAACACCAGAGTGTAGTAAAGAGATGGTTCAATCACTAAGCCAAAGTAAAGGCCTTTAGGATTTCTTATTTAGTCCTATATTTGGAAAAGGCCCATGAAAAGAAATGGGGACATCACAAATTTGACAAGCTCTAGCTTGGCCCCTTTTAAATTTTTGAAATTCTAGGAGATAATGCCTTTTTTCCTCAAGAATTTAACTAGAGATTATTTCCCATTTCCTATCAATGGGTAGTACCTCAAGCATTAATTCCTTGCTTGATTTGTTCAATCTTAGCCCTTTTTATATAGCTATATATAGTTTGATTAGGTCTCCTACTTTTCCATCTTTCTTTTTCTTTGACTTCGCTTCCTTTCCTAGCTTTTTCTTTTTATGAGGGTATCTTCCTATCTTGATGTGGTGGATGTGCTAGGCTTGGTCAAAGGGCCCACTCTATTGTATGTTCATTTCATTCTCTGGATGCCTTCATCAGTTACTATGAATTTCTAATTGCTTCTATGAAGTAGGTTTCCTTACTTAAGCTCTAACTTTCCTTAGGACAAACCCTTATTTGAGTCCCTTCAAATTTGTCTCAAACTACCTACGATATACACCTTAAGTATTTTTGATGAGCAATATGATAGTTGTTATGAGGTTTTGGCAAGTGAAAAATCTTAAATCTTCTCTAGTAACCATTGTGATTTCCAAACCCATTATAAGCTTCAGTGCTTATGCAATGGATAAAAAGAAAATAAGAAAGAAAAATAAAAGAGAAAATCAAATGTTGAAACAAATAACTATGTGGGTGTGCAAGAAACTCCATCAGGGCTATGGAGAACCAGTTGGCAATAGAGAAATGTTTATAGGGTCATAGCAGTAAATCCATCGGGGCTATGGATGCCTGAATGCCAATAGAGAAATGTCCAGGTTACCTTTGAGGTTAGACAACTTACATAGCTTGCCTCGACTAATTGATTGTTGTTTGTCATGGTCTTTGATGAAAGGAGATGAACCCACTACACAAACTTCTGAGATATGTTGTGATCTGACTCAACTAAGGATTTTATTCTCTCTTAAGTTTCAGTTCGCTTAAGGAAACTAGCTTTTGGTTTGTGAAACCAAAGACTCTGGGTCCTAGATGAATCCTTACCCTTGGAATGCTTGTGATCGTTCTCCCAGTAGGCTCACCATTTATTGTGCCTATAGCACACATGTCCCATTCAGACCGACAACCCCCACTTTCCTTTTGCCTTCGCTAGGTCATTTTTTCCTTTGCCTCATTTTTTGTGCCCCCATTCTTGAGCCAATGTTGGTCATACACAATAAAGTCATTAAACCCTTAGTGACCAAAATCACCTCTCCAAAATTTTCTAAGTCTTTTTCTTTTGTGGAAATTCCCCTATGGGTTTCCCTTAGACATTTTCCCCTAATGTACATCAAGCTTGGAAAACCCACATTTGCGGGTCTCCCTTGGTGTTTCATCATTGCTACTTCATTGCTAAGTAGCAACTAACCCAAGGCTTCCACCCACAAGGCGGGCTCTACACTATCCTTCGCTACCTAGGTCTTGACCAATGACCATGACAACTTAGGTTTCCACACCGTCACCTACCTTGTGATTTATGTACCAAGAATTGAATGGTATCATTAATGGAAGTCTTCCTATAAATAGTGGCTCCCAAGATTTCATTTTCACCCTTAGCTATTTTGAAATTTCAAAAGAGGAGCTCCTGCTTGCAAACAAAGATCTGAGCCTCCGAATTCATCATCTTCCTTGATGTTGGATCAAGGTAAGTAGTTGAATCTCGACCTCCATAATTCAAAGTGTTGAATAAAAGACTGTTTGCATTAGGGTTTTTTTTGTAAGATGAATCTTTCAGTTTTAGGCCCATAAATTCATCCTTGTGGTTGTGGCCTTAACCCCGTCCACCTCCATTCTTGCCTAAAATCCTCCAAAATCCTTGCAAGGAAATCAATAAACTGTTAGTGGGGTTTTTTGAACCCCACTTGGAGGGATCCATCTCATGGTAGGAATTCATTCAATTGGATTTGAGAACACGGAGTCCCACCTTAGAAACCTCACACCTTTATTGACAATGAAAAGGTAAAGATTAACTTTTGAAATGGATGAATCATCAGACCTATGCAGGTCTGTAATCAAGGATTTCCCTTCCATCATCATCATCATTGCTTAGTGGGTAAACCTTCACATCCTCTCATTATGCAGGTTATGCCTTAGCCCTCATCATGAGTAAACTGGACCAAACAAATTCCACTAGAATAGTTTCCTTTCAAAGTTTTCGATGCAAACTCAAGTCTATAAGCTCACTGCGGACCTGTCTGTGTGGACCACCTCCCATGAGTGGTCATCCTTTTTTTTCCATTCCTAAATGGAGAAGAGATATCTTTCACCCTATAATGATCTAAAAAATCCTACGAGATAAGATTCAAACAATTAGCTGTACTTGCAAGTTAGTTTAATATCAAGCAATGAAACACATAAGAATATAAAAAGGAAAATAAAATGAAATGGAATGATCTCACCAATCTTCTCTATTCATGATTGCTTCCATTGCACCTTCTCAAGCCTTGCTGCAATGATGGAATGCCCTCAGATTTCTTTGTGAGCAAACTTCTCTAATGCCTAGCCTTAACAATGCTTTTGAAGGATTTTAAAATATCAAACTATGCACACTAGAAAGCAATTTCTAATATGCAAATAGTAAATAAAGTCTATGATCTCTAGAATGCCTATAATAAAAGTTTATATTAAATGATCATGGATGTGAAAATGAAATCAAGATTGTCATTTAATAGGAAATGCAATCTTGAATGAACGGACAAGATAAGAGATTGAAGAATACCCTAGAATCAAAGGTCAAGATTCAATAAGGCAACCCTAATTAGGGTTAGGGTAAAATACCCATAGGTGTAAATAAGATTTAATTAAATGAATTAAATCCAGACTGAATGTGACAGTGGAGATGAATTTAGTAAGAAATCAAAAGACAAGAAGATGAGATTTTAGAAAATCAATAATTTTGGAAATTACTTGATTTGTAGAGGAATAATTCCATTTTGAATTAATTTAATTCAAAATAGGGATTTTGTGAGATAAGAAGTAATTGATTTTTGGAATTAATTACTAAATGAAGAAACAGTTAACCATGTGAGATATTTTTAAATGATTTGTTTTATTTAAAAATAACAAGGTGTCACATGCCACAATTAAATAATTAAAATAATTATTTAATTTAGAAGAAGTAGTTAATCAATTAAATAAATAAATGAATTTATTTAATTAAGAGAGGATTTGGGAATTAGTGACATATTAAATAGATATATTAAAATATATTAATTTAATAATCAAGAGGACATTAATGATAAAGATTAATTAAATAAATTGATGACTTTATTTAATTAAGAGAAGATTTTGACAATTAGTGACATATTAAATTGATATATTAAAATATATTAATTTAATAATCAGGAGGACATTAATGATGAAGATTAATTAAATAAATTGATGGCTTTATTTAATTAAGAGAAGATTTTGACAATTAGTGACATATTAAATTAAATAAATAATATTTATTTATTTAATAATCATGAAGAACGAAAGATTCTAAATTGATTAAATAATCATGAATTATTTAATTAATAGTTGAATGTGGGTTAGGGACATAATTCAAATGTTACAATTATGCTAGGATGGGAAGTGGTAAAATAGTGTTCGTAGGCCTAGATCATTTTTAGGTGTCTACACACCCACCCATTGAATTCCACTCTCTTAAGGTTGACTTCACAGATTAAACTTGAAGACATAGGTTCATGATGTTCAAGGTGCCCACGGGCCTCACAATGCGGACTTTTGCTTGCAGGTTTCTATCTCTTGAATGCCACTGCCTAACGACCTAGCTCAAATGTCCTCCCACTTCATGTTTCCCACACTCCTCTAACCTGAAAGTGCATCAAGGCCTAATCTAATAGTTGTAAGCACCTCATTAGCCAAATACAGATGTGCCTAATAATTCGACCAAAAATTCCTTCTCCAAATGACCATTCAAAATTATTACTGCAGGTGGCCACCTTTGGGTCTCCATGGCTCTAGATCTATTTCCTCACTACCTTCATTTTGACAGATTCCTCTCAAGGGAAACATACATCCCTAGGCCCAAATTTTCCTAAAATAATCTAAATGAACTCCAAATGAGGATTAATGATGAATTTTATGATCTTTTAATGATGTATAATGGATATGACACTTGATATTTAGGATTTTACTGCCACTTGCCCTAATTTATATGTAAACACACTTACTGCATCTTTTACATACAAGATATATGGAACCTATTGGGGGTCCATTAGGAAGGCCCATTCAAAAAGTTGACAAAGGAAAGAAGCCCACACGCACGCGAAGAGGAAAAGAAGAAAATGACCAAATGAATTATCAGTTTCATGAAGTGGAATGTACCTCCAAGATATCATCTACCTAGGACTCAATGTGAGATACAAACCTAGGGAATTTGAACATTGATGAGTTTAGGAAAAGTGTTATGGTTAACCCTACCATAGTGAATGCTTGAAAGATCAGAGCAAGTGGCCTTGCCAAGGCATCTGGCTTCCCTCCTACCTTGGTCACCCCAGAGCTGGTCATGGCCTGTTAGGAGGCTTACCATTCAAACAGGAAAATTATTGATAAAGATCGCAGAGTACTTGAAAATATGTCAGCTAGGTCCATTGGAAAGGCATTCAACATCCTGACGTTTGATACAATGGAAGACGTAACAAAAAAAATTGCTAAAAAAATATGGAAATAAGACCCCATCGCATACAAAAGGATAATCAACTAGCACTAGTTGAAATACAAGAGGGGAAACAACAAAAAAGTACCCTAGGAGCTTCTCAAAATTGATTTCTTCAAAGAGTACCATGATTTGGTTACTCTATGAAGCAAAGTAATGGCCTACCAACCGCCACTTTCTTTGAATAATGGATGTTCTACTTTATTGAAGAGATTATTCAAGGCACAACCAAGTTCCACTAGGCTAAGATACTTACTAACACTATGCACAATAATCTCATGGTTGTCAAGTAATCCTCTTAATTTTATATGAAATCGTATCTAGTCTACCTCCTTGCAGAGAAATTCCCATACAAACTACTTTTCAGTGCAGGCCAATTAGGAAAAAAGAAAGGAGAACTTAAGGTCTATGATTGATATCCCTAGTTGTAGTATAGAAATTTAAAAAGAGAATACATAAGGGTAAATGATGCCTTCATCACACAAATAATTAGACTCTTGGGAGGAGATTTTGAGAGAAGGGTATCAAATAGCACGAAGGTATTTATCAAGTGATTTGGGTATTTATTCATTCAATTCTCGAAGTTCACTTACATCTGAGCTGAAGGGTTCTTATGGAGGCCCTACCGACTGCCTCGTTATCCAAATGACTACATCATCTTGCTATAGGTTTCTCAGTAGCTCCAAGCTACCCACATATTGTTGAGCAATAAGAATCAAGCTAGGATTCCATATCCCTTAACCCTCGGGCAAGGACCAAGGAATGATGGACTCTTACAACAAACTAAAGAAATGGGCTTGAAGGTAGTATGCTCAGCAACCTCATGTTGAGGACTTATGGGCTAATTGTGGTGATGACAAAGAGGTGTGAATCAGGCACTATATGAGGATGCCTGCCTACTTTGTTAGGTATGTCAACCTATTCCGAGTTTCATACCAAATTATGGAAGAAGACAATATTGTTAACGATAAATACCATGCTTTGTATGAACTACCCCTAACTATCATTGTTTGGAGTTAATAAAAGGTCACTAACCTTGATATACTGGCTCAACCCATCGAGCAAAGAACTAGGAAGTGGATAGATGCACAAGTTTCCCAACACAAAGTTTAGAGCACACAATTGAAATATGGCAAGATCAAAGATGAGATTGAAAGTGAAGTTGATAGTGGGGCCACCATTGACACATCAAAAGCTCCCAAGTGCCAACTAGCAACAACTTTGAAGAAAATAAAGGATGCACCTGAGCATAAGCCAAAACAAAAGGTGTATTCCAGGAAGCCCACTGAGGGGTAGCCATCTAAAAATTCAAAGAGAATGGGGATGTGTGTATTAGAAATTCCTAGAATTCAAGAAGAGGAACACCATGATGATGAAGAAGAGACTAAGAATTTATGCTCACCACCTATCCCTTCCACTCCCACTAACACCATCTCCACTCCTCCACCTTCCGCATCTTAGGATTTTTACCATCTCATCTCCGCGCGCTATGGAAATATTTGTCCAGCTCATCTTCGCCTCGTTGAATACTCTGGTGATGAAACTTGACTCCTCCTCTTCTACTAAATCCCCACTATCATCCTCTTTTCCCCCTCCTCCACTACCTACTTTCTCCACTCTTCTGCCCACAATATCCATAACCACCATGGCACCGCTTACCTTGGCACATGCTTTCATGGAATATATCCAAAATGTTCCTATCAAGTTTTTCAGGGTAATCCTTGACCCCAAAGTCCAATCATTTATCACCCAAATTTTTACCACTTTTCCTCCCCCACCACTGCAAACTAAGCCACCAACAATGGAGGCCACGATGCAGATCTCAGAAGAGATGGATATGCTCCATGCTAAGAAATATAAAAAGACTACAAAAGAAGTAGCAGATGAGTCCAAGGATTCTGATGAAGAAGACTACTTTGAAGACCCAGAGGGTGGAGTAAATATTAACCTAGACAAGGTGGCCTCTAATGAAGAGAACTCATAGGCTTTAGAAGAGGACCCTGAGGCTCTTAATAAGAATTATGTGATAGAAACATCAGATCAAGATCCAGATGAGGAGTTGCACTAGCAACACAAAGGTGCAAGTGAAGTGGCTGACCCTGAGGAGCACAACTCTAAGGATAAAGTAGATACTGATGTGGATGTGGAGATAATCAAAGAGTCTCCACTAATTGACCAAGACAAGGTCCTGATACAACAAGAAGAAGTACCTCCCAAAAAAGAGGAAGAAAAAGAGTTAGAAAAGAAAGAAGAAAGCATTGAAGAAGAGAATTTCAAGTCTAAGAAGAATTTCAAGGCCGAGCATGAAGAAGATAAAGGGACTTCCCTACAACATCAATACATTGCTAAGGAAAATGTAGCTTCTATCGAGCTAGACAAAGGGAAGCCCATACAGATATAAGGCTTGAATGGAGAGGGAAAAAATGATCAGGAATATCCAAATGATGAAGAGGAACAACCTTGAAAGGAACAAGAGGAGGAAGGTGATCATGAATCAACCAAGGGAAAAATCGAGGTTCCTAGTTGATTGGGTTGACAATTAGCAAAGAAGGCTCCTATGGTCATAGACCCTAAAGAGAGGCTTCATGCAATAATAGCCAGGGCACAAAAAAAAACTAGAAAGGAAAAGAATCCCAAAGTCCACTCTCATGTCATAGTGGATGCCTCTAGGTCTTGAACACTAAAATTCACTACCTCGATATCTAGTGAAGGTACAAAAACCATACGAGGGTAGGAATATCATATATCAACAATTAATCTAGGGCCAACAACCCTAGAACAAAAGATAGATGAATTTAAAGGGTCAATGGCCACCATTATGTAGGAAATGAATAAAGACCAATCCATGAAAGAATAATTTAAATCCCAGGTAGTGGATCTTACCGCTTATATTCAATAGTGGATGTCCATGGAAGAAGAGGCTCCTATGACATCATCTACACCCACTCTCCTCTCTCAGGAGGAGCTGAATAGAATGGAGAAGATGAAAAACTAGACCAAGTCCATTATGGAATGGTTCAATTGGGTGGTATATAATGGTGACATGGGTATCCACCACATTGCCTGAACATTCAACAAGGTATGAGGTTTACGGAAGAAGATAGATGAAATGATAAAAACTTGCAGTAGATTCTCTAAGTTGTATATGATCACGTATCCTAATCTCAAGAGAATTCTTAAAATATCTTGGGAAATATGGGAAAAAGAGCAGGAACTCCTAAAGGATGATTATTGGTTAGTGGAAAAATGGAAAATGGCTTTGGATTACAAAAAAGGGATCCTAGAGAAGGTTTTGAATGAGTTGGAGCTTGACCTTGAGTGGGTTGCAGAACACTGAAATGACAATAAGGATTACTTGAAAATGATGACAGATTATGAGATGCCTACTCTGGAATTAGATCTAGAGAATATTAATCATTTCTTCCATAAGAAGATGGAGTAGGGGGCTATGGAGACACTGTCACTAGACTTCATGGATTTTTCTACAAAGGCTTTCACTAGGTCTAAGAAAGTAATCAAAGCAACCCCAAAATGCACCAAGAACTGAGAGAAGATCACTGATAGGCTCAATAATATATCCTTCCAGATCCTTCAATCCGATATCATGGAATGGAACAAGCTCCAAGCTATGATTGGGAAGTTCATGGAGTATGCTACTCTCAAGAAAAATGTAGGAAATCTAGTCATAGATGATGAATATTTGACAATATATCTACAAAGCATGGCAATCACTAGAAGAAAAAACTGCTATAGTTGAAAGCCAGCTAGATGAGAAAATAGGGAAAAGACAAAAGTGTATTTTATATTGTGATATATTTGGGGGTAGGTGAAACACTATCTTGTCCATTCATTCTTATTTTGGAAAACTATAAATAGGGGCATCCTCTCATTTTCAATAGAGAGATGAGTTGTTGTGTAAAGGAATGTTATATAAAATTAATGATAAAATCATTGTTCTAATGGTCTCTTCTATTTTCTTATCAACGTGTGCATGATTCAATATCCCAATCTAGATTTTAGCTTTATTGTTCTAGTTTTTAGTTTCTTTTAGTCATAGTATATGTTGTGCTTTAATAGTGAAGAAAGCTATAGTGTTGATATATTCTTAGCTCATACTTTTATATATGTTGATGATGAACAACATTGTAAAGTAAGTCTAAGTTGTATTTATATTTCTGCAATTAAGTTCAACTTTTATTCATGATTTAATGGTGAATGAATATTTTGAAAATCTATAGACCTTAGAAGATTGTACTGTTTTCATGACACTGTAGGAATATTTTTAGGAAGGTTGTCCACTGTAGCATCCTCCATTGTTATTTTTGAACATTAGTTGTAGGTTTAGGAAACTTATCCCTTTTTCCTTTTGACCTTTCTTTGAAAATTTAAGTTAATAAAAAGTTCCAACATCACTACAAATCCAAATTTTATGAATGAAGAGGAGTTTTAGATTGTTGTCCTGAACTTCCAGCAACTGCGCATCCATTTCTAAAATTCATAAAACTCCTCTTGTAGATTTAATTCCCTACATGCTTAGTGAATCATAAGTTCCCTTTGTGATTACCATAAAATCACATCAACCAACTGAATTATTCAAGCTTAGTCATGATCTGACACCCGAGAGACCTCAGGGTGATTTCTATAAATTAGTTGCAGAAATTACCTTTCAAGAGAGGCATTGTGCTTGTGCATTTCCTATGTTGAGAAAGTGCTAAAACACCCAACAATAACTATTTTTATAGGAAACTACTATTATCACTTCCATGGGTATTGGGGAGTGTTCATGCATGGTGTTTTTGAATTTCCCGATCCTCAAAATATGTATTAAATAAGTTTTTATAAGATTGGGAATATTTCTGAAATATTCATTAAAGGTAATTCTTGCAAGTTTAAATTTCTAGGACTACAAAGATGAAGTTTGAATTCAAATGTGTATATCTAGAATCCAAGATCACTTCTAATTGGAGCATGATAGGAGACACCAATCTTGTACATGTTGATGTTGAGAAATTTAGAGAAAGGATCTTCAAAATTAACCAAAATACCTATGCAAGGAAGATAGTACAACATGGGTTTTCTCAAGTTGTTGGTTTCCCCACTTTATTACAATTTCCTAATTGTACAATGGAGTACAAAGAGCACTACCAAAATGATTCTAGGAAGATAATAATTGTCTAAACAGTCGGATGTGGATCTTGAATTCTACAAATACAATTTCCAAACCTTCAAAAGATTCTTTGATCCTTATGGGAATATGAAGAAATGTGTGGGTCAACAATGCAAGCATAAATATGACATTAAATATTTTTGGTCCAATTGTCATGATGATTTGGAAATCAAAAAGAGGACATATTCTAGGGTAATAGTGGAATATATTAATGTCTTTCTCCTTTTCTATCTCTAATCAAACCTAGGCGGATGGGAGGGTGCTTTAAATAAAAGTAATACAAGGTAGTAGATAATCCATCCCACTTTTTTATTAGGGTCAAGAATAGGTTACAAACCTCAATATTGTGACCTGACTAGTCTTAAGGATCACCAAGAGATGGGTAGAAGCTCAAACATTTTTCGCATGGATCAGTTAGTTGAGGTAACATTTGAAGAGATATAGGAAGGACATGACTCCTCTAATGAAGAATATGAACATGTAGAAGAAGATTTTGGAAGAGGTAAAGTGTCCACAAGAGAAGAGCTAGGGACATATTCTAAGGCTAAGAGAAAGTAAAGAAAACTAAGGAAGAATAAATGTAACCCCTTATAAATCTTAGGGTTTATAATGGGAAGGTTGAAGTTGTATAAGGAGAAAAACCACAAGATAAATGAGATAAAAGGGTAAATAGGGTTGTAACTAAGCATGAAACTAAGGTTCAAGAGGATTCTCCTCTATCTCCATCTCCTTTTGTTTCTCTTCTCCCCTTATTCTTCCATATTCACATCTCCTCTTGCATCTACTATTCCTCTTACAATATCTACTTCACCTCCCCCCATAGGTATCTATATGGATATGAAAAATTCTATCATCACTCAGTCCATTTCTCCAATCACGTTAACTCTTCTCCCAATCTTTCTCTTTTCATTCATGCATCTCTTTATTCTATTTCATCCAATCAATTTTCCATGTCCACTATCTTCTCTACCATTCCATATTTTTCTACCCCTCCTACTTCTTGAAACCTTCCATAGACCTTCATATCCACCCTTCTCAAATTCCTAAGGAGGTATCCACCATTGTACTATCTCAAGTCAACAAAAACTTGTTGAATTCATTGGCTAAATATATGCCTCCTTTTACTTCTTAGGAAACTCTAGAACCTCCTGTTGTAAATTAGGATTGCACCCTAGCTAAGATTGACTCAACTACCCTGTTGAAACATGGAAACACTCTCAGGTTGTGGGTGACCTATAGCAAGAATGAATCTCCAAAAGGGTTGGTTCCCCTAGAAAATCACCTAAACTATAGAATTTTATGAGGAAAAGGGTTTAGAAAGATAACTAAAAATTAAAATCCTAAACTCATAGGGGTGATGCATCAGAACTTTAAATTATTTTAATGACTTCAATCACAATCAATTTCTTAAAAACATTAACTTTCACAATCTCATCTAAAACATACAACTCAACAATGTTTTGCATGAAGGATCGGAACTGAACACAACACACAACCTGAATCATATGAAATTTTTGCACACAAATTCACAATAATGAGACATAACAAAGGATCTAATTCTTATGATCACAATGAAACATCGAATCAACACTGTAAATATGAGATAGGAATTCTCTATTGTTCCTATTAAACTGAAGGAGTATGCAAATATCAAATCTGAGTACAAATATTAGGCTTACAAAGCTTTTCGCAAGTGAGCAACAAAGTAAGAAGCAAATATGAACTAAGAAAAACTAAGTTTTTCCCTAACTTATACCTCCCAAGTGTCTCCAATAGTGAAAATGGAAAAAATTGACTGAACTGCTCTCCGAAATAGAAACTTCAATGTGATTTTCGAGCTCCAAATAAAATCCACAAAATCAGAGCCCAAATTGCCTCCAAACTAGATGGAAAAGATGGAAAGTTTCTATCTCAAGTGATTCAACCCAGAAACACTCAAAAATTGAGCTAGAACTGACTGAAAACTAAAATAGAAACCTCAATTTTCCTAGTTATTTTCTATTTCACCCAAGTGAGACTCAAATTGAAAATAGAAACACTCAACCCATGCTTTTATTTTACTGCATTTAACATTACAAGTATTAAGGAAATTTATAGAATATTAACTTAATATTGTTTTACAATTTCTGCAATTTTGATTTATTTGTAAAAAAGAAGGAGGTCGACTTAGGCTTGTTTTGATTTTTTCCGGAAAATAACAAAGACAAAATATGGCTTTTGATTTGATTTTTTACAAACATAAGGCATAGTATATGAATTTGGATAAAAAAATTCCTAGTATTTAACATACATGTCATAAGCACTTTGATTTTTCAAAAAAAATAAAAAATGACCTAGGCATAGCTATATGGTTTTTTAAAAATCATAAAAATTACTAAGGCATATGCAACGTAGGCTCGAAGACACGTGCTAAGGAAAATTAATGCCATGAAGGTATTATTGAAGGAATTTTAATTAAAAGCAATGTGATAAAATAAAGGTAAAATTAGGGAAACATAGAGAACCATAGAACAAAACAATCAAATTCCTCATTTTTCTCATCCATTTGCAATTGATCTTTTTGGAAAAAATATTTTCCTGGCCGTCACCATGAACTAGGGTTTTGAAGCTTGAAAAAAAATGATTTTCTATTGTTTCTGTGAGATTCCCATGGAGATTTTTGTAGGAAAATGTGTGGTAAGTCTTTCTTTGTAACAAAACTGAGCATTTTCCTCCATTTTCAAAGCATTTTTCTTCTTCTTGGACATGGTCACCTCCATTTTTTGATGCATTCTTATTTTTTTGTTTCTTTTTTGCTATCCTCTTTCTCTTTGAGGTTGCCATTATTGTATTGGTTTGAGCTTTGGGGATTTTCTGTGGGAAAACCACGGACCTTGAGTGTGTTTTTTTCACAAAAAAACTTGGGTAAGTTTCTATCATTCGAATCTTGCACCATTTCTTTATTATTTGCAAAAAGATGCTCGATTTGAGCTCAACAATTACAAAATAAATGAATATTTTTCTTTCTTCTTTGCATATCATGAGTATGGTTGTATCTTCATCTTGAAATTTCACAGCCTCTTAACATTCTATGGGTATTTTATTTTATAGAAAGAAGGACACAAAGCCCTTGGTCGTGGCTTTTCCTTTAATGTGGAAACATAAATGAAACCCTTGGTTCGGCCTCTTGACATTCTAATACATACATCTGAGTTTTGTTTGGTGATAGTGCACTTTATATATTTTGAAGACCTCCTTCTATAGGCATTTGAGGGCTTCTCTTGAATGGGCTCGAGGTTTTACATTATTTCTCTATGTTGATAAATATTCCATATAATAACCCTTGGTGACTTTAGTTCTTTGACAAATAGACAAACCTGTCCAATCGTAGTTACAAAAGTTCCTACTTATTTCACATTCATAATCTCCTCCTTGCTCAAAACCCTCTCAATGCATTTCTTCTTTTCATCATGTAATGGATAAGAGGTGGCATTGTTTCTCTTATGAAAGGCATAAAAGAATCTTTTATTTTATTCTTGGTTTGTTTCTTGAAACCCCATCTTGAGGCCAATGTACAATCTGGGTATTATCTCTCCTTCAAGACCTTTCATGGCTGCCATTATATTTTGTATTTCTATTTTCATGAAGAAGAAAAGAGAGATTCCTTTATTTCTACCTTATTATCACCATCTCAAGCACTTTTAAACTCACACATAGATGCATTTTATATGCAACAATGAGTTTGTTGTCAATATACCATTCACTATACTATACGCCTATTTTAGAATGTTTGCATTTGGGAAACAAGTATGCACTAGTTTGCATTTTCATAACACCTTTACACTCTTTAGATGTGAAATTCACTCTTCTAAACCTTCCTTTCATGAAGAAATGAATCATGCCAAGATACTATAGTAGTTCTTTGAATATGATGACTTTATTTTACTTCAATGGTGATGTTGTCCATACATTGCAACAATCATGCTTTCTTTCAAATTTTTGCATACATATTTGTAATGACCTTCATATGGTGCATAGATTGTTGAAGGTGAGTTCTTGTCTTTGTGCAATGAATTTATCAATCTCACTTCATAGCTATTTGTTCATTCCTTTGCATTTGTAAATGATGATTTCTTTTAACTCTTGTGCTCTATATTCCCATTCATTTCTCTTTATTTCTACACTTTGTGTGAACTGCAAACCTTGTCTTCAGAGCTTTACAAATGTATCTCATGTTGTTATAGTTTTTGCCCCATTATGGACATTATTTTTCATTACCTTTCATTTTTTATGGCTATACCTTTAATGGATGTACTTCAAACACATAAACAATAGAAAATATGATGTAAGGAAGCAATAAAAGATATGAAACAAGATGAAAACTTACTTGAAAACAAGACTCCTCTAGAAAATGATGCATTTAAATTATATTTTACACTTTGTTTAAACATTCAAATCATCCATTGTTCACTTGTGATTTCACTTCTTTGCACTTCAAATTTATTTTCATGAATGAGAAATGAGCTTGAGGCTCTTGCAGTAACTTTATGAGTTACTCCTTCAGCTGAAAATGTTTATGTTTTAAAATTATGAATATGAATTTCTATACCATTCCCCTCTTGAGATTTAGGGGTAGCGTGTTGGGCTCAATCCTTGTGGGAGCCCATTTTCGTAACACATTCTATGATGTCTTCAAAAATGAATCAACAACATTATTTCTCCTATACTTGCATAGTGAACGAACCTGTTAGATAAAAAATAGTGAAGCTCAATGCTCCTATGATGTTTCTTTTTTTTAGGCTCTCTTGCATACATCTGATGTTTATTGATCTAATACATCATAAACATGCTCTATATTCTTGTTAATAGGGCATATAGTAAGATTGATATCTAGAGCTCTAACCAACTCTTTATCATGATGTAGGTTCACTTGAAGATCAAGAGCAAGGAGGAGCAAGAGATAATGAAGATCCAACCAAGATTCTACTAGGAAATAATGTATATTTATTTTCTTATATGCTTATTTTTTTTTCTTTCATCTTCAGATGTATAGCATATTTTTATGTTTTCTTAGCTTAGCTACTCCCATGGCTTGTGTGGGAAATTTGGTTACTCCTTTCTTTCCAATGAATAGAAAAATAAACACTTATTCAGTCTCATGTATATTTCTTTGCAAAATGAATTAAACACTATAAAATGAATGAAAGCATTAAAATATGAATGAAATAAACTTATTACGATTCATGTATTCTCCTTTATGCTACAAAGAATTGAATGACAAAATTGGATTCTTTCTTTCCTGTGATTGCATTATAAAACTGATCTCTTCCTTTTAAACTTTAATATGGAATGGTTAAGCATGGAAAAAATATGTTAGAATATTTTCACCTTAAAATAAGAATAAACTGGTTCAGCTCTGCCAAATCAAGTTGTAGGTGAAAATTTGGCAACATTTCTAGTGATTTTTGCTTAATGCTTTCCTGATAAGCATATAAACCAGTTGCCTTAGACAATTCAATAGATTCAGAGTCAAATCTTCCTCTTCTCCAACTTCGAAAACTTTGAAAACTCAACTAGAAACTACTCCAAACACCAATAGAAAACCAAATGAAACAAAACTAAAAGAAAACTAAAAGGCTCTGGTGGCCAAAAAACATGTGCAATAGCACTTAGGGAAATAAAATAACTGAAAGAAATGCTCCTTAAGCACTTATTAGCATCAAAATACTACTCTACTATGATACAAATGTAGAACTTATCTTTAGAGGCAAAGTTTGAGGTGAATCCCATTAATTGGGATAGGAAACACTTCTCCACTTAACTTGAAAAGCTAGAAGGCATTGTGTTCCTTGCATTCTGTGATTATGTAGGGTCCATCTCAAATTGCATTGAACTTGGAATATTTTCTAGGTTTTCTTCTATGCTTATCCCATTTGAAAACTAAGTCACCAAAAATGAAATCTCTTCGCCTTGCCTTTTTTTCAAAAGAACTCTTCATTTGACCTTGATGGATTTCAAGCTTCTTTAGTAAATCCTTTATGGTTTCCTATAGATCCATTAGTTGTGCAAGCCTTACTTCCATAGGCTTCTCCTCAAATAGTTTGATCTCTTTAATGAAAATTAGAGTAGGTAACTCAACAGAAATTGGAAATTTGGCCTCCTTACCATAAGTTAGAACATAAGGAGAACAACCAGTATCTCTCTTGGGAGTTATCCTATCAGCCCAAAGGGATAGCTTCAAATTTTCATGCCATATTCTTTGGTTGTCCTCAATGATCTTCTTAATGATCTTATTCAAATTTTTATTGGTGGATTATGCCTTCATATTACCCTATGGGTAATAATTAGATGAGCTATTCAAAAAGATGTTATTCTTTATAGACCAATCATAAATCCTTAAACCAATAAAATCTAAAGAATTGCCAGACATGATAGAATCAGGGGTACCAAATCTAGACACCAAATCTTAATAGAAATTCAAAACATAAGTTTCATTTTCTTCCTTCAAAGCAACAACCTCAGTCCACTTAGTAAAATAATCTATTGCTATTAGAATCCGTTTATGGCCTACACTTGAAGGTAGGTCCATAGGTCCAGTGAAATCAGTACCCCACTTAGCAAAAGGTTGCTCTACCTAAATAGGGTGTAGAGGCAAGGTTGTAAGAATTTTATTTCCTGCAAACAATGAAAATTTATCACACTTTCTAACCCAAGAAAATGCATCATTGAATAAATTTTCCCAATAATATCTAGCTCTCATAATTTTCAAAGTTGTATTCCTTGCTACAAAATGGCCTCCTGACGACCCATCATGAAACTCTTCTACCATCTTATCTACCTAATCTGGTTCAATGCATCTTAATAAAACACCATGAAAGTCTCTTCTATACAGAACATTATCAATAACATCATAGGGAATGTCTTGTAGTCTATAGTACCTTCTCTTTTCCCTATCAAGACCTTCAGGTCAGTCCCCAATTTGCAGATAGTGGATCATTTGTTGCACCTAGTTTATAGTAGGAGTTGAACTAGCAACTTGCTCCTCATTGTTGAGTACTGTTGCAACATTTTCATCCTCTTCTAACCCATTTCCTTCATTTTCAGCAAGTTGTTCATACAAACCCTTTCCCCTAGCAATCTTAGTAACCTTTATGTTAACATAAAACTCCATCACCTTAGTTATCTAGCCAATCTTTTTATCATTAATATCCCTATTAAGCAAGAAATAGTTAATAGTTGGATGGGAAACCAAAAACTGAATTTTGTTGTTAGAGAGCATATGCCTGAACTTTTTGAGACTTCTAACAATAGAAAACACATGCTTTTCAATAAAAGAGTATTTTACCTCATAATCATGCAATACTTGGATGAAAAATGCCACAGGCTACTTCGAGCCTTCATCATTCTACTAGCACAACATAGCTAAAATGGTTTCAACACCTCCAAAAGTATATAAAATGAAATTTCTATCATAGTTAGGATTAATGAGGGTTGGGGCAGCTACAAGGGCTTCTTTTATTTTATCAAAGCTTCTCTCACCCTCTTTAGTCCAACTAAAAAGTACCATTTTCTTAAGCATAGTTGTGAGAGGCTACAATAATGCTGCAATATTGGGTATAAACCTTCTCACAAATTTAATCCTACCAAGAAAGCTTTGTAAGCCTTTCTTATGTACTGGTAGTGGTAAATCAAGAATGGTAGAAAATCTTTTTGGATCAATGGAAATACCATATTTTGAGACAATTTTTCCAAGGAGCTTATATTCATGGACATAAAATATGCACTTCTTTAGGTTAAGGGAAACCCAAAACTCTCTACATCTCTGAAAAATCAGCCTCAAATGATCAAAATGTTCATTAGCATTCTGTAAAATAATTGTAATATCATCTAGATACACCGAAACAATTTTGTTCATGATGCCATAAAAGGCCATGTCCATTTCTCTTTGAAAAATTTCCCCTACATTTGACAAACCAAAGGGAATTTTTCTGTAAGCCATGGTACCCCACTTGGTTGTAAATGTAGTTTTATACTGATTCTCCTCCACTAAAATTTTGTTATAGCTTGAATATCCATCCAACAAGGAAAATCTATCAAAACTAGAAACAACTTGCAAAATCTTCTCTATTGAAGGGAGTGGATAGTGATCCTTGAGAGAGGCTTTATTCAAATAATTAAAATCAACACAAATTCTAATCTTCCCATTCTTCTTTCTAACTGGAACTACGTTAGAAACCTAGGATGTATGCTTAATAGGAAATATTATATTACTTTCAATTAACTTATTCAACTCAGCTTTCATAAGATACTTAAGCTTGGGGTTAAGGGACCTTTGCTTTTGCCTCACTGGCTTTGCATTGGGCTCTAATCAATGGTGTGTTGAGATAATTGAGGATCAAAACCCCTTAAATCTTTATATTCCCAAGAAAAAACATAACTAAATTCTTGACACAACAAAATGAAAGATTGTTGTTCTTCTTTGGTGCATACCTTTCCCAACTTGAAAAGCTTACCCTTGAATATCTCAATGGCCTCATAGTACTCTTGATTAATAGTCATACTAATTTTGTCCTTTGTGACTTGTTCATCTGAATTAAAAACCGATTCCAAGGTTACCAATCCCTTGGGTAACTTATTTGACTTCAACTGCATAATCTGGTTGTCATAGTACTGCTACCAGTTTTGCTAATTTTCAACTACAAAATCATCTTCTGCAATCAAAAACTTATGATCTTCTTATCACTATCAAAAACTTGCCAACTCACATTATTATGAGGTATTGATGGCCTAACAACAAATTTCACATATTTTTGCACCTATACATTATGAATTTCATTTGGAATATCAAACTAATATCCTCTGGCAGCAAGCTTATCTGCATGTTTATTTTGATTTTTAGGAATAGAAAGTAGATTAAAAGAATCAAAAATTTCAATCAAATCCTAAACTCGATGCTTATACTTCTTGAGAAGATCAGTTTTGGTAACATTTCGATTTCTAACCTAGTTTAAAATTAACTCAGAATCACCATAAACTTGTAAGCACTTTATACCTCTTTTCTTGGCCCATTCTAAACCATGAATAAGTGATTCATTTTCAATTGTATTATTTGTGCAGATAAAATAAAACCTTAATGTTGAATAGTACTTATCTCCCTTAGGTGAAATTAGCATATCTCCTCCACCAACACCCATTCTTCTCCTTGAGCCGTCAAAATATAGCTTCCAAATCTGGTTAACTTGTTGTCCATGCTGGTTTTGGTCCTTGATGAGATTTGGAATCACTACATTAGGTTCATGAATCATATAAATTCCTAATCCTACCTCATTGGTGTGACTGAAAGGGTCAAGCTCATGATTCTCAGCTTCCCAATCATCTATATTTACATCCTCAATAGGTGTGTTAGGGTCTAGGGTCACTGATTGATCCTCCAACTCATGGGTGATGTAGAGGTTAGCATTTATAGGCCTAGGGACATACAGTTCAATAAGATCCTTGGCTAGGGGCTCAAAGTTTATGTTTACTTTCATACCATACCTTGTTCTAAAAAAAAGGGACCAATCTGAAGATAAAACCCCACCCAACTTGGAAGTAAAATCTCTAGAAAGGCATATGGAAAAATGAGGTGGTAGGTCAATAACATGAATATCTTGAGGGATTACAAAATTCAGGCATGCATGCAAGGTAAGAGCTAGATTCTAAATCACCCCAATAGTCTTAACAATAGAACCATCTAGTTGAACTACTCCCTTAAAAAGAGGCTCATGGACTAATCCTAGCTTATCAACTAGACTCTTGGGCATTAAAGAACTACTTGCACCAAAATCAATCATGCAATTATGTAACAACTTATCACCAATGATCAAACTCAAGTAAAATGGAGGAGGCTTTACCTCTTGGGCGTGTTTCTCATTCTTAACTTTTGGGTTGTTTGCAAGCACAACCTTAGTCTTTTCTTGGTTAGAAACATCAAAAATAAAAATCTCTACCAAAGCATCTTGTAGAAAATATTTTTGACCAAGAATGTGCAATGCATCCATTATTGACATGCTAATAATAGCCTCTTTAAGGTGTTCAACAACATTAAATGAAACGGGGCTCACCTGTTTCTTTCCTTTAGTAGAAACAACATCATTTTTCCTTTGCAAAGGCTAAGATTTAACCTTAGGCTACTCCTTCTCAGGTACAACTTCTCCTCTTTGCATAATATACACACTTTTTTGTGTTGTGGGGAAAACTTGAGATGAAGAAGCATGAAATTTGTCCCTGGCTGGCGGTTGTTGAACATTTCTAGGTTGCTGCCCCAAATCAACAACCCCCTTCTTCACTCTAGTGTTAGCTGCAACAAGTGAATCTGGCTAGTTTTGACCTTGATGGTGGTTAACCCCACAAAATTTAGTGCCTTGGTAATTCATCAAGGCAATATCAAAGTTAACTTGTTGGTCTAAATTTTCTTGGGATGCACTTTCCAAAACAACATAGCTATTCTTAACTGTTAAGGCTTGACTCCTCATACCATTCATGCATGTGACTCAATTATCAGGTTGGTTGCATGGATAACACTAGTCACATTCTTATTCCATATTATTTTTTATAGGCATGAGCTCCTTTGAAGAGCTGACAACATTAGGATTGTAACGCTGAAAGGGTCTAGGATTAAAATTTCTTCTTGGAACTTGAAAATCAGCTTGAAAAGGTGGCCTACTTGACTGGTTAGGCTGATAAGGAGGTCAGTAGGGCCTATGATCTTGGACAGCTTGCTTCTTAAGATTAACAAATTAATTTATACCATTCTTGCTAAAATATTGTAGCATTCCTTTTAGCTCTTGGAATTCTTCAGATGGGTTTGGAAAAACATTCTCTTGGGCTACAACTTGGTATGCTATTGTTGTAACTGGTGGGACAACAACTAAATGGGATGAGGAAACAATAATATGTGGATGTATTTCCAAAATATTGGGCATGGGAGGCCTTGGGGCTATTCTACTAGCTTGAATAAGATAATTTTTCACTCTAATAGCAATATCATAAGAATTAGGAAGCATAAACCCACCTATATATTGAATCATTATTGAAATTTCACTATTCAAAGCCTTGAGAAAGAAAAGAAATGCATGCTCAAGAAAATGATTTACCATCATGGGAATCCTATCCCAAGTCCATTAGAGATGATAATTAAAATCTGACATGTGTTCATGGGGAGCTCTCTTGATTATGCTCAGCTACTCCAACAAAGACAAATGATCTGATTTTTCCTCAAAATATCTGAGCAAGCCATCACCCAATTGATCCCATGTAGCAATTGAGTTTTTTGGAAGACCTATAAACCATTGCAAGGATTTTACCTTCAGTGATGTAGCTAACAACCTCAATGCAATATTTTCTTCAGTAAAATTATTGAACTGAGCACAAAGTTACTACATCTTGAATATGCTCAATGGAAGTGGTTTGATCTTCTCTAGTGAAATACGATAGGATTTTGAGGACTGTAACATGAATCTCATCATGTTGATCAAGAAATAATGTGATTCCCCCATTAAAAGGTGCAAAGGAAAAATACCTTGCCATCACTGGTGTTTGTGCTACAAGCACTGGATTTTCATAGATTGAAATTGTAGGGTTGGGATTTGGAGGTGTAGATTTTAACCTTCTTAGTGAGTTAAAAATTATTCTTGTTGTCCTACCCTTCCTTCTTGGTGGAGATAACTAAAAATACTCGAATGGAGTAGGACTTGATTTGGTTTTCACTCTTCTCATAAGTTGGTTACACTAGATCTACCTGCAAAACATAGAACGAAGTCACCAGGTATAAACTTAAAATATCTAAAGGCTAGAAACGATGTTGTATATACCAGAACAATAGATTAAAACTTTGAAATAACTTCTTTGAAACAAGTTTTATAGTCCCACAAGGCGTGCCAAAAACTATTGTCAATCGGGATTTTATTTTAGCTCAGATTGACTCAACTATCCTATTGAAAAATGGAAACACTCTTAGTTTGTGGGTGACCTATAGTGAGAATGAATCTCTAGAAGGGTTGGTTCCCCTTGTAGATCACCTAAACTACAAAATTTTCTAAGGAAAAGGGTTTAGAAAGATAACTAAAAATTAAAATCTTAAACTCTGAGGGGTGATGCACTAGAAATTTAACTTATTTTAATGACCACTCATAATCAAACTCTCAAAAACATTAACTTTCACAATATCATTTAAAACATACAACCCAACATTGATTTGCATGAAGGACAAAAACTAAACACAACACACAACTTGAATCATATGAAATTTTTGCATACAAATTCACAATAATGAGAAATAAAAAATGATCTAATTCTTATGATCACAATGAAACATCGAATCAACACTGTAAATATGAGACAAAAATAGTAGATAGGAATTCTCTGTTGTTCCTATTTAACTGAAGGAGTATGCAAATATCAAATTTGAGTACAAATATCGGTCTTACAAAGCTTTCTACAAGTGAGAAAGAAAGTAAGAAGAAAATATGAATTTAGAAAAACTAAGTTTTTCTCCAACTTATACCTCCCAAGTGTCTCTAATAGTGAAAATGGAAAAAGATGGTTGAACTGCTCTTCGGAATAGAAACTTCAATGTGGTTTTAGAGCTCCAAAGAAAAGCCTCAAACTAGGTGCCCAAACTACCTCCAAACTGGATGGAAAAGATGGGAAGTTTCTATCTCAAGTGAGTCAACCCAAAAAGACTCAAAACTTGAGCTAAAAATGATTAAAAACTAAAATAAAAACCTCAGTTTGCCTAGTGATTTTCTATTTCACCCAAGTGAGACTCAAACTGAAAATAGAAAGACACTCAACCCTTTATTTTATCTTACTACACTTAAAATAACAAGTATTAAGGAAATTTATATAATATTACCTTAATATTGTTTTACAATTTCTATAGTTTTGATTTTTTGCAAAAAATAGCAAAGACAAAATATGGCTTTTGATTTATTTTTTTACAAAAAAACAAGGAAAAGTATATGATTTTGGATAAAAAACTTCCAAGTATTCAACATCCATATCATAGGTGTTGAATAACCAGGATACTGAGAGGGGGGGGGGGTGTGAATCAGTATCTTCTTAAATTTATTGAACAAATACCATCCAATCAATCTAATGCATATGATAGTTAAGATAAACATAAGCATTAAAAGAACATGAAAAAAAATGTATACCAAGATTTTTACGTGGAAAACCCAAAGTGGGAAAAACCATGGTGAGGATTAACTCACAATATATTATAACCAATTATAAGATATTATAAAGGGTAGCTCACTGCTAAGACTTACTATCCAAAGAGAGAGGCTCACTTCCTATAAAGTATATAGTAACAAAAATGGCTTACAGCTAGAGAATGAACTGATAGAGATACACCACAAGTACATATTCAGTTCATTTGAAGCTTAAAAAATTTGCATGCCAACAGATCAATATTCTCTCTTTTTGCATCCACACTTAATCTACCAACACTCGCATACTCATTCACACACACTCACTATCTCAATTCCCACAATCAGGTTGGATCCAAGAAAATACAAAAACTTCTCAAGAAAATTCAAGCATGTATCACACTACATCATGTTGGCATGGATTTCACAAATCAAATTTAATCCATTACAAGTTCAACCACTTATTAGGTCAGCCAGATATAGAGCTAATAAGAAAATGTAAACAATAAAAAGATCCCAAATTTGCACCTGAGCACCTGTCAGCACGAGATGTTGCACATGCATGCTTTCATCGACCAAAAACCATTTCCAAAGACTGTGAGCACCAAAAATTATTGGAGGGGGAAATGCAGACCAAAATACCACAAGATACATTTGCATTACTGGTTCAGAATACTGAATCAATATTGACTTTGAACTTGTAGTTGTAACTCATATATCATGATGACATCAATGACAACAAATTTTTTTATTAAGAGATGTGTTCATCTTGATTCTTCCAACAATCTCCCCCTTTGTCATTGATGGCAACATGTGCCAAAAATCTCTCCAAAATATCTCCCCCAAAAATTCAAAAAAAAAATCCTTTTCTCTTTTCTCTCTCCCCCTTTGAAATCAATGACAAAGGGCGACTCAAAAAAAATGAATATACATATGTACACATGGTTCATAATAAAAGTGTAGGAAAAGAATAAAAAATACTAAACTTCCCCTTAGGAGTTTAACCCAATCAATGTGTAAAATTTACCCAGAGGAGGGAGCACTTTGAAGCTCCTAGAGAATGCCTTGCTAGGAAATTTTACCACTCTCCCAACTCTGTTTAGCAAAAATCAACATTTTATTCAAAGACTCCAGCATAATCAGGTTCTCTTCAGCCTCATCTGAAGTATTCGGGGTCAAATTGATCTTATCCAATTTCTCAACATAAGCCAAAGCATTGGCTACCAGAGTGTACTCCATCCTTACACTATCTCCAAGCAGGCCAAATTTTTGGATTATTTCTTCCAACAATAGGAACTTTGAATTTTATAAAAAATCATAAAAAATACCTAGGCATAGCCATATGGTTTTTTCAAAATCATAAAAATTACTACGGCATATTATAGCCTAGGCTTGAACACACACACTACGGAAACTTAATACCATGAAGGTATTAGTGAAGGCATTTTAATTAAAATCAATGTGATAAAATCAAGGTTGAATTATGGAAACATAATTAAAATCAATGTGATAAAATCAAGGTTGAATTATGGAAACATAGAGAACCCTAGAAAAAAATAATCAAACTCCTCATTTTTCTCATCTATTTGCACTTGATCTTTTGGGAAAAAAATCTTTTCCTGACCACCACCATGAACTAGGGTTTTGAAGCTTTAAATCTTTGATTTTTTGTTTTTTCTGTGAGATTCCCATGGATATTTTTGTAGGAAAACACGTGGTAAGACTTTCTTTATCACAAAACTAAGCATGGTCCTCCATTTTCAAAGCTTTTTTGTCTTCTTGGCTGCGGTCACCTCCATTTTCTGAAGCATTCTTATTTTATTGTTCCACTATTGATATCCTCTTTCTCTTTGAGGCTGCCATGATTGTACTGGTTTGAGCTTTGGATATTTTCTATGGGAAAACCCGTGAACTTTGAGTGTATTTTCTTCACGAAAAAACTTGGGCAAGTTTCTATCATTTGAATCTTGCACCATTTCTTTATTATCTACAAAAAAATGCTCAATTTGAGCTCAAGAGTTACAAAATAAATGAATATTTTTTCTTTCTTCTTTGCATACCATGAGTATGGTTGTATCTTCATTTTGAAATTTCATAGCCTCTTGACATTCTATGGGTATTTTATTTTATAGAAATAAGGGCTTGAAACCCTTAGTCATGGCTTTTCCTTTCATGGGGAAACATAAATGAAACCCTTGGTTTGGCATCTTGACACTATAATACATACATCTAAGTTTTTTTGGTGCTAGTGCACTTTGTATATTTTGAAGACCTCCTTCTACAGGCATTCAAGGGCATGTCTTGAATGGGCTTGAGGATTTTCATTATTTTTGTGTTTGCAAATATTCCATATAAGAACCCTTGGTGACTTTAGTTTTTTCAAAAACATAAAAATCTCTCAGGCCATAGTTACAAAAGCTCCTACTTATTTCACATTCAAAATATCCTCCTTGCTTGAAACCCTCTCAATGAATTTATTCTTTTCAACATTTAATGGATAAGAGGTGACATTTTTTCTCTTCTAAAATGCATAAAAGAATCTTTTATTTTATTCTTGAAACCCCATCTTGAGGCCAATGTACATTCTAGGTATTATCTCTCCTTCAAGACCTTTCATGGCTGCCATTATATTTTGTATGTCAATTCTCATGAATACGGAAAGAGATATTCCTTTCTTTCCACCTTATTATCACCATCCCAAGCACTTGTAAACTCACACACAAATGCATTGTATATGCAGCAATTATTTTGTTGTCAATATCCCATTCACTATATTGTATGCCTATTTGAGAATGTTTGCATTTGGGAAACAAGAATGCACTAGTTTCCATTTTCATAACACCCTTGCACTCTTTAGATGTGAAATTCATGCTTGCAAACCTTCCTCTCATGAAGAAATGAAACATGCCAAGATACTACAACACTGGTTTGAATATGATGCCTTTATTTTGCTTCAATGGTTATGTTTTCCATACATTGCAACAATCATGCTTTCTTTAAATTTTTTGCATACAGATTTATAATGACCTTCATATGTTGCATAGATTGCTAAAGGCAAGTTTTTTTCTTTGTGCAGTGACTTTATCAATCTCACTTCATATCTATCTATTCATTCCTTTTCATTTGTAAATGATGAATGCTTCTAACTCTTGCACTCTGCATTCCCATTCATTTCTCTTCATTTTTACACTTTGTGTGATTTGCAAACCTTGTCTTGAGAACTATAAAAATGTGTCTCATGTTGTTCTAGTTGTTGCCCCATTAGGGGCATTTATTTGTTATTACCTTTCAATTTTTTATGGTTGTACCTTCAATGGATGTACTTCAAACACATAAACAATAGAAAATATGATGTGAGGCAACAATGAAAGATATGAAACAAGATGAAAAAATGCTTGCAAACAAGACTCCTTCACTAAAAATATGATGCATTTAAATTTTTTTCTGCAATTTTGTTTAAGCATTCAAATCAGCCATTTCTCATTTATGATTTTTACTTCATTGCACTTTGAATTGATTATCATGAATGAGCAATGAGCTTGAGGCTCATGTAGTCACTTTATGAGTTACTCCTTTAGCTGAAAATGTTTATGTTTGAACATTATGAATATGAATTCCTATCTTGTTCCCTTCTTGATATTTAGGGGCAACATGATGGGCTCAACTCTTGTGGGATCCCATTTTTGCACCAAATTCTATGACGTCTTCAAAAATGAATCAGAAACATGATTTCTCCTATACTCGCTTAGTGAACAAACATGTTAGATAAAAAAATAGTGAAGTTCAATGCTCCTATGATGTTTTATTTTTCAAGATCTCTTGTATACATCTGATGTTTGTTGATCTAATGCATCATAAAAATGTGCTATTATTCTGTTGATAGGGCACATAGGAAGATTCATATCTAGAGATCTAACCAACTCTTTATCATGATGCAAGTTCACTTGAAGATTAGAAGTGAGGAGGAGCAAGATACAATTAAGATCCACCCAAGATTCTGCCAAGAAATGATGGATATGTCTTTTTTTATATGCTTCATTTTATTTATTTCATCTTTAGAAGTATAACATATTTCTATGTTGTCTTAGCTCAACTACTCCCATAGATTTTGTGGGAAATTTTACTACTCCTTTCTTTCTGATGAATAGAAAAGCAACACTTATTCAATCTTGTGTATATTTCTTTGCAAAATGAATGGAACGCTGTAAAATGAATGAAATAATGAAAATATGAATGACAAAAACTTCTTACAATTCATGTATTCTTCTTTATGCTGCAAAGCATTGAATGAAAAAATTGAATTCTTTCTTTTTTTGTTATTGCACAATAAAACTGAACTCTTCCTTCTAAAATTTAATATGCAATGGTTAAGCATGGAAAAAATGTGTTAGAATATTTTGACCTTAAAATAAGAATAAACTTCTTTAACTCTACCAAATCAAGTTGTAGGTGAAAATTTTGCAACACCTCCAATTGTGGAAATTGTTGAGAAAATGTTAGAGAAGTATGGCTATCCTAATCCCTAAAGGAGAAGTAACAGTTTGTGTTTAACATAAAGAGACATCAAAAGATGTTCCTAGTCCCAAACTTGAGATAGAGTAGACATATGCAAATAAAATAGGAATAAATGTAGAAAATATTGAAAGGGAGGCTTATCCTCCCCTTCAAATAGAGTATGATGTTGACAAGACTACTCTCCCCTCATGGTTGGAAGAGAAGCTAAAGCACAAGATTCCCACAATAGAGTCTCCTAACCTAAGCTTGGAGGCTATTCTAAGTAGGATAGAGAATTCAAAGAAAGAGAAGAAGGAAAAATAATGTCTCATGTGACTAGGATTGTCTCTAGTTCCAGAGTGTTACATGTAGCCACTCCTACAGTGGATAAAGATAGTAAGAAAATTTTTCCTTAGGATTTTCATATTTGCACTATCAACCTTCAACCAACCAATAGATCCCAGGAGATAGATGAGCTTCAAGGGTCAGTAACTAATATAGTAAATAGATTGAATAAGGATGAGGCCACCAAATATGATTTAGTATATCATGTGGTACAACTTATAATATTTATTCAAAAATTGGTTACTCTGTTTCAAAGTGAACAAGGAAATGTAGTGACTCTAGTAGTCTTATCATGGTCCCAATCTACTCAAATATTATGAAAGCATAATTTAAAATGGTAATAAGGTAATTGTTGTTTCCATACAGGTGCACAACAACTTTCTTATTCTTAAGGAGTAATTAGATAGGTTATATGAGGATTGCATTAGCAATGAGAAATACCATGGTCTTTTATTTCCTAAATTAGAGGCAATTCAAAAATCACCTTTTGAATTCATTTTGAAGGAAGGTATTCTAATTAAATAAAATATCAAAGAATGTCATTGTTGGATGCATGCTATGAAATTTTGAAGGGAAATAGTGTGTCAAATTGAGAAACAGGTGGGTAAAATTGGTACCCAAATAAAGAAATTTTTGGCTTGTCATGGCCAAATTGTGAGAGAGCTAAGTGAAAAGTTGACATCATGAGGGAGATACATAGGAAGAAATGAAGCAGCAATGGAAGTTTCATGTCCAAAAAGAATCAACCGGCAAATCATCTTTGGATTATATGGATTCAGCTGCCCAAATTTTGGTTAGAATCCAAAATTTTATTAATCCGAAAGCTACTTGGATGACTTTGATTCATCAATTAATTAATTATTAAAAATTCAAGTGCTACAAATTTCACGTTGTAGTTATCCCACCAAATGAGGAAGGCACTCTTATTTTGATAAATTTTTTAAATTTTACCATTAGAGAGAGAAAAATGTAGGAGCATGATAGATGATTAATTTTTGTGATTTTCAGCCCTAGCTAGCTTACTTAAATTGGATGTATTCAAAGAAATATTTTTGGGAAATTTTACCTTAGATTTCTTGTCATAATTAAATTGTAATTTAATAATAAGGTAGATATTATTTTACTTTTACATATCCCAAGAAATGGTTGTAACCAAATTTAGTTAGAGATAGATGACGAATATGTAGTAAATATTTTATTGGTTATTTTTTATGGGAATCGGACTTAATCTCACCACTTACCTATGAATCTGCAAGAATTCAATGGTTAGTAAGGGTAAGGATTTTCCAACACCTAAGTAAAGGTTCTAAGGTCCTTACTTCTTCACTTTGAGCTTTGTGAAACCCGGGGGGTGATCCCTGGCAGAGTGTTCATTATAATATCCTTATGCCATTTTATATCACAAACAATGAAATAAACATAGATGATTCTAATGCAAATGCTCAATAAGTGACCATATCAAAGAAGTGTTGCAACTATGAATGTGGTTGGTGGTGTTGTCATTAATTTTTTCATTGATATCAACACAATTTAGAGTGTTTGTAGGTGGTACATGTATAGTTGAGATATTGTGGAATTGTTGAGAGTACATGGAGCTATCCTTATGGTGTTGCAAATGTGTTGATGTCAAGTTCTTTTGAGAAAATTAATAAACAATAAAGACAATGTTGTGTGTGTGTTTTGAGTGTGCTCTGGTAATGTACTTTGCATATCTTCTATGTTGATCCTATGCCTATGCAGATATGCAGTATTGTTAATAAAATTCATTGGATAATATATCCTGATTTTTAGCTTCTGAGTTGATGGAGAGTGAAATATGTGTTCACCAATGCGTGAACCAGTTTGGTAGAACTGTTTGTCTATTGATTGGGAGATATGTCTTTGCTCTATAGTCTTCTAGTTGTTTTTCTTAGATCTTGTGGATCTGGAAGAAGGTTAATATTGATGTTATTTGTGTTTTGGAAAATGTGCTTATGGTTTGGTGCTCCAGAAGGCTTGCTCTAGAGCTACTATGTGTGTTTGCATGGTTTGGTTGCACTATTGGAAAGAATTCAGTGTTTGGAAGTTTTTGCAATTTCTATGAATGTATCTGAAGGTTTCTAAGAGGTGTTCTAGTGTTTGGTAAAGTTCTTTGTATGATCCACATGTGATCATGTTGTTATGGATGCACATACTTCAAATTTAATTGGCGTTTTCATTAGGTTTGGTCGACCTGGTGTCTACACATTACATGGAGGTTAAGCATCAATTAAGGAAGTTTGTGATTGATCTAAGATTTTGATTGGGTCCTAATTAAGTTTGTGTTTAGTGCACTCTCATTCTTATCCATCATGGGAATGTTGAGTAATTGACCTAATTTTAATTTGTAAAAGGAAGAATGTGTAGCCGACCTTGAAAATGTTTCTAAGGTTTAAGTTGGTATAAAGGTAAGTCAAGATGTTGCAAATTCTATGTATGGCATGAGATGAAGTAAATTGTGTGAAATAAGTTTGAAAAGTAGAGTGTCTAAAAGTGAATTAAGGCAGCAATACTTTAAAGTGTTAGATTTCTAAAAGAAGTGAGCTGATGGTGTATGCAATCATTTGATCAAGCTATGAATGTGTGGAATCTATTGTGGTGGATTTTCTATTGTATTTATTTTTTTGTAGGTAGTGAGCCTTCTTTTGGATAGTGAGTCCTATTTGTAGGTAGTGAGATTCTGTATCTAGATAGTGAGTCCTTTTTGGGTAGTGAGCCCTCTAGTAACAAGCCTTTATATCTGGTATTGCATTACTATTATATTATGAGTTAATCCTCACCATGGTTTTTCCCTCATTGGGTTTTCCACGTAAATCTAGTGTCTCTGGTGTTTTCTTTTCGTTATCTGTATTTCATGTTTATACTTAAGAACATATTAAAGTTAAAGTGGAATTGATTAAGGTCAGAAGTAAAAGTAATTTGGTACAACTGATTCACCCCCCCTCTTAATTGTCTTTTTCTTTTCAACAATTGGTATCAAAGCTTTGGTTCCTCAAAGAAGAGCTTAACCGCTTGATGTAGATCAGATGGTGCACAAGTTGCAAATCCTTATTTTTAATGGAGCTGACTATAGTGACTAGAAGGAGCAGATGAGAGGTTACCTGATTTCTATTGGTTTCAAGACTTGGAAATATTTTGAGACAAAGTATGTTGAACCGGCTAGTGGTCCTTCTATCGATGAGATTTCTACCTATGAGGAGAATGAAAAATAAAGCTATTCTATCTTTAGTGCCCTATCTAGAACTGAATGGAAACTTTTTATTTCTTTAGGCACTTCTTATGAATTATGGGAAAAGTTGAAAGATATCTATGAAGGAAATTATAGAGTCTAATTATCAAGGAAGCTAATAGCAAAGCACATGTTTAAGAACTTTAAAATGGAAGAAGGTGAAGACATTGCAAGCTACTATCAAAGATTTGAACTTGCAAAAAATGAAATAAAAAATCAAGGTGGTACTATGGTAGATGAAGATGTAATATAGAAAATCTTGATAACCCTACTAGAGTGTTACAGTGACAATTTCTTTGCTATTGAAGAATCATATGATCCAAATAAATTTACTAAAGAACAACTATTTGGCCCCTTGATTGTATTTGAGCTAAAGAAGTTTGGAAGAGAAAAGGAGAAAGCTGAAAAAACCTTTAAAGAAATGAAGATACAAGATGATCCGGATAGTGATGGTTCAAAAGTGTTGGAAGAAAACTTTACAAGGAAATTGAAGAAGGGTATGCTACCTTTTAAATTTTTCAGTTGTGGAAATATTGGCCACTATGCATCAAGATGTCCAAATAGAGTTGCACAAAATAAGAACATAGATACTTATAAAGTCAAAAATGATAGAAAGTTCAAGAAATTGTATTATGTTAGAGAAGATGTTGGAATTTTTGATGATGAGTCTGATGTTGAGGATGATAAAGATGAATGATTTTTTCTAGCCTTGGAGAATAAATCAATGTCTACTAACCATGGAAGATGTGCAAGGGAATCTGGTTTGGAGAACAAGAAGGATGATATGGAAGGTACTCTAGTTACTGCCTTTCATGCTAGAAAGGATGAAGACTATTGGGTAATTGATAGTGGATGTTCAAATCATATGACCAGAGAAAAAATTAAGTTCACTAAACTTGAAAATTATGATGGAGGATTAGTTATGTTTAGAGATGATTCTTGTGCTAAGATTGTTGGAAAAAGAACAATTAGTCTTGATAGAAAAATAGTATTGATGATGTCTATTATGTTAAGGGCTTAATGCATAATCTTTTGAGTTTTGTAAAAATGCGTAGCAAAGGATTTAAGCTCGTGTTTTAGGATAACACCTATGAGATCAAAAAAGGGTCTAGAACTATGGTGGTTGCAAGAAGAAGAACTCATGGAAACATCTATCAGCTTAAGAGTGGTGATGGTCAATGATTTGTTTCTCAAATTAATGAAAGTTGGTTGTGGCACCAGAGGATGAGACATGTAAACTTTGACAATATGATTAGGATCAATTCAAGAGAAGTTGTTAGGGATCTACCTAGAACCACAAAACCTATCAATTCTATTTGCAGAAGTTGTCATTTGGGAAAAAAACAAGATGTAGTTTTAAAGGAAAAGAACACTCATCTACCAAAATGCTGGAATTGATTCATACATACCTTTGTGGTCCTACAAGAATAGAAATCCTTAATGGTGATAGGTATTTTATGATTTTGATTGATGATTACTCTAGAATGACATGGGTTACTTTTCTTAGGGAGAAATTTGAAGCTCTAGATAGATTCAAAGTGTTCAAAGAAAGAGTAGAGAATGAATTGAACCTAAGAATCAAATGCTTAAGATCTCATAGAGGTGGAGAATTCACTTCTGGTGAGTTTAATTCATTTTGTGAGGAACATGGTATAAAGAGACATTTTCCAGCCCCTAGAACTCCTTAGCAAAATGGAGTTGTGGAAAGGAGGAAAAAAACTATTCAAGAGGCTACACAGATGATGATGAAAGAGGAAAATGTTCCTGATGTATATTGGAGAGAAGAAATTCAAAATATTGTTTACATTCATAACAGAGTTCAGATCATAGGTAACAACAAAAAGATCCCTTATGAACTATAAAATAGTAAGATTCCTACTATTAAGTACTTTAAGGTGTTTGGAAGTAGATTTTACATTAAAAGAGATGATGAAAACCTTGGAAAGTTTAATGAAAGACATGATGAAGTGTTTTCCATGGATATTCAACTAACAACAAAGAATATAGATTCTTCAATAAAATATTGAGGAAAATAGTTGAAAGTGCAAATGTAAAGGTTGATGAAGCTATGCATAGACTAGTTGAAATAATTGAATTTGAACCAAATGATCCTATCTGTAGACAAGTACAAGAAGAGGAAAATGAAGAGGAAGAACAAAGTGAAGAAGAGGAGATTTTGTAACTTACACCTAAGACTCCTAAGTATGTTTAGAAGAATCATCGAGAGGAACAAATAATTGGAGATATAAGTGAATGTGTAAAGACAATGAGTGAAGTGGTTGAGGTAAATTTGTGATTAGTTTCTAAGATAGAACCTAAGACTATGAGTGACGCATGAAAATATGAGAGTTGGGTTAGATAAATGAAAGAGGAACTATATTAGATAGAGAAGAATCAGCCAAGGGAACTAGTTCCTAGACCTATAAACAAGAATGTAATTGGTTCAAAATGTGTGTTCAGGAATAAGATGAATGAAGATGGTGAAGTGGTAAGAAATAAATCAAGACTTGTATGCAAAGGGTATTCACAGGTTGAAGGAATATACTTTGAGGAGACTTTATCCCTGGTGGCAAGAATGGAGGCCATTCAGATGTTTTTAGCATTTTTTGCTCATAAAGATTTTAAAGTATACCAGATGGATGCTAAGTTTGTATTCCTAAATGGAGAATTAGAAGAAGAAGTGTACATGGAACAACAAAAATGATTTTAGTTATCAGACAAACTAGACATGGTGTGCAAGTTAAAAAAGATATTCTATGGACTTAAATAGGCTCCCAGAGCATGGTATGTAAGGTTGGACAAATATTTGACACGAAAAGGATTTAGCAAAGGCTCCATAAACAAGAATATATATTTCAGGGGCTGAAGGTGACATAAATCTGATAGTTGTGGTGTATCTTGATGATATCATATTTCAAGGAAATGAAGGTATGTGCAATACATTTTTAGATGAGATGCAAAAAGAGTTTGAGATGTCTATGATTGGTGAGTTCAATTTATTTCTTGGACTTCAAGTGAATCAAATTGATAAGGGCATATTCATTTAACAATCTAACTATGTTAAAGAATTGTTGAAGAAGTTTGGAATGGATGACTCCAAAGTAGTATGTACCCCTATGGTGGTCAGATGCAAAATGAGTAAGAATGATGAATCTTCTAAATTTTATCAGAGCATGTATAGATCTAAGATTGGTGAAGTGCTATATCTTATTGCTACTAGACCAGATATCATGCATGCAGTATGTTTAGTTGCAAGATTCAAGAAGAACCTAAGGAAATACATGTTACAACTATGAACATGATATTCAGATATCTAAAGGGGAATTTGGATTATGGCTTGTGGTATCCTAAGGATACTGATTTCACCTTGAATTCCTACACTGATGTTGATTGGGATGGTTGTGTAGATGAAAAAATGAGTACTAGTGGTGGTGCATTCTTTCTTTGAGGAAGATTGGTTTCATGGTTGAGCAAGAAATAGTATTCAATTTATTTGTCTACTACAAAAGTTGAGCATATTGCAGTGACATCCTATTGTACATAGGTACTTTGGATGAAGCAAACATTGAAGGATATAGGTTAGATATGTGATGAGCCTATCCCTATCCTTTATGATAAAAAAAGTGCAATAAACATTTCAAATAATATGGTGATGCATTCCAAAATAAAGCATATATATATCAAATATCATTTCTTAAGGGAGAAGGTGTTGGGGAATGAATTCAGGCTTGAGTATGTATCTAGTAAGGATCAGATTACAAATATATTTACTAAGGCTCTTTCGAAGGATACTTTTGAGTATCCCTAGGAGATGTTAGGGGTTACTGCCCCTCCTTCCTTGAACTAGGTACACATGGAGGTGAATCAGCCCAGTGGATCTACATATTCTTCATTTATCTGGACTGATGATTGAGGTCTACTCCTTAGGGGGAGTAGAGAGTATCATTGTTGTAGTATGAGTTGTGGGTGGACTCCTAAGGGGGAGTGATTAGAGTTTTATATGACATAATTTTCATGCAAAATAATTATTTACCATTGATGTCAAAGGGGGTAGAGAGTCATGTGAAAAATTGAAAGGGAGAGAGAATCTTGCAAGGACAAGAGAGTGCAAAAATGTTGTCCAGGTTGTCAAATCTGAAAAAGAAAGGAAAGAAGAAGCAAGAGAGTGTGTATGTTATCTTTGATGGTTTTTCACATCATGTTTTGTCATCAATGACAAAGGGGGAGATTGTTGCATGTATGAATATGGTTGATGGTGTTACTGCTAATGTTGTCATTGATGTCAACATAGTTTAGAGTGTTTGCAGGTGGTACATGTATAGTTGAGATACTATGGAAATGTTCAGATTACATGGAGCTATCCTTATGGTGTTGGAGATGTGCTGATGTCAAGTGATTTTGAAAAAATTAATAAACAATGAAGATAGTGTTGTGTGTATGTTCTGAGTGTGGTCCGATAATGTGATCTGCATTTCTTCTATGTTGATTCTATGTCTATGTGGATCTGTATTATTGCTCATGGGCTTCATTGGATAATATATCTTGAGTTTTAGCTTATGTGTTGATGGAGTGAGAAAGATGTGTTCATCGACGTGTGAACCAGTTTGGAAGAACTATTTGTCTAGGATTGGGAGATATGTATCTACTCCACAATCTTCTAGTGGTTTGTCTCAAAGCTTGTGGATTCAGAAGAATGTTAATATTGATGTTCTATATGTTTTCATAAACATGTTTGTGGTTTGGTCCTCCAAAATACTTGCTCTAGAGCTACTATGTGTGTTTGCATGGTCTAGATCGATTTTTGGAAAGATTTTAGTGTATGTAAGTTGTTGTAATTGTTGCAGATGTATCTGTAGGTTTCTAAGAGGTGTTCTAGTGTCTAGTGAAGTGTGTTTTGTGATCCACATGTGATCATCTTGTTTTCGATGCGCATACTTCAAATTTCATTGGTGTTTTCAATAGGTTTGGCCGGCCTGGTGTCTACACACTACATTGAGATTAAGCATCGATTAAGGAATTTTTTTATTGATCCATGATGTTGTTTGGTTCCTAATTAATTTTGTTTTTGGTCCACTCTCATTCTTATCCACCATGGGAATGTTGATTTTCTGACCTAATTTGAATTTGTAAAAGGAAGAATGTGTAGCTAACCTTTGAGAATGTTTCTAAGGTTGAAGTTGGTATAAAGGAAAGTCAAGATGTTGTGAATTGTATGTATGGCATGAGATGAAGTGAAATGTGTGAAATAAGTGTGAAAACTAGAGTGTGTGAAAGTGAATTAAGGCAGCAATAGTTTGAAGTTTTAGATTCCTAAAAGTAGTGAGTTGATGGTGTCTGCAATCCTTTTATCAAGCTGTGAATGTGTGGAACCTATTGTGGTGGATTTTGTATTTTATTTATTTGTTTGTAGGTAGTGAGTTGTCTGAAAAACAAGAATAAACAACTGAGAGTAGGGGTGAATCATTTTTCATATAATTTAGCACTTATTTATCCTTATTAACCTCTAGTCTCAAATCCGATAATTAATAGTGAAAGCATGAACCACTAACACATCAGAAACACAAGAACACCAAGATTTATTAGGTGGAAACCCTATTACAGTAAAAACCACAGTGGATGTTAGTCCACAAGATTATACCTTGTTAGAAGTATAATGAAAATGAATAAGGAATGTACATGCATTCAGGCACACTGCCTAGAGCTCATTGCTCAAATGGGAAGGCTCACTGCCTTACAAAAAAATTCATATTAAATCCATCTGAAGAGGTTGAACTGAGAAATTAGCTTCTACAAAATCCTGATGACAGTTCCAGTTAGGTACATAAATACTTCTTCACACTCTTCTCTACAATCAAATGATCTAATTGTTACTCACACATTTTGCATTCAAAATTATCATACATACATTGAGAACACTCCAGAATGAACAAACAATCACTCTTATATATCTGCTACATGAAATTAAATCAAGAACTTTGTTAGCCAAAAATAAAAGAATAAATTATAAATTGTCGGCCCAATTCATGAACAAATCTCAATGCACACCAACCGAAGTCAGTCACAACATAATAAAGACATAAAATAACTTTCTCAAACATTCCAAACATTAAAATATTAATCCACAAGGATCTGCAACATGCTACAACCACCATGTCGGCCAAGAACATGAAAATTTGAGCACACAACAGAAAAATATTCAATCACGATCACACCAATCAATGAAGACATGCAACAAGGATAGAGCACAATCTAGAAACATCAATGAACATCACACAAGCATACACAATAATTGAAATTACCATAATCATGTTATCTTCTTCCAGAAACATCTGCCATAGTAACAAAATAACTGTAGGAACATAGAAACACACAACTTGCACAAATCTTGATGCACACATCTAAAACTTCTAGATTATAAAGTAGATAGGTTCAGCAAAAAACCATTTAAAATGCAACACCTGAATAGCAACATACTGAATTTTCCACCATGCTAAACTTCACAGTACTTCAGAGCTTCACAGATAGCCTTCAACATATTTATTATAATTTTCCCAATATCCTCAACATATACAACATTCAAAATCATAAATGCTAATAGTGTTGACATCAATGACAACCACATATCAAAAACACAACCACAACATCCAACAATCTCTCGCTTTGGTATTGATGGCAACACATGATGTGAAAAATATCATCAATACAACTAACTCTTCTTCTCATATTGTTCTTCTCCCCTTACATTACTCTTCTCTACTCTTTCTTCTACTCTTCTCCCTCAAGATTTTTCACATTGCTCTTCTCCCCCTTTGACATCAATGGAAAAGGTACACATGCTCTGAACCACATATCTGAAGCATCTGGCTACTCCCCCTGAGTAGCATCCACCACAACATCAATCAAGAACAAGAAATGACTATGAATGCATGGATTGATGCAAAGAATTGCGTGTTAGTTCAGATTAGGAGGGGAAATCACCCCTAACTTCCCTTTGAGATACTCAAAAGTATCCTTAGGCAATGGCTTACTAAATATGTCTGCAATCTGTTCTTTTGTAGGAACATACTCTAGTTTGACTTCTTTATCACACTTTGTCTCTCAACAAGTGATATTTCATAGATATATGTTTCATCTTTGAATGCAACACCGGATTCTTAGAAAAAATTACGGTACTTGAATTATCACAAAATATAGCAATAGACTCATTATACTCAATTTTGATACCTCCCAGCATCTACTTCATCCATATTACTTCAGTATAATTGTTTACAGCAGCAATATATTATTTCTCAATAGTAGATAAGGAAATGGAATTCTTCTTTTACTTAACCAAGACACCAACTTCTTCCCCAAGAAGAATGCACCACCACTAGTACTTTCCTTTCATCCACATCTCCTACCTAATCAACATTAGTAAAGACACTCAAAGTAAGATCATCATCTTTAGGATACCAAAGACCAAAGTCAACTGTCCCTTTTAAGTATCTAAAAATTCTCTTCACAATAGTCACATGGGATTCCTTTGGATCAACTTGATATCTAGAAACCATACATACAACATTCATCATGTCTGGTCTGGTCTGTGTCAAATACAGTAATCCACCGATCACTGATTTGTATCTTGTTTGATTTGCTTTAGGAGAATCATCATTATGTGTTAATTTGCATCTGGTTACCATGGGTGTACCAACTGGCTTTAAGTCTTTAATGCCAAAAACTTTCAGTAATTCTCTTACATATTTGGACTAAGATATAAAGATTCCATCATCTAACTGAGTAATTTGTAATCCTAAAAATAATTTCAGCTCTCCAAACATTGACATCTAAAATTCACTTTTCATTTCATCAAAAAAATTCATACATAAGTCATAATCACCTTCAAAAATGATGTCATCAACAGAGACTTCAATAATCAATTCTTTATCTTGATCCATCTTGAAATATAGATTACTATCAGAAATACCTTTATTAAATCCAAGCTTCAATAAGTATTAATCCAATCTAGCATACCAGGCTCAAGGGGTTTGTTTGAGTCCATACAATGCTTTATTCAATCAGCAAACCATATCTTCTTTATCAATCAGTTAAAATCTATCTAGTTGCTCAACATATACTTCTTCTTCTAGCTCACCATTCAGAAATGCTGACTTTACATCCATTTGATAGATTGTAGTTCTTAAAAGTAGCATAAGCAAGAAATAATCTTACAGCTTCAATTCTAGCAACATGGGCAAAGGTTTCTTCAAAATCAATACCTTCCATCTGTGAGTACCCTTTACATACCAGTCTTGCTTTATTCCTGACCACTTCAACTTGTTCATTAAGCTTATTCTGAAAGACCCATTTGGTTCCAATCACATTTTTATTCTGAGGTCTAGGAACAAGAATCCATCTATCATTTTTCTCTATCTACATCTATTGTTCCTCCATTTCTTCCATCCAATATTCATCTTTACATGATTCATTGGAATTGTTGAGATCAGTCTTGGAAATTAGGCAATACTCTTCTACAATTGTTCTTCTAGTCTACACACCTTTGTTCTTATCTCCTATAATCTAATTTTCAGAATGATTTAACTTTACATACCTCAGAACTTTATGATTTTCTTGAACTTTTGGTTCTTATGTTCTTTCTTCTACACTTCCACCAGCTTCTCCTTCTTGATTATTTTGATTCATCGAAACAATCTGAACTTGATTTTGTGTCTATGCATTCTTTCGATTATTAGTACTATCATGTTGGTCATCTAAATCATATCCATAGTA
The DNA here is from genome assembly GCA_007115665.2 of Sequoiadendron giganteum. NCBI lineage: Eukaryota > Viridiplantae > Streptophyta > Pinopsida > Cupressales > Cupressaceae > Sequoiadendron > Sequoiadendron giganteum. Next base: position 395,517,189 of record CM021110.1, on the reverse strand, counting down.
TCTGGATGATCTCACACTGTCTTCATCAACTCTAACATTTGCACTTTCAACCATTTTCCTTAATCTTCTATTATAGAACCAGTAGACCTTGCTCTTAGTAGAGTAACCCGGAAAGATTCATTCATTACTCCTAGCATCAAACTTGCCAATATCTTCATCTCTCTTGATATAACATCTACTTACAAATATTTTGAAATATTTTACAATAGGCTTATAACCAAACCACAACTCAAAAGGAGTCTTACTTGAATTACCATTGACATTTACCTAGTTAATGGTATATACAATAGTGCTTACAACTTCTCTCCAATAGATATGAGGAACATTACCTTCCAACATCATAGTTCTAGAAGCATCTAGAATTTTTCTATTCTTTCTCTCAACAACTCTATTTTATTGAGGGGTCTGAGGACAGATAACTGTATGTTGATTCCATGCTCTTCATAGAAAGAATTGAACTCCTGAGAAGTGAATTTACCACCTCTCTCTAACCTTAAGCATGTAATCTTCAATCCTATCTAATTTTGGGCCATAGATTTGAAACTTTTAAACTTTTCCAATGCTTCATGTTTTTCTCTCAAGAAAGCAACCCATATCATCGTAGATTAATTATCAATAAGCAACATAAAGTACCTTTCTCCATGTAGACTTTTGATTCTGGAGGGACCACATAGATCGGTATACACCAACTCCAGTACTCCATTAGAATGATGTTGTTTTCTCCGAAAATAAATTCTTATCTGCTTTCCCACCTAACATTCCTTGCATAGGAAGATCTCTAACTGCTTGAGTGAAGCTTACTTTGACAATTTTATCAAAATTCACATGACATAGCCTCCTATGCCATAACCAACATACATCAACTTGAGGAATTAAACAACTTTCACTAGCAACACTCAAGTGAAAAATATTACTCTAAGTGTGAATAAGTAGAAAAGAATAAAAAACTTCTAAATGAAACATTGTATCAAAGATTAAGAAAATAATCTATTGAAAGCGTCTCATTGTCTCCTATCTTTAAATATTTATTTAGATATTGTACTCTCGTATTTAAATAAAACACTATAACTATTAAAATGACAATCTAAAGAACGAAATGATGCTGGTGCAATGATGTGAAGCTATATGATAATGCTAAATGATGAAAGAACTACCGTAACATGAATTGACATGAAAATTGATGGATGAAGCTACATGATGCAGCCATGATATGAAATCTCAATGCTGGATGCTTGATGATTGATGCTTGAATTCTTGCAGAGTAAGAGTGCATAAGCTTTGATAATTTAGATCCTTTCCTTGAAGAATGAAGTTGTATTTATAGATTTCTGGGTAGTAGAAATGCATAGGGATAGCAAAGAGAGGCTTGGATTCAATCTGGAGGATTGAATGGTGAGAGATGGATAATATTTTGGGGATTGTCTCTACCCATGAAAACACTAGGCAAGAGAAGAGGAAGGATTGATGGAAGAGGATTGAGAGATGAATTTCCAATTTGTCTCCAATTTGTCTCCAATTTGTCTCCAAACTTTTCATGAAGTTTGAAGGCATTAATTTTGACATATTTTTGACATAGTTTATACATAGGATATCTAATTTGATTCTGAGGAAATATAGAGGAATATTCTTTATGCCTTTATTTAAAATATTTTTGATTTATTTAATTTAGCCAAAGAGGGAAAAATAATTTAGAGAACAAACTATAGAAGTTGTTTATTAAATTACAATAGAAGAATATGGTAATTAATCAATAAAGTGTTTGAACTTTATTTAATTAATTTAGATTTGATGTGATAGAATAAAGTAGGGGAAATGATAATTAAATCAAACAAAGTATTTAAATTTGTTTATTTAATTAAGATGAGATAATAGAAGAATTAGAAGATTTTAAATGTGAATGTGAAAGTGAACTATATAAATAAATATTTCTATTTATTCAATAGTAGAGGAATTTAGGATAATTAATCAAATAATTTGTATTTAATTAATCGGATTCTCTAGACCAATTTTAGGTGTATACATTTTGCCCCTCTTTGAAGTGATGTGTTTACGCATTGCTTCAAAAAAAAATTTGTTGCTGCTGCCAATATTGATGAAAAAAAATCAATATGCCCTAAACATGCCCCAGATATTCATTTTCAGATGCTTGTATGATAATATGCCCCCTCGGGAGATAAATTAATGATTTTATGATTTTTTTGGATTTTTTTATTTTTAGAAAATTTCATCATGATTTGATGAAGATTCGGTGAAGAAATAATTTATCTGCGACATTGATGAAGGAATTTTAGCCCATGGATGAATTTCAATTAATTTCATAAATAAAATTAATTAAAATAAAAGAAATCCCCTCAAAAAAATCCCTTTTGAAAAGCCTATATAAGGTCAAAAATGTCATTTTCACCCTCATTTGTACTTTTTTTACTTTCAAAACCTAGTGAGAGAGACATTTGAGCCAGCTAGAGCAAGATGTTGATCCCCTAAAACACTCACGGGTTTGAGCATTTTTTACATCACCAGTGGCCGACCATCTACAGACCTCTGGTACGTACCAGTAATCCACCTCGTAATTTATACTTTTTTTATTTTCATGCCCTTTTTTCCATATACGCGTGTTTTTCATAGTTCAACGCATCAATTTTGTGTTGTAGAGCTTTTCACACTGGTGTGGCACTTTCGTTAACTGTTGTAGTGCTTTCATTAAATTTGCTAGTGGTTTCATAGAATAGTTTAGCACTTTCATAAATGAGCGCTTCAATAGATTTATTTAGCGCTTTGATGCCCGATTATAGAGCCTAGAAAGTTCTAGCGCTTTGATGCAATAAGTTGGTTCATTGATGGTTTGTTATAGCACTTTGATTAAAGCAGTGCTTTGGATGCCTGTTATAGCGCATCGAATGGCCCAAATAGCACTTTTGCTTCTTACTGCTTAGGGTGCATGTTTTAGAGCATCTGAAAGATGAAAGAGCATTTTTGATTTTTAGCGCTTTGGATGCCTGTTTCAACGCATCCATGTTAAGTTTGCAGATTTTGACATAGTTAACCTTGATTTCGTCAATTTCGATCATGTCCATTCTTCGGTTTGATATAATTTGATTATCCAAATTCCCTAATGACTGATTCTTGATGATCAATAAGACTTAATCTCATGATAGGCAAGAAATAATCCCATTATTGATGATCCTCATGATAGGTGAGGTTAGATGATGTTTGTGATGAACCTCATGATAGGTGAGGTTAGTTGATGTTTGTTTGTGAATTTTGATCAAAAATTCATACCAAAGTTTGATTGGATTTGATAATAGAATTATTTGTGATTTTTGACATAGTGTACTTATTTTTAAACCTTTCATTATGATAGGAGCATTTGGGTAACCTCTAGATGTGAGAGCAATTTCCATGGACTACTAATTTGATTCCTCATTTGACTCCTGATAAGATTCAGATCATAGCTCGATGTGGTCTATCTATTCTTCTTGATATGCCCCAGATTAGGATTAATCGGGGTCTCCTTACTACCTTGGCTGAGCGGTGGCACAATGATCATAACAACTTCCATCTACCCACCAGCAAGATGATAGTCACACCAGAGGATGTGTGGTGGATATTGTGGATACCTTTTATCAGAGAGGTCATAGTTTCTGATTCACATGATTCTGGTGGGAGAGATGCACTTTGTAGAGTATTCGAGGATCAACATATTGCAAGACTGAGTGTTCGGTAGTGGACGATGGCTAATGCTTATGCTAGTCTACTAGCAGTGCTAGCTGGATTCATCAAAGGCTTCCTTTGTCCTGATTGTAGGTCAAAGGGATTCTCTATGGGTTGGGGCTGTATTCTTGAGAGCATGGTCATGTACGTGACCAAATATGCATGGGGGATGTGTATGCTATCCCCCCTTTATCATGATTTACACTCAGTGGTGTACTTGGGAGGACGCAGCCTATTATCAAGGGTGACTCTATTATAGGTTTGGGCATGGGAGCATTTTTCCATTGCGTGACCATTTTCGGTAGTTGACACACCTGCAAGCAGAGCATATGTTTTTTGCTATAGAGGCCAACTTACCTAGTCTCAGATGGGTAAGTTAGAGCATTGGAGACGTGTCTTGGATGACTTGGAGAGTGTCATCTAGTGGCCTTATCTAGATTGTGAGCAGTGGGAGGAGGATGATGTAGTGCTCAGGTTTTTGTGTGATTCTATGTACTTGATCGATAGGACCCCTTTTGTCTTAGAGATATTTTTACTACGGAGGGTCTATAGGCAATATGATATTGTGCAGTGCATGCCTCAAGGGGTCACTCATTATGCCTGATGGTGGAGTGATACAAAAGATTGGGGACCGTGTTTGTCCTATGAGACATTAGTGGAGGGATACTGAACTCTATAGCCATTAGCTTGGGATATGTGTAAGGATATTGTAGAGGCACCCATGATAGAGGAGTATGCCTCATATTTGGCTTTGAACCCATGTCCTTAGATCACCATTCTGGATGAGCCACCACTCGATGAGGATAGCAGAGATGACACTGAGTCGAGAAGCAATGTTGAGAGAAGCATTAGGGATAGCAGCAATGATGATGGGGATGGTGGTTGTGGAGGTGGCAGAGGGGTTGGTCTAGGCAGTGTCGATCCATCTTCAAGTAGGCCTCGTAGGAGGTGAGCATTGGAGATGCCATCCATTGATCAATAGAGATAGATTGCCAGTTTATAAGTACAGGTACAGACTCTACAAGGAAAGTTAGAGCAGGCACATGGTTTACTTGTGCAGATGTAGACACAGATGCAGACTCATGCACAGTCTCATGCACAGGCATTGGCATAGGCCTAGGGATAGTTGGAAGCTATTCAGACATAGGTTGGTACCCTGACATCCGAGAGAGACAGTGCTAGGAAGATTGCCGAGAGGGCATAGGAGACTCCTAAGAGATTAAGGAGGGTAGCCAATGGTACTTTTGCTACTAATTATATGAGGGAGGTTCTGCGGGTTGGCCGAGAGGCAGAGTTCTACAGGGGTTGATATCATGATCCAGTTCATGCCAATCATAGAGTGAGTTATGCCCCTTCGAGGTCTGGTAGGACATGTACCCGGATAGTTAGTGAGGGTGTGATGCAGCCTTCATGGAGAGATCCAAGAGATCCTGGTCCATCCGGAGGTGGTGGTGGTACTAGTCCTATTATGCCTGCACCTTCTAGTAGCAAGAGACCTTAGATTTTGTTTATGATTTTGAGATATTCTTTTGAGACATGATGTACACTTCAATTCAGCTCATTTTTTATGATGTATCTTTTCTTATTTAAGACTTCATTGTATACTTGACATTTGATGATATATATGATTATGCAGTTGATTTCTATTGATCTATGATGGTTAACTATGATTCTATGATGGATGAATTTATTTTATGTGATGATTCTATGATGAATGCTTATGTATGAATATATGATGTATGGATGTATGATGTTCTAAATGATGATTTTTGTGATCAATGATATATGGATAATAATGACATGTTTTGTATATGGTAATAAGTGTGAATAATTAAACAAGAATAAAACACTTCTAAATGAAACATTGTATCAAATATTAAGCAAAAATTCTACTAAAAGCGTCTCATAGTCTCCTATCTTCAAAGATTTATTAAGCTATTTTTCTCTCAGATTTAAATAACACTATAACTGTTAAAATGACAAGATAAATAAAAAAATGATGATGATGCAATGATGTGAAGCTATGATAATGCTAAATGATAAAAGAACTACTCTGACATGAATTGACATGAAAAAATATGGATGAAGCTACAAGAGGAAACCATGATATGAAATCTAGAATGTTGGATGCTTGAATTGCTTGAGCTGGTGCATGGATCAGATTACTATGAATCTAAAATTTTTGGCATTTCTTTACAAACTGATAAGACTCTTTCTCCATACATGGCCAATAATATCCTAAACGGAGGAGTTTCTTCGCTAAATTTATACCAATCAAATGAGTGACACAAATACGCTCATGAACCTCATGTAAGGCCATTTTAGATTCATCATGTTCTAAACATCGGATTAAGATACCATCAAGACCTTGACGATATGGATGTCAGCGATTAAAATATGTCGGGCAGATTGGCGAATGAAACTGCGTTTTTGGTTCCTAGAAAGATCGGAAGGGAGGATATTGTCCTTTAGGTATGCATAGGTTTTCTCATAGACAAAGGTTTCAATGGTATCTAAATGGCATATGGTATTGGATTCTGAACTATTGTAAGAAGGACATGATACTTGTTCTACCATAAACTCATAACAACCATATTTCTCTGGAAATTGTAAGAATGAAGCAATTGTTGCCATAGCATCTGCCGCTTTTTTTTCTACCTTTAGAATTTGATCGAATTTGATATTGACAAAAAAAAAATTTAGATCATCTATTTTTTGTTTATAGGGCATCAAATTTTCATCTCTCATCTGATACTCGTCATTTACTTCATAAATGACTAGTTGAGAATCCCCATATACTTGTAATTATGTGATCTTCCATGCAATTGTGATTTTTACCCCAATGATTAATGCTTCATATTCTACCACATTATTGGTACATTGAAACATCAGTCTATAAGATTTTGGGAGGTGTGTCCTTGGGGAGTGATGAACAAAATCCCTGCTCTAGATCCCTTCTATGTATATGATCCATCAAAATACAATATCCATTGTTGTGGCATCACTGTTAGAATTTCCGCATCTGGAAACTCCATTGTCATAGGTCAATCATTTGGTAAAGGAGCCTCAACCAATTGTTCAAAGATTGCTTGACCCTTGATGTCTCTTCTTTCTACTTATTGAATATCAAACTCACTTAATAGCATGACCCATTTGGCCAGTCTACCTATTAAGGCAGCCTTACTGAGTAGATATTTTAAGGGGTCAATTTTCACTATAAGCTTGATTATGTGAGTTAGCATATAATGTCACAACTGTTGAGTAGAAAACACCACCACCAAGCAATATTTCTCAATGAAAGTGTAGTTTATTTCATAGCCATTTAAATTTATGTTGATATAGTAGATGGCGTGTTCCCTTCCTTCATAATCTTCTTCTGCTAATAATGCTTCTAAAGAGATATCGATTGTTGCAATGTATAGTATCAGAGTTCTTCCTTCTATAGGTGGCATGAGAATAGGTGGACATTAGATATTTCTTTATTTGATCGAACGTTGTTTCACACCCATTATCCCATTTCAAAACAACATTTTTGTGCAATAGATGATTGAATGGATGACTTTTGTCTGCCAGCTAAGAGATAATCTCTTGATTGATTGGAGCCTTCCCTATAGTGATCAGAGTTGACTGATATTTTTGGAAGGCGGAATTTCCATTATTGCCTTAACTTTCACTAGATCTACCTCAATGCTCTTTTTTGAGATAATGTATCCCAAGATTTTTGCTGATGTGACCCCAAAGACACATTTCTTGGGGTTTAGCCTGACATTCAATTTCTCTAGCCTGGTGAAGATTTTTCTCATAATATGCAAATTTCCTTCCCTAGTACAATATTTAGCAAGGATATCATCCATGTAATTCTCCATAAAGGTGTGCATCATATCATGAAAGATTGTGGTCATTGCTCTTTGATAGGTTGCTCCTACATTTTTCCAACCAAACGGCATGATATTCTAGCAGAAGGTTCCCCATGGACATGTAAATGTAGTCTTCTCCTAATCCTCTAGAGCTATCTTAATTTGGTTGTATTTGGAGAAACCATCCATTATTGAAAACATGGCATGCCCTGCTATTAAGTATATAATAATGTCTATATTAGGTAATGGGAAATCATCCTTTGGGAATGCTTTATTCAGGTCCCTAAAATCTGTACATATCCTGATGCTATTGTTCGGCTTTGAGATAGATACAATGTTTGATATCCATTCGGCATAATCAATATACCTTATGAATCCAGCATCTAATACTTTCTTTAGCTTAGCCTTTACCATTAATGCGATATGGGGATGCATTTTTCTCAAATTTTTCTTTATAGGCTTGATTTCTGTAGGTAAAGACAAATGATGCATGAGAAGGTTTGGATCCAAGATTGGCATATCAAAATATGACCAAGCAAAGTTAATGCTTCTTTCCTTAAATAATTTGATAAATTCTAGTCTCTCTTGATCTATCATAGATTCTACCAGATGTAAGATTTTCACTCTTTCTTCAGTGCCAATGTTTACTGACTATGTTGGCTCCACCAGAATTGATGACTGTTCATGATAATTCTCTAGAAGAGTGTCAAATCTCCCATCTTTTGGTGCCTCAGAGAGGTTTTCACCGTCAAATGTGTTCTTTATTTTTTCTTTTTCAAGATCTAATGCTGCCATAGAATGGTTTTCACCATTAGATCTATTATCCCTATTTTTAGTTTTACAATTGGAAGATTTGACACCCTTCTGCCCAGTCACGTTGTTATGAGAATGATGAATAGAACTTGTACTAGGTTCATCATAACATAGGAAATTTACGATGGCATCATCGTTTGCAAATATGGGTACATTTATAGGTTCAACAGGTTCCCAATCAATAAGTTCGGGATGGACTAAAGACATTAAGTCATCAAATTGACTTAGGTAAATGGGGGTAAGGGTTAGTATAGCTATGTCATTATTAGGTATGTCGAGATCAATGATGGTACCCTCTTCAATATTGTCTAGTTCACTTGATGTCTGTTCATCCCCACTTGAGTCATCGTTATTTAGTGATCTTGATGCAAATGGTCTAGACCCAGAGCTCTGTCCCTCCTCATGTGTAGGTGCATATTGTTTTATTACATCAATTTGAATATCTGTGTAAGATATATCGAAACACAAATCCCATTCATATTCATTAGAATCTATTTTAGAGCTATCTCTAACCTAAAGGATTATTTCAACAACCTTCTTTGTCCTTTCTTGTTTTTGTTCTTCAGAGTATCCCACTCCTGTCTTATCTTTTGAATGAAGAGTAAGAGGTCGAATAGGTTCCACGATTCCTTCCTTCCTTTTTCCAACAAGTCCTTGTCCTTCATAACCCATTTTTTCTAGGATAGCCTTCCCTTTTCCATATTTGTCTGTATTGATATTGATATTTGTTGATGTCAATGGTTCATCTTTGTATAACCAATCGAGGATAGCCTTTTTTATTTATTTGTCCTCTATATTACCAGATTTTACAAATATTTCTTCTAGAACTGTGACAAGTAGTGATGTTTGATGTTCTACCATTTATGGTTGGCCATATATCTTTGGAGATGGCATCAATTGTGAAAGATTGAGTGATTTCTCAATAGCATATTGTCCCATTCCCTTGTCTATCAGCTGGACCTATTCCTAAAATATCTTTGATAAAAAAGTTTGGGGATCTAGATTGTCTATTAATTGACTGTCAACAAGACTTGTATCTTTTGGTTTATCATTTTTCTCTACCCACTTGGTGGTGATATTTGGACGTTTCTCCTCATTTGATGACTTTGAACTGGATTCTTCCCTATTGTGAGGAACAAAGGTATCTTGAGAGATTCTAAGTGTGTCACAATGCTAAGGATGATTATAATCGGCTGATATAATCACCTCTTGTCCATTTAGTAGGAATTTTAAGCATTAGTGATATATGGAAGGCAATGCCTACATTTCATGGATCAATGGGCATCCTAAGAGTATGTTGTAAGTTAACTCTTTTTCCAGTACTTGGCATGCTATGTGTTTCATCATCAGTCCCACTTGAATGGGTAACACAATCAGTCCCTTAGAAGATCTCTCTTCCTCATCATATGCCTTTATTTTAATTTTCCTTTGGGTATCAATAACATCATCTGAATACCCTAGTGCATGGATTAACTTTAGAGTGCAAATGTTCAAACTAGCTCCCCCATCTATTAAGACTCTTTTGACTCGATGATTGTGGATCAAGACTTCGATAGGGAGTGTTGTGTTATGGGGATGGTTAGGTGACACATCATCTTGTTCAGAGAATGATAGATAGTGTGGTGTAGTCAAATACCCCACCATAGCCTGAAATTGGCAAACATCTAGATTTTTCAGTACCATAGTCGCAACTAGCGCTTGTTCTAAAACCTCCTTATGTGATGGTGATATTCTGAGGAGTTCTAGTATTGATATCTGCATTGGAATTTTTTGAAGCTGATCAACAATGTTATAATGAGATGGAGGTGGAGTTGTGTTTTTAGGCGCAACTCCCTTTAAGACTACCTTGGATTTCCCCCTTTTCATTACATTTGTTGGTTGATAGTCTTGTCGTTCTCTAATTTTTAAAACATTTATTTGATTTTTAGAGACTTGTATGCTTGGGAGAAAATCCAAAGGGGTAGTGTCATTGGTTTTGTGTTCGTCCATGTGATGATCAATGGTATTATCATTTTCCTATTCAGTGAGACAAAGGATCATTTTATCGAAGACATGATTGATATTTTTACCTTTGTTGTTCGTAGAAGATGATGCTCTTTTGTCATAGTTTGGTAAAGGGTCCTTGAAGTCTATATGATCATTATTGTTTTGGTGTCCCTCTACATATATCTTGTTATTGTCAATTAGATCTTGAACTGCGTGTTTTAACTCCATGCAATCATTAGTTTTGTGGCATTTATTGTTGTGGAAGTTGCAATAATCTATGTCATTCCACCATGGTAGTTTGACCTTTGGATCTGAGAATCTTGCTTCCCGCATAGTGATAAGACTACTTGTGACTAGTTCTTTCATTGTTGATTCTAATGTTTGTCCTAAGGGTGTGAACTAATGCCGGTTTGATGATTTTTGGTATGTTTGCAGTTTTGTGATTTCGTTGTTTTGAATAATATTTGACTTGATGATTTGATCGTTGTTTTGATTTGTTTTTGAAGTAGAGGTTGTCAAGTTGAAAATTGGTTTGGCATTTTGTGAATCACTTGTTGTTTCATTGGTCCTCGTATTTTTGTTCTTTTGCCAAAATTTTGGTTTGTCATTGTTGAGGTATTGATTTGACAAGTTTGTATTATTTGATTTGTCGTTGAAATGTTTAATAGCCCCTCTTTTGACCAACACTTATTCAATCTTAAGACCATTTTCTATCAAATTTTCGAACATAGGAGGACAGTGTAATTCAAGTCTGTAAATCATCTCATTTGTCAAATTTTCCATGAAAAAATACATTTTCTCTTCCTCAGGAATGGATCGAGGATATCTAGCGAATAGTTGTCGCCATCTTTGTAGAAAGGACAAGAATGTCTCCCCTTTATTTTGTTTCATGTTATACAGATCCTTTATCGTGACATCATTTTGGATGTTAAAAGAATATTGGGAGATGAACCTATTGACAATTTCTTCAAAGGTTCTAATTCTTGGTTATAATTTGGAAAACCATTCCATACATGAACCTCCCAAGCTTCTTTAGAATAATCTCATCAGGTAATTTTCCTCTTGAGAAAACTAGTCTCATGGTTTTGAATTTGCGGATATGATCGATTGGATCTGTCTTTCAATTGTATTTTTCATACTTGGGGAGTTCACAGTGTTGAGGAAAAGGTATCATGTCGACTGTTGAGTCAAAACAATAAGGAAAAATGTCTTGTACTGCATACCTTTTGGTGTTTCCTTTTGTCATGTCAGGTCTTGTATTTTTTGTTGTAAGATTTTCATTTGGGATGTTAAGGAAATAACCAGATCTACACCTTGTGTGTGTTGTGGTATTTGGTTTCATTTGTTCCAGGTGCTTCTCTAAAGTGATTTGCATCAAAGTATTTGGAAAGCTTAGCACTTGATTCAACCAACATTAAGAGGTATTTCTCCGTGTCCTGCTCTAAGATCTTTTCCATGAATTTATGGAATTTTGGATCCTTTTGGGTTTTTTGTATGTCTTTTGGAGTTATTTCATTTTTGTCACTTTGATTTAGACTATTCCAAGGATTTTCCTCTGCCATTGTATTTTATTTTTCAAGTTCCTTTTCTAAGAACCTTTTTTTTTGTAACCTGGTGAAGATTGGCATACAAGTGTTATGTTCTTTCTACCAAACTTTGATCTTTTATGTTGGAAAATGTCAAGTGAATTTTTAACAAAGTCAAATAAGATGATATATCTTATTGATAAGACTAGGTTAAAATTTTTTATTACTATGCCTTGTTTTGTGATAATAGGATGATAATATCCTAATGATGAAACTTTAGTGTAATAATTGAGATTTTGTTTTGATTTGACACTTTATGATTTGCAAGATCTACATTTTAGTTGAAAAGACTGGAAACTTCTAGGAACCTATCTGGTTTTGGTTTCTAGACAATGACTCTGTTAAAAAGATACTTTTATTTTGATAAAAATCCATGTTTAGATGACAGGCAAACTGACAAATATGTTTTGGAACTCTTTGTTTTAAATGCGCTAAAACAAAGTTCAGAAGCACTAAACGAGGTTTTGGAAGTGCTATTTCACAGAAGCGCTGAAACAGAGTTCAAAAGTGCTGAAATAGATGATGGAAGCGCTATCTTTATGGATGCACTAAAACATTGCTCGAAAGCGCTGAAACAGTGCTCAGAAGCGCTATTCTGTGGAAGCGCTATACTAGTGCTCGGTAGTGCTGAAACAATTCTTGAAAGAACTAGTTTATGGAAGTGCTAAAATAGTGCTTGCAAGCGCTATTTTATGGAAGTGCTAAAATAGAGTCCCAAAGCACTAAAATAGATTTCCAGAGCGCTAAAATGGAGGGTTGATGTTTTAGACTCTTTTATTGCAAAATTTGACTTGGCCTTGTGGCATTTTCTATCAGCGATTATGGGATGTAGGAATGATGTATGCATTGACTATGATTATGATATTGTGTGAGGGCTCTCCTTTGGAAGAAATCTCATGAATAAAGAGGTTCTACGGTGTAATCAAGTTTATGACCTCTAGCAAAATTGTGATACCTATGAATGAAGGTTTTGTGTTGTAACAAGATCTTTCGAATTTGATATAAGAAATGCCTTTTTCTCAAAATATTTTGGTAACCAAGTGGCCTTTTGGGTTTGTTGACTTTGATGGTTTTCTTGAAAAACTTGGTTGATTTCCACTCTCAAATAATGAATTTTTCTAACCTGATTTGACTTGCAATTTTTTGGATGAACTTTTATTTGATTTTTATTGATTTTCATAAACACAACAAGCAAATTTTAGAATGATTGTTTTAGAATCTAAACAGATAGTGTATAATCAAGAACCAAGAATGGTCCTTATTGATTTTCACTAGTTTGTTGAACAAAAATACAATTCAGATAGACTCACTCTTAAGGTCAAAAAGGTCATCATTATACTCAACAGGCCACATCTTAAAATTGTGTTGACTCACACAACCGTGTCACCCCCTAGAGGGCACTCATGTTTTTGTTGTTTCTAGGTGCATACTCAAAGTTGGATTTCTCATCCTCTAGGAAAATGGTCATTGGCAATTATATGGTGAGTGTCTTTGGGGCAGATTCTTCCCTCCCCTTGCACCGTGAGTATTACAATGTCTGGTTACTAACTCAGCTAGATACTACACTATGGTTCATAGATAGGGTTTCTGTGCAGTGCAAAAAATGATAAACTCCCTCAGGAGACCTCCCAATCTTTAGAACAAAGATTTTGGGGATGGTTATCTTGCACACTACCATCAAGTTGGACTTTCATCAACAACTTGCATTTTGATTAGAGTGGGTTGGAATCCTTGGCTTTAGGCATTCCCACTTAGGTCATTCCCATAGGGTGAGTACTTTTTCCCACTACGGCAGGCCTTCTAAAGGTTTTAAACAAAACATAAATTTGCATGAAAATAAAGGATGAGTCTGGCACTTTGATCACCTAGTTAAGGGGAGAGAATAAGCCTATCACCACACAAGCACAACAGATGAATGATTCGTTTTAAGCCGAAAAGAAAAATTTTTCTAATCTATGTGAAGATTTTGCTCCACAAAAATCACGGTGTCCATTTTAACTGATTTAGAAAAAGTGTGATGGCTACCCTAGGATTGATAAATTTTAAACTAGAAATGGCTACCCTAGGATTGATAAATTTTAAACCAAATGACTATCCTAGGATTGGTTCATTTTATTCCAAATGTATCAAAATGAAATTCTAGCCATGGTTGTGTCAGATCCAGATAAAAAATTACAAAAGTGCTAAAACAATCAATGAAAATGCAATAGTTTTTCACAAATGCGCTAAAACTGAAAGTGCTAAAATAGAGTATCGAAGTGCCAAATTTGTTTGCGGAAGCGCTATATCAGCTATACTAGAGATGGGTGACCAATGCGTCAAAATAATTCATGGAAGTGCTATAGTAGAAGTGCTAAAACTTTTAAAGGATGTGCTATAGTTTCACAGAAGCGTCAAAAAAGAGCACGAAAGTGCCATAGTTTTCCATGAATGCGGTATAGTTTTTGATGGAAGCACTATAGCTATTGATGGAAGAGCTGAAATAGAACACACCAGAAACCTGCACGACACTTTTCAGAAAAAATTGCAAAATATGGGGTTAATGCCCCACAGTGGGTGCCAAATTGTAAGTGTGAATAAGTAGAAATGAATAAAACACTTCTAAATGAAACATTGTATCAAAGATTAAGCAAATAATCTACTGAAAGCATCTCATTGTATCCTATCTTTAAAGATTTATTAAGCTATCGTGCTCTCATATTTAAATAAAACACTATAATTGTTAAAATGACAATCTAAAGAATAGAATGATGCTGATGTAATGATGTGAAGCTATATGATAATGCTAAATGATAAAAGAACTATTGTAACATGAATTGACATGAAAATTGATGGATGAAGCTACAAGAGGCAGCCATGATATGAAATCTCAATGTTGGATGCTTGAATTCGTGCATAGTAAGAGTGCATACGCTTTGATAATCTGGATCCTTTCCTTGAAGAATGAAGTTGTATTTATAGATTTCCCGACAGCAGAAATGCATAGGGATAGCAAAGAGAGCTTTGGATTCAATATGGAGGATTGAATGGTGAGAGATGGAGGAGATGGAGAAGATTTTGGGGATTGTATCTACCCATGAAAACACTAGGCAAGAGAAGAGGAAGGATTGATGGAAGAGGATTGAGAGATGAATTTCCAATTTGTCTCCAAAACTTCCCGTGAAGTTTGAAGGCATTAATTTTGACATATTTTTGACATAATCTAGACATAGGATATCTAATTTGATTTTGAGGAAATATAGAGGAATAGTCTTTATGCCTTTATTTAAAATATTTTTGATTTATTGAAATTAGCCAAAGAGGGATAAAGAATTTAATAGAACAAACTATAGAAGTTGTTTAATAAATTAAAATAGAAGAATATGGTAATTAATCAATAAAGTGTTTGACCTTTATTTAATTAATTGAGATTTGATGTGATAGAATAAAGTAGGGGAAATGATAATTAAATCAAACAAAGTATTCAATTTTTTTTATTTAATTAAGATGATATAATAGAAGAATTAGAAGATTTTAAATGTGAATGTGAATTTGAATGTGAACTATATAAATAAATATTTCTATTTATTCAATAGTAGAGGAATTTAGGATAATTAATCAAATAATTTATATTTAATTAATCGGATTCTCCAGACCAATTTTAGGTGTATACAATTACCTATTGTCTTTGTACCTAAAGCAATTACATTTCCGGAAGCTCAATTTTTGCTGCAAGAGATTTCTCAATATTCTTATCACTACTAGAATCAGTGGACACCGTACAATTTTCCTTTATAGAAATGAATACCCATCCATCTTCATTTTAATTTTTTTTATCAAATTCATCATCAGTAACACCTTTTTCAGCATAATAACATTTCTTTTGAAATCTATACTTATCAGGTCTGAACCTAGGAACTCTTTCAGGACACCTTGATGCAAATGACCTATCTTATTGCAAGAGAAAAATTTCAGAAACTTTCCTTTATACTTACCTTTTCCTCTAGTTTCTTTCTTCATAATCAATGCTTCCAGCTCTTCTAGATCTCTTTCTTCATCTTCAATTTGTTTCATCTCATCTTCATACTTGAATGTCTTTCTAGAACTTTCTCCTGGATCATATCTCTATTGGTTTCTTCTAGATACAATAGCTTTAAATGGAGATTTTGTCTTAGGAGTAGATTCACCAAATTCACTTATTTCAAAGGTAACAAGCTTACCAACCAACATGTCTCTTGTCACATTTTTTACTCTCCTGAGTTCTTCAATAGAATGAGCTTTTTTTTTGTAAGAAGTAGGCAATGCTCTAAGCACTTTAGCCACAATCTCTTCTTCATCCAAGATTCCACTGATACATCTAATGCCCATCACTAGTTCATTCACTTTTTGCATGCAAGAAATAATGTTTTCATCTTCACTCATTTTCAAGTTTTCCCACTTGCCTTTCAGACTTTGTAGCTTAGCAACTTTCACTTGTGCATCTCCTTCATACAATGTCTCCAACTTCTTCCAAATCTCATATATTTTTTTTAGACACATTACATTTGTCATCTTTGAATATGTCAAAGCACTCAATTATGATTCTATAGCCCTGATATTTGTTTCAGCTTATTTGATCTCATCAGGAGTAGAGGGACCATTTCGAGGAATAATATATTTGTGCTTTGTAATATTCCAGAAGGGATCACCAATGCACTTCAAATGACACTCCATTCTAGCTTTCCACAAAGAGTAGTTTGTTCCATCGAATCTAGGACTATCCTTCTTGTATGATGCCATCTCAGATCACCTCAAGCTTTTAAAATTCTTTAGAGGAACCTGATCTGATACCAATTGTTGGAAAAACAAGAATAGACAACTGAGAGGGGGGTGAATCAGTTGTCACATAATTTAACACTTATTTATCTTTATTAACCTTTATTCTTGGATTTGATAATTAACAGTAAAAGCATGAATTAATAACACATTATGAACACAAGAACACCAAGATTTTATACATGGAAACCCTATTAGGGGAAAAACCACGGTGGATGTTAGTCCACAATATTATACCCTGTTAGAAGTATAATGAAAATGAATAAGGAATGCACATGCATTCAGGCATACTGCCTAGAGCTCATTGCTCAAAAGGGAAGGCTCACTTCCTTATAGGAACATTGAGATTAAATCCATCTGAAGAGGTTTAATTGAGAAATTAGCTTCTATAAAACCTTGATGATAGTTCTAGTTAGGCACATAAATACTTCTTCACACTTCACTCAATCTTCTTCACACTCTACTCTACAATCGAATGATCTAATCATTATTCATGCATTTTGCATTCACACTTCTCATACATACATCGAGCACACTCCAAAATGAAGAAACAATCGCTCTTATATATCTGCTACATGGAATTACATCAACAACTCGAGCCAAAAATAAATGAATAAATTACAAATTGTCGACCTAATTCATGAACAAATCTCAATGCGCACCAATCGAAGTCGATCACAACATAATGAAGACCTAAAATAAATTCCTCAAACATTCCAAACATTAAAATATTAATCCACAAGGATCTGCAACATGCTAATACCACCATGTCAGTCAAGAACATGAAAACTCAAGCACACAATGGAAAAATATTCGATCATGATCCAACAATCAATGCGGACATGCAACAAGGATACAAAATGATCTAGAAATATCAATGAAAGTTGCAGAAGCATACACAACAATTGAAATTACTAGAATCACGTTCTCTTCTTCTAGAAACATCAACTATAGTAATAGAATAACTATAGGAACACAAAAACACACAACTTGCAGAAATCTTAATGCGCACCTCTGAAAATTCTAGAGTATAAACTAGATAGGCTCATCAACAAACCCTTTAAAATGCAACACTTGAATAGCAACATACTGAATTTTCTACCACACTGAACTTCACAGTACTTCACAGCTTCACAGACAACCTTCAATATATTTATTATAACTTTCTCAATATCCTCGACATATACAGCCTTCAAAATCATCAATGCTAATAGTGTTGACATCAATGACAACCACATATCAGCAACACAACCACAACATCCAACATGAGCCTCCTTCTAGACAGTGAGTCCTATCTATAAGCAGTGAGCCTTTGTATATGGATAGTGAGTGTTTTTTGGGCAGTGAGCCTTTGTATCTGGTATTGCATTACTATTATATTGTGAGTTAATCCTCATCGTGGTTTTTCTCTCATTGGATTTTCCACATAAATCTGGTGTCTTTGGTGTTTTCTTTTTGTTATCTTCATTTCATGTTTCTACTTAATAACAAATTAAAGATAAAGTAGAATATATTGAGGTTAGAAGTAAAAGTAATTTGGTACAATTGATTCATCCCCCCTCTCAGTTGTCTAATTCATTTCAACAAGAAGTTGTCTACTTCTCAAATATAATTCACACTTAGAGCATGAGAATGAAAAACCTCATAACTTTGAAACCTTTTTATAGAATCTGATTTGATGAATGGCTAATGACTGTGAAAATGAACAAATCACAATATAATTACTTATCTTGGTCCAATGCCTAATCCTTAGAATGGATTCAATATCACTACATACACATGATAGTAATTTCCAAACCTGACAATATATGAAGCTCTAAAATGTTGCATTACAGTATTTCAACATTGTTTTCTAACCCTTACTTCTTACTAGAATCCTAGTATTAAGTTCAATGAAAATTTACAGCTATATTCAAGTATCTACATCAATTCCTTGAATTAACACACAAGAATAAAGCCATACATCCATCTGAAATTGACAGAGACAAATAAGATAACCTTGATTATATAATTCATAACTTGTGAAAATAGTACATAGGAGAGAAAAATGGTGTTGAACTTGCTATATTAATATTCAGTATTTCCAATATTACCATCGATATTACATATGCAATATTGATAGACCAGGACCTAAGATAAATTGCTAGACTAACTAGTAACCCCTTTTTTTATCCATGTATGTCTAGAAACTTGAATATTTAATTACCCAACCTCCTATTTCAAGCCCTGGAAACCCATTTATAAAGAAATGCGTGCAAACAAGCGACAGGCCGAAATGAAATTACATTTTCATTTGAGGCAAATTTTCACCCTAATTTCAAAGATATTCTCCAAATGGTTACACTCAACCATTTCAAAATGAGGGGAAGCAAAAGATAAAAAAATTCATGTAGTCGATTGAAGAAGATGAGATAGCCTTTCAAAAAGCACCGTTCGTTGATGCAAATCATCGAAAACCCATGTCCATGTAGACCAAATAATATTCTCCACAAGTACTAGAGGAAAAAACCTACACATTTCTTGGAGAAAAGTATATTTGTCATTGAGGATATAGAGACCAACACCTCAGCATCACACCAATCCAAAATATCTCCACATCAACACCGAAGACAAAAAGTGATATGCATAATGAAGTGGACGACCCTAATGTATTGGAAATGGTCTCATTGAGAACAAAAATTGGGATGAGATGCTACTCTGATTCGTCAACATCAAAGTATGCTCGCCCTCTATGTGCTCACGCTAAAACTAGAGGAGAAACTAGTTGTCCCTCATTGGAATCCTCATATGGTACCAGAGAAAGCATAAAGTAGCTATACTTTGGGTCAGTATCTCCTCCATCGCCTGAAGGGATATCAAAGATCTCAATAGGAGAGTCATGCTTCCCTAAATAAGCCTTGTAATATTTGTTTCTTTTCTTTACCTTCTTCTTAGGCTTAACCAACTCCTTCCCTTTAAATTTAATAAATTCTTCATAAATAATTTGGATCCTTAGATTATAGGTGCTCACAACACAACCCTTCTTGTTCTTTCCCTAGGCCTTTCTCTTGCCCTTTGGTGATGTGGGAGCCCTGGGTGTCTCATACTTAGTAACACAAATGTCTTCTTTAAAGTCAAATACAATGAACCTTCTTGACCTCCTAATGGGTTGCACATAAACACCTAACTTATCCATCTCTTGAAAACTCAGGAAAATAGCCAACCGCCAACTAATGAAAAGGCACACCAACCAGAAACCTAGAACCAGAACATAAAACCCCAAAAACCAAACAATTTCAAGAAGACCCAGAGAATTAAATTATCACACCAAGAAATGCATGATGCAAAATAAATCCTACATGAAAACAAACTTACCAAGGATAAAAACCTGAAAGCCTCTACAATTGAAGATTAAAAACTCACACGCTGCCTCGTTCTAGCTTACACTTCACAATTCACGAAGGCTGCAAATGGTGAAATAAATCAAAAAGAAATTTGTATTAAGTAGAAAAATTAGGAGTGTGTAGACATTAATAATAAAGTGGTGCCTCATGCAAGTGAGCTGACAACTCAGTTGAACAACTTTGAAACTGGGTCATCGATCCTTCCGGATTTAAAACATCATGAATGGTGAACATCAAGTGTTGTTTCTAGATTTTACAACCCGTGCCTCAAACAAGGTGATATCACCGCAAGAAGTTGTCATGTTTTTCATTTAACTTCATTAGTCACCTCTAATCTGACAATTACCATCCATCGCCATGTTGTTCCATGCTCATTATTTCATATTGATGAAGTAGAAAGAGCTGACAAATGAAAGAACAATAATTCAACATTCCATCACCCATCGCAGATCTGCCCCAATCCTCCAAGGTTAAATTAGTGACAAGAGAACCAAAACAATGGAATTACAACCATTAGATTATTGTCCCTTGTGGAGATTCTTATCTCACATCGTGCTTCATTGATATATTTCATCTCCTACAATTTCTAATAGTGATGTGAGCATTCACGCGATAAGATCTCAGCCATCGGATATAAGACCCATCCTTGATCATGTTCCCTTTCCATCACGCATCACCAATTCATGCTTCATTCTCTAGATCACATCAGCTATGAGAGATAAGGTGATGGAGAAAAATTAAGACACGTGCAATTGCATGAAAATAAAAGGCACCAGATACATCACTCACAAGAGCAACTTAGATTAGTGAAAGAGAGCCTGAACAAATGACCTCATCGCTCATTGCTAATTTGAGACTTCAATCTTAAAAATAATCCATGATGAGTGATAGGAGGAAATAAAAAAAGTACCAGAGGCCATCGTGTATCACTAATCCACTTTACAAAATATATGAGCAATTAGAAATACAAGAGAAAATAGCAATAACATATAGAACAAGTCCATCGCCCATCATGGATACAACATCAAATATTCAAAACAAATCCGTGATGCACAAAATGAAGGCAACACTACTCATCGCTTATTGCTCATTTGAAATCACATTTCAAAAGCCATCAACGATGAGCGATATAAGAGATGGTGAATGAGACTTTAAGTGAATAATTTTAGCATCTTCTCGCAAGTTGTTTTAAAAGGGGGGAGTTTCCTAGAATGATGAATAAAAGGCCTTAATGAACATTGAAACATATTTTTCAAGGATGTAAAGGCCAAACAAGGTCAATCGCTTAACCTTGTAAAATAAAAGAATTTTAGACCTAAGCATAAGGGGCTAGTAATTTCACGAGCTCATATGACATAAGATGTTATAGGATGATCGGGAATGAGAAATAAAAAGTCAACGAGAGAACATAACACCAACTAGGCCAAAGACTTAGGTTTCCAAAACAGACCAAAGAAAATTCCCAGGCAAGAGCCATGAGAAAAACCTTAAGTCTAGGCACACTGAAACTGGCTAAAAAATTTTAGAGTTAAAAAAATAGAACCAAAACTTTAGGGGTTCCATCATATTTAATGCACTCAAAATAAGGGGGTGATCCCACAATAGTGGTTTACAATTTTTGGCCAAACTAGACACTGCAATTATTATTTTTAACTAAATCTTCATATTTAGGAACCTATAGCGATTAAACCATGAGGACTTTGAAGATGATGCAAACTAGAGTCTCATCACATTTTGTCTGTAGATTCTAAAAATATTTTTTTCAAAATTTTTGGAATTAGATTGCACTTTTTTTTCCATCTCCCACAAAAATTGGTTTTTTTCAGAAATCAACATTTTTAAAAAGTGACGCTCACTGTATACAACATTTTTTTTTTTGTATGAAGGATAAAATTCTAATTTTTTCGAATTTAGATTTTTTACTACGATATCTAGCACTTTCATTTGGTTTCATAGTTATTTATTGAATATTTTTTCCTTAATCAAGTTTCAAAGTCAAACCAATTGCAATTCAAACATAGGCGGACTGTATACAACATAACTTTTGTTGTATGAATCAAAATTCAATTTTTATTTTTTTTAATGGATCAAGGACATCAATACCCAGCCTCAAAATATTTTTTTAAAATTTTCATTTTGATAATCTGCTATTTTTCCACATATGCAAACCAAAGATTTTAATTTTCAGTGAAAAACCTATGTTTAATAAAACTAAACAATAAAATACATAATAAAAGCAAACCATATTAAAATTATATTTGACGGATAGCTCATTCTGAGGACTATTATTATCTAGTTGGGTTTCTGATGTTTTTTGCATTCTCATTTTCAAATTGAGCTTCGAAAGAAATTTTTTTACAAAAAAGTTTGATTTTTTGGGGAGATAGGGGAAAAAGGGTGTTCGGCCGAACATAGGTTCGGCCGAACCTATGTTCGGCCAAACCTCTTTAAAATAATAAATGAAAATATTTTAAAAGGGTTCATTCGAACCACACAAAATTGGTTTGGCTGAAACCCCTCAGTATACATCCGAAAGTCAAACAACTTTTCCAAGGTTTGTTTGCGTTTTTCCGAGCTCCTGTGTAAATGATGGCAACCCTCATGCTTCCAAGCCTGTTAGTTGAAAAAGACATTTCACAGGTAAAAAAATGATGAATATTTTGATAATGTTTGTTATTGTTGTATTTGTTTTTACTGTTGTAATTTTTTTCAAGTTTTTTAAGTCTTTTCAAGTTTTTGTAACATATTTTTTGCATTTTGGAGGAAAATTTGTTATTAGTTTAAATCAATCATTTGTATTTTGAAGAAGAAAATGGGACAAAAATAAAAAAGAAAAAACAAAGCTCAACGAAAATTTTCAAAAGATAAAGAAGAAAATAGACACAAACAAAACTTGACAAATTATCATAGAAGGAAACAAGGTACGTGTTTATTTCTTCTCTTTCTCGTCAAATATGGGTAAATTTATTTATTTACAATTTAGTGGGTTTATCATATATTTTATCTAGCAACAAGGAAAAATGCATCAAATAATTGATATATAAGAAAATTGAAGGTTCCTCATTTCAATTTTTTTGAAATGAAAACTCAAATGCACATCATCAATGAGTTCTATAAAACTAAAATCTGCAAGTTATCACTAGATTTTATGAATCCTTATACTAAATATTTTACTAGTTTTGATCTACAATATATTCTCTTTATTTGTATTTTTTGTAGCACCCAATTTTTCATCTATCTATATTAATGTCCTTCTTTAAATTCTTATATTTATTTCATCCAATTGTGCATCATCAATTATATAGATATGGTAGAAACACCATCTTTCACGAGTATTTCCTCCTCTATCTTGGTATCTCCCTTTGTATCAATACATGAAAATAAATAGTAGGGAAATCATTATGTATAACCAAATTGGATAAAAGAAGATGACACAAGATAATTCAACAAAATAGAATTTCTAAACTCATCTAAAAGACCTAAATAGTGATAATTAGTTGAGAAGGTGGGGATAGCTCAAACACCCCACAAACACACAAAAATTCGTAAAAATTATAAGTATTATAATAAATAGAATCATATTAAATTTAACAATAACTATTTTTGGATTAGGATAGATTTAACAAGAAGTACGATGAATATACACATAAAACATACATTAACTAAATAAGTTTATATGTGCGGAACATATAATGTAGAAGTATGTATCTAAAATAATATTTTCTAAATTTTCTAACACATAATCTAACATAGAATTAGAATATTCTTCATAACAATGAAATAATTCATAAAGAAATAAACATATTGATAGTAAAAATAAAAATGTATTGAATTTGATTACCTAAATAAAAAGTTGAAAGTTTTAACTAACTTTATTCCTAGATAAGATTAATAACACAAAAATACTATCCAAAATAGATAAATAAACAAGTGTAAATGGTCTTATCTAAATTGGTTTCACCTATATAAACTATGCAAGCTTATTTTTCCTATAAAAAAAAAGTACTATGTTTTTATTAAACAAAATATTAAAAATGGGATTTAATTATAAACAAAGAAAAACCTAGAATGAGAGTTGAGAAATAGATATCTTGAATCATGTGATAGGAATCTAGAATATGAATCAATAGAAGATAATAAAAATTAAATCATGTTTCCTAGATGGTAGCATGACTACATTAAGGTCTATATGACTACATAGATTTTTGTTGTACATAAAAAATACCAGTTTATACAAAAAATTGAAAGTCTATAAAATAAGAATAAAATACACAACCAATAACAAGAAACTAAATAGTAGAATAACACAAAATTTTTGTAAATTAAATTAAATGATATAAAATGGTCATAATGTTATTTAAACTAAGCTCTAAGATAATATAATTATGATAGATAGGAAAAGACACAAAACCTTCATATGAAGAGATTTCCAAGAATACATGTACCTAGTGCCACAAAGGGAAAGGGGTGAATTTTTGTTATCTTCCCAATATTGTCAAATCCCTAATTTGGTATTTTTACCTCCACAAATAATCAAATAAAAAGACATTAGATTAATATGGTTGCACTCTTATCCTATGTGCATCTAGAACTAAGATGAGTACAACATAAAAAATATATATAATCTATAGCAATAAGTGTATCCCTTAGATATATGAAAAAAGAAAATTTGAGAAGATGGATCAACAAGCATTTCCAAGAGAGATATGAATCTACAAGAAGAAATATGAAAATTTGTGATTATGATATTTTCTTAGGTAGCTTCCTCAATGAATATAGCCATCTAAATATGTCATCTTCTTCTACATCTCTTTCTTTTGCTATCTTCTTGTCATAATCTTAATCTATATTCATATTCAAAGTTATATGCACTATCTAGCCCTCCATGTATAAAATATTAATTCTTCTTTTTGGGAGTCAAAGATTTCATTGCATTCTACATGAGCCAATTTGATATTAAACAAAATTTTAAAAGCACCAAAGAGTCCTTTTGAATGTAAAACACCGCAAAATTTATTTTTCCTTTAAACCCAATAGGTTGACCTTTATATTAAATACCATGTGCTAATGAAAATTTTGGATCTTCTCCCTCATCTAGTACTACTATATCATAAGGAGTATCATGTAAATTTGGTTTCCCAAGCTCCTCCCAATTTATTTTAAGAATAATTTTAACATTTAAGTTCCCAAGTTTATTAATATATTTTTCATCCATAAAAATGAGTTCTATATGATTGTTCCCATTTAAAAATATTAAGATGTGAAAGAGATGCATTTTGTTGTAATTATCATTTTCTTAGAATTAATGTATATTCTAACATGTTCCAAGCCAAAAATTAAATTATGAGTGTTGAAATTTATATATATTTGTTGTTTTCCAACTTGAAAATTAGATTTTGGTCAGTATTAATAGATAGGGATTGAAGGTTGAGACATAAATCCTAACGATCTCTCGTAATGGGATACCTTATCTAGAAGAAAAATAAAATATTTAAATTTACTAGATCATCTTGAATATCTACTTAGGTACAAAGAGGCTCATGGACTTACCACACTATCTAATATTTTTGTCTCGGTTTTCTATCTTCTTTTTTAGTTTTTTTTTCCTCTTTTCTTTATTTCTAGATTAGAGTTTTTTTTGTTTGTGCTACCAATCTGTTTGTTTTAGCATGTGTCCAGCTGGAATTAGCTAAATGTTATTTTAATTGTTTTTTTCTTTACAAATTGCATTTTACATGCATTGGTTAAAAAAGAACAGACATGCAAATGCATATGGGTTAAAAAGAACAACACACTTTGTTTTTCATTGGGTTTAAAATTAACTCTTAGATAGAAAACACTAAAAATGGTTGAAATTAACCCCTTTGCTTGACAAACACTACAAATGGATAAAATGAACCTTGTGCATTCTCTGTTTGTTCACATTTTGATTTTGGTTAAAAAAGAACACCATGCGAGTGTGATTTGAAATATTCATGTGCTCTCTCTTTGTTTTTAAACAAAGATCAATTGAACTATGAATATTTTGGTTCGCTTTTGTTAAGCCTTAGATCTTGGGCCTACTTTGGTGGGAAAAAGTACTCACCCCAAAGTGACTCAAACCAAGAATGTGCTAAAGCCAAGTGATGCCCAACCAGTATATAAATTGGAATGTTAAGGAAAGCTTAGCATTACAGAACTTCCTGCAGACTAGCAACTGACTCCCCAGTACCCTTGTGGTGCATCGAAACCTGTAGACCCTAACCTCTACAGATTGGGATGATAATGCCTCTCATATGGCCTTCTGAATAGGTGCCCAAAATAAATCCATTGTTTTAGAAAACCACAAACCTTCTATTGTTTGGTGCAGCAACGGTCATTACCAAGGCACCCACACCTGCGCAGTTCTTAGTAGAAATGATCAATCTCCCATGGGAGTTTCATGGAGATTGTAAGCTTGGTTGCCCTGAGAAGTGATTGCAATGTAAGGGGGATCCCGTGGGGCCAAGCTTCTAAAATTCATTCGCTAAGGATATGTGGTTCGTGGGATCCATAAGAATACTATCCTTGCAGCATTAGGATTTTTTTTTTTTGTAAATGTCTTCTATGTGGTTGATTTTAATTCTTTACAACACCACTTGTTTGCCAAGTATTTTCAGACAACATGAACAAATGAACATCATCCTCCAAATCTGAATCAACATAGTCAAACTAAAATAAATTCCTTGCAATTTGCTTGAAATTTTGTCAAATCACTTCCTACAATGCATTTTCCATCATGAACCACATTTGTCAAATCAAGTCCTCAATTTTGCACACTTTGGGATAGGAAAACTTTCCTTTATTTTTCAAACCATTGTCTCAAAAAGTAAATTTTCATCAAACCAAATCAAACAAGTCCTTAGTCATTATCCTCTTGTGAGCTATTTCCAACTCATAAGTCTAGTGTGGAAATCTCACCTTGTCATTCTGTCATCTTGTCCTTCAAACCAGTCTTTTGACAATCCAAATTGAGACATTGGCCAAACTTTGATTGGTTAGTAAGCCTTTCCTAGGAATCATTTGACATAAGGATCTCATTTTTCATTTTACCACTTCACATTTGACATTCCTTTTATCCTCATTACCACTTTGCATATTCTTAGTCTCATTTTATCCACCACCATGTCTTCAAGTCACTATGACATACTTTCTAGTCAAATTGAATGCCAATTTATTAGTAATGGTCAAGCACAACTGGCTAGGGACTTCAAAACACTATACATCCAATCCAAGTTCAAATTTACAACCCCTAGACCTCCATCCATCTATCCATCTTACCAAAAATCCAAGAGTCATGGTCCTCTATCCATCTACTATCAAGATTCCCATAACACCACCCATGACACTAAGTCACAAAAACCTTCCATTAGTCATACCCATCCTAACCTTGACAAGGGAAACCAACCATCCACATCATATCCTAGTCCTTCATTCATGTCATATCCTATTCATCCAATCATGTCATATCCTAATCCTCCATCCACATCATATCCTAGTCCTCCATCCACGTCATATCCTTGCATCGTAGCCAAATTTGGACCTAGAGTTGCATTTGACCTCTTGCATTCTTAACTTATCACATCATATCATACCATTTTCATATATCCCATCTTAGAATCATATCCTTTTCATTGCATCCTAGTCCTTACATATTCCTACTCTTGCATACATAGATCATATCACATAGTCCTTGTATACATATATATCATTTCACCTAGTTATTGTATGTACAACCCCTTGCATATATCAAGATCATATCATGCCTAAGTTCCAAGTTGCATACATTCCATGAATTTAGTCCTTTGCATATTCATCATTGATCAAATATAACCCTTAGCTCTTGTACAAGTTCCACTACTCTTCATAGGTCTCAAAACCAATCCATTTTTAATCTATCGCCCACATCACTTAAGGTTTATCATGGACTTTCAAGTTAGGGAAAATACCATTATCCTTGCTTGTCTAGGGAAATCCTTTTGGAGTCCATCATCTCCTGCATACCCTCTCTTGATCATTGGCCCCTTGTGTTTATCCATCATAGCACAATTCAAGCCTTGCATCGTAGCCAAATTTGGACCTAGAGCTACATTTGACCTCTTGCATTCTTAACTTATCACATCATATCATACCATTTTCATATATCCCATATTAGAATCATATCCTTTTCATTGCATCCTATTACTTACATATTCCTACTCTTGCATACGTAGATCATATCACATAGTCCTTGTATACATATATATCATTTCACCTGGTTCTTGCATGTACAACCCCTTGCATATATCAAGATCATATCGTGCCTAGGTTCCATGTTGCATACATTCCATGAATTTAGTCCTTTGCATATTCATCATTGATCAAATAGAACCCTTAGCTCTTGCACAAGTTCCACTACTCTTCATAGGTCTCAAAACCGATCTATTTTTTATCTATCACCCACATTACTTAAGGTTTATCATGGACTTTCAAGTTAGGGAAAATACCATTATCTTTGCTTGTCTAGGGAAATCCTCTTGGAGTCCATCATCTCTTGCATACCCTCTCTTGATCATTGGTCCCTTGTGTTTATCCATCATAACACAAGTCAAGACTTGCATCGTCACCAAATTTGGACCTAGAGTTGCATTTGACCTCTTGCATTCTTAACTTATCACATCATATCATACCATTTTCATATATCCCATCTTAGAATCATATCCTTTTCATTTCATCCTAGTCCTTACATATTCCTACTCTTGCATACATAGATCATATCACATAGTCCTTGTATACATATATATCATTTCACCTAGTTCTTGTATGTACAACCCCTTGCATATATAAAGATCATATCATGCCTAAGTTCCAAGTTCCATACATTTCATGAATTTAGTCCTTTGCATATTCATCATTGATCAAATAGAACCCTTAGCTCTTGCACAAGTTCCACTACTCTTCATAGGTCTCAAAACCAATCCATTTTTTATCTATCACCCACATCACTTAAGGTTTATCATGGAATTTCAAGTTAGGGAAAATACCATTATCCTTGCTTGTCTAGGGAAATCCTTTTGGAGTCCATCATCTCCTGCATACCCTCTCTTGATCATTGGTTCCTTGTGTTTATCCATCATAACACAAGTCAAGCCTTGCATCATAACCAAATTTAGACCTAGAGTTGCATTTGACCTCTTGCATTCTTAGCTTATCACATCATATATCATACAATTTTAATATATCATACCATTTTCATATATCCCATCTTTGAATCATATCCTTTTCAAATGCATTTTTTCCATTGAATTCTTAAGTTCAAGAATCTTTGATTTCATTTTATTTCATATGTTCAACTCCACTTATATATGATCATCTCTCACTTTCTTTGCACAATATTTTGTGACATGTACACATGGCTCAACAAGCAAGAAGTTCTCAAACAGAAGTCAAGCCCAATCTAGATATTGGACCAAATGAATCAGTTCAAGAACACATGGACCTTGAAGATAGGGAGGAGGCCCGAGTTCAAACAATGCATGTTGGAGAGGGGTTAGGATCACTTCCTTCTACACCAATGGATGAGCATATAAAAGTAGCTGAAACAGTGGGGAAACAAATTTCTTATAGAAATTTAGATCATTTACTTGAAATCGATATGGAGAAACTGAAATGTTATGCTGACCAACCTAAAAATACAAGTAAGAGGTCAATGACTAAATCTGTAAATAGAATAGCCCATGATCATTTCAATCATCTTGAAACACTTGAAAAAACCCAATTGTTATCACGTTTACTTCTTTGTGATGAGCTGAAAGAGTCGTTACAATTGTTGGGTGTACATTCTGCATCGAATAAGAGGAAGCACATGAGACTGCAAAAAGATATTGTTGAAAATGTTAAAAAAAGGTTTAGATTCCATTGGGAAAGGATCTCAATCAATGGATAGAACCATTACAAGAAAGTTGATTTTGACATTTGTTTTAAATAAAGAAATATCCAGAAAAAGAAAAGTGTTAGCACTTTCCACTTAATTTGGTTATAGTAGAACCACACTAATAAAATATGAGAAAAAGAGAAAGGTTTTTTATGATAGTTCTGAAGGAAATTGGGCAATTATGTGTAGAGCTCCCCGTTTGGATAGGATTGAAGATGTTGTTAGGAACTGGATCTCAAGTTTTTGGAATGATCAGACTTGTTCGTCATCAAATACTAGAGATGTTATGAGGCACAGGATTGGACTTGGTATTTATGAATAACATATTAAACATTGACTAGACATAACACAACTTGAGATGTATATGAACTTTTGTAATATGTATCCTCATATAAAGATTGGGAAAACAGTGTTTGAAAGGTTAAATCCATACTATGTGAAGATAAACAAGTTTTTTGAAACTTGTTGTTGTCATTATCACATTGAATTTGATCTCTACTATCAGGTGTTTCGAAAGATGAGAGAAGAAAGATATGGTTTTCAAAAGGAACCTCCTAAATAGGTAAGTTTGTTCATAAATGATCTATTATGTGATCATGAAAATGGACTTCAAATAAAATGCATAAAAGGACTCTGTGAAACATGTGGAAATTTGGCTAACTTTCCTTCAACAAATGAAAATGCTAACCTAACAAAAATAGTAAATTTCAAAAGTTACAAGTATGTAAAGTTTCAAAGAAATTTTGGGAAAGAATCCACAAGGTTAAACTATGTAGAAGAGGAGATACCTATTCGAAAATTATGGAGGATTTTCAAAAATCAATACAACCATACATATAGCTTTCCTTTTATGCTAAGTTGAAAGCACATCAATTTCAAACATTAAGAGATACTTTCCCACTTGGAATAGTTCTATCAGTAGTTGACTTTGCAGAAAATTACTCTTTTGTACCTCAAAAATAGATTCAATCAGAATATTACTTTTCAAAGCAGGTCACTATTATGGTTCATGTGTGTTATTGACATGCACAATTGGAATTGGATGGTGTTGAGAGTACAGATGAACAACAAGCCATCAAGAAAGAACATCACTTTTATATTAGTGATGATAAAGAGCATGACACACTTTTTGTACAACATTGTTTTACAAATTGTTTTTTTGAGAATTTGAGAAGCAGGGGTGTAAAATTTGAAAAACATTTTGTATGGTCAAATGGATGTGCAACACAATTCAAATCATCACAGCCATTTTATGCACTTTCTAGATATCATAAAATTTACAACATACCACATGTTTGGAGTTTCTTTGAGAGTGGGCATGGAAAGGGTGAGCATGATGGCGCAGGAGCTTGCATCAAACATGCTTTAAGAAAGTGTCAAATGTGTTATTCAGAAGATCATATAGATGATGCACATGATTTTGTTGAATGGTGCAAGAAACACTTTGCATCAAATGAAGTCGGCATGTCTTCAAGAATAAACCAAAACATTCCACATAGAGTGTTTTGGGAGATATCGAGTATGTATAAATTACATTTAAAAAAAATAAATTTATTTAAATTTAAAATTTACACATATATATATACACACATGTTCAAGTTCAAATAAGTTTGTTGCAATTACATTTATCTAGGTGTGCATAGAATATAGATGCATGGATGCAAGAGGGTAGAAAAAACAAGAGCTTTGCATTGTGTTATGAGTTCAGATAGTCACCCTGGATGGACATTATACACTAGGGATTACTCTTGTTTCTTCACTGAGTGCATTGTAGGAAACTCTCATGCATGCAACAATGAAGAACTTGAATATGTTATTAAATGGGATATGGTGCCACTATTTGTTTCAAACAGATACGATGAAAATGAGGATGAAATATTTCAAGACATTCCTTTGATTTCAATTAATTATGACCATATTTCAGGATTGGTTAGAAAAGGTACATGTGTAAGTTTTCAATAATTTAAATATTATATAAATTTAATGATCTTTAACTTGTCTAGAGACAATTCTATTTTTTTAAGAATTTTATTGTGTAAATTTGGTGTATATGAGATGTTTTTGTAGTTATAGCAGAGCCAAGAAACATAGAAGGTGTTAGCTATTATTTACTATGTTGCATAGAAGAGAGGAATAAGCTAACACGGCCTGAAACAAATGATGGAATGTTATTTCCCATAGGTGAGTTTGAATTTAAAATTATATATAAATTGTGTACATGTGTACATTACCTTAAAAACATTAAATATATATTGTACAAACCTTGAGCATGCAAATGTTGTACACATGCACATGTAGTAACTTTGGTTCATGTTTACCATGTAGGTTCTATTGTTGTGCAAGGGATATATCTAAAACAAATCAAAGTTGTTCAAAATAGGATTCATTTTTTTGACTATCAAGTTGATAACAAGGTATATCAATATATTCACCTTATAATTGCTACTACCCTACATCTTAATGCAGTTCCACATGCATGTGGACGAAAAAATGGAGACTAGATAGTGATGACCATCAAATTTTTTTACATGTTATTCAAGAGCGGGTTGAACCAGAATGTTTGAGTTAGATTATATCCATGATTTTCAAGTTCACTTGTACATGTACATACATGTTCAAGATGAGAACTTATAGTAACTTGTTTGAACTTTGGATTGTTTTAGTTACTTATAATATGTGTTGATGACAAGTGTTTTAAATTTGTTTGGACACAAATTAGGGGTTGAAATATGTTGAGAACCTTAAATTGAGTAGATATTTCCAATTATATATTTGTTCCATGGAATTCAAGTACTTGTTATGTAAATAATGTGCAAACCTTGTCATAAAAAAATTCATTGGAAGAGTGATGGTGGGAGTAGAAGAAAATTTAGTGATAGTTTCAATGATCCCCCAAATCTAGCATCTCAACAAAAAAGAAAATTGGCACAGAAGGAGATGTTATGACCACATCTCAAGATGTTTCTTCTCATATAGATCCAAGAAAAATCACTGATTCATTAGTCCATGTCTTCTATATATATAAAGTGAATGTTGTCTCAATATTTTTTTTGTTGTAGAAAAAGAAACCTAACATATTAAAATTTGTGTCTTGTTGAATGTTGTACCAAACAAAAAATCCCAAAAGTGTCTTGTAGAATGTTTATGATTCGTGTTGGTTGGTGAATAGTGAAAATGTGCACAATTCTCCTCATTGTGCATGTATTTAAGTTGGTTGAATATATGGTTTCCCCATAAGTAATATTGTTGCTTCAAGTTTCTTGTTTGGTGACTATCTATTTTTGAGATTTTTCAATGATGATCCAAACCTATACCAAATATTATTAGCTAGAGACTACTCCTTTTAGCCACTTTTAGATTGGTTGCATTTGGATGGAGGTCACAATTTGAGATGTTCAAAGACTTTTAGATACCTAGACCATAATATTTTTAGTGACCATTAGAGATGAAAGAGATTGATGGTCAAACTTTGAGTTGATCATCTTTGGTTGGAGGGAAACTACATTCATGATTGGGAGTGAAAATTCCCCATTTTTTGAAAATTCCCTTACACAACAACAAAGGATCATCCATTAGAGAGTGACATATAAGAATATGTCATATACATTTATGCTTAAATTAGATTGAGGAATATAATGATTTGATTGGTTAACTTATGGTTGTATTGGAAGCATTAAGTCATATTTTTCTTTAGGATTAACACCTTTTTTTCCAAAGTTATATTTGTACCTTCATTGGTTTGAGATCTTTTGGCAGTAGGATTTTGTACCATCCATAGATGTATTCATGTATAGTTGTGTACAACATTTATTTCATGATTTTAGGGTTACTTCGTTACATACATATCTAGGTTGAAGTATTCCATTTTTTGCATTGAGAATATGTGGTTACATCTTTCTTTACAATAGATCTTGATACATATCTTCTATCTTACTTTTTAATCTTGAAAAATTCCACAATAAATAATTTTAATGCATTTCTAACCATCCAATTAATAAAATTCTGAACAAAAACCTATGCTTCAAAACTTCAAATTACACATCCAAAACATCATTATTTTCACACCAATCACTCTAAATCAACCTTCATAGTATATAGCTGTCACATAATTCTTGATCATTAAATTTTCCTTTTTAATCTACCAATTTCCTTTATGGGATGTACCCTTCCCCAAATTAGGCATAATCCTCTTCCATTTATCCTAGTAAGACCTTGGAAAAAGGGAACAATGTTGTATGTTAACTCATAGTTAATATTTTATTTCTTTGATATATTTGTTTAATATTTTTATATATCTTTTAACCCATATCATGCCTACTCAAGGTCACCATGATAAAAAAATATATCATGGTGTGCTTTGACTATTGTACATTGAGGCATGGTATGTTATTTATATATGATTTTTTTTTTTTTGTTTCCTCACAAAAGCCACCAAGGTGTAATTCCTTATGATTTGTAGGGGCCTAATCTTTCTATCTATAGTTCATTCTCTCATAGTATCCACCTAGGTCAAGGACCTTGAGATGTGATGGGAACTTCTCTTTGTGTCTATTGGTTTTCCCATCTTAGACCCACTAAGAAAATAAAATGTCTTATTGAAGACTAGGGATTCCTCTTGTTTATTATTTTATTATAAGTTATTACATGCATTGGATACATTTTAACCTCAATCCTACATAATTTGGTGCATAAAATCTACTACTATATTAAGATAAAGTTTATCTTCACATGTCAACATAACTAAGTATTCAAAAACAATCAATCACATTTTTCACCTAATTTTACTTTTCTTAAATCCTTTTCTACGTTCCTCCTCTTCTTTTCTTCCATCATCTTCAATATTTCATATGAAATTTTCCTCATAATTCTTCTTTTGAGAGCTAACTTATGTATTTTTTACACAAATAATCTCTTGAGTCCAATCATCATCAACTACCTAATATTTTCTTATTCCTCCACCTAATTGAGGCATATCATTATTATTTTCATCTCTTATAATCCATTCATCTTAAGTTCTTTTTTTTGAAACAATGTTATTTTGAACATCATCTTGTAAGACACTAAGATAATTTTGTCGCACCACTATTATTATTTTATCATATACCATAATTAAGATCCATTATTATTCATTATCATCCATTAATACTTTATTACAATTTAGTGAATTAATTCATATTATTGTGCTTAAATGATGCATTTTATAATCATTATTTTACATATTTAAATGCTTATATGAGTATCTGGTTCTATTTTTATATGATTAAATGATTATATTCTTAAAATATTATATGCCTACATGTTGAGATTATATTTAATTGTTTCTCTTTTCTCACAATTTCTTATATCCTATGAATGTAACCAATTTTTGAGAGGGAATATTCTATCACTAATGTTTTCCTAGTTAGATCTATAAATAGTTGCAAGTGCTTATAGAGGTCCATCTTATGAAAAAATATACATAGAAGGAAAACATTCAAGATCATATATATCCAAGGCATGCGTGTGCAAAATATTTATTGTGATCAACATGTGAATGAACTTAAATGTAAAGTGGCATTCATTTCCTAAAATTCTACTCTATATGGATCAAATGTATATATCATATAAGGAAATGTAAGTTGTAAGAGATCATCAAATAAGAAAATGTATGTATACAAAATATAAGCAAATGTATACATATATCATATAAACATGTAAACATTTCAATATTGATCAATGTATAAACATGTAACATGTTATAAACAAAGTGTTAAATGTATGTATATATCATAAAACAAAATGTAAGTTAGAGATCATCAAATGTGGAATACTAAAGATCATCATATAATATCATCATATAAGGAAATGTCGAATGTACAAAAAAATCATCATATATAGAAAATGTAAGTTAGAGATAACATAAATTTCAGATACTAGAAAGATCATCATATAAGCAAATGCATGTAGTAACGATCATAAATATAATGTAGGGCCTAATACGAATGTCGACTCCTAGTCGAACAACCATTTGAATGAGAACGGTCCTGCTCTGATGGATGTGCTGAGCCCTGCAAATAAAATGGTTTACAAAATGTGTTAAATACATATAATTTATATTAAATATGCATCTAGATCTATGCATGCATATTCATGTGCATATACACATGTATATATTAAAATTTAAAACCCACATGTCCACTTGCATCAGATTCATCCACAGAGTCGCGTCGATGTGCACGATCTGGAACAAGGCTAGGAGTGACATTAGGTATGTCCACCTACAAATATATAAATTCATATATATCGGTACATGAATATCTAGTTATTAAAACTGAAATTTAAGAATAATTATAATGGAATTGAAACATGCACATGCACACATACATGCACATCATCTGATATCGGATGACCTAAGTCCTCTAAAATGACTGCCTCCACCATATCAACTATACGGTCAAGTGACGAACCAATATCTACATCCATCTGATCTATCTCATGTCGTGCCAGAAATGATGAGTGGAGAGGACTATGTAGGTGAGATAACATCGACGATAACGAACCAGAAGCAACCAACATCTCAGTAAAACCCATAGTCTATGCAGCTATCGAATGATCAGATGGTGGATCCTGATGTGCACTAGTCCTAGGTTGATTGTGATGGGGTCCTAGAAGTGAATGACCTCCACATGACAAATGATCTCCACAATGCTCTATACTGATCCCATAGTCTAATGCAATGAAGTAATATGCCTCTAAGAGTTCCTCAACCAAACAATGCAGAGTCCTGCATGCCATATCTCATGTAAGTGCCTCAAGATCTATGGGAGTAGGGATGCCTGCTACTGTGAAAGGATCCATGGTGGTCCAATGTGCTTAATATGGCATGGGCTGGGGACGTCTAGACATCAAATACTAACCTACACAATCAACGGATATCCTAGTGGTGGCAGCTGCAATGTCACCTATAGTATAAATTGCTTCCTTTCGGGAAGCAACGACAACCTCATCTGCTATGGGGGCTAGAGTTGGGGTGAGAGTAGGATACCTCTCACCAACCAATACCCTAAACACTGGGTTCGGTCTATCTACTCGACGATAAGTGGGTTTGTCACTAATCCTGCCATGCCCCTGACTAGCATATGGTGGAATGTCCAGGTAGTTGACTTTGAGGCTCAAATGGACCTCAACATACAACTGCTGAATAAAATATAATGGAATCTAGTCATTGTTTGGGTATTGACCATGTGGTGCAAGAAATCATGGGTAGATCAATGAGGCCATAGCAAGAACGACACATCTAGTGACCTGGTATCCCCTAACCTTACATGCACTTTGATAAAATGGAAAACAATTGGCTTTTATCATTTCTTTGGTCACACTATCCTATATTTGTTTAAGGGGAACCTCACCATGTACTTCTTCCCACATGTAGGAAAGAATAGCAGCTACTCTATCTGGAGAAAATGCAGTAGTCCTCTCAAGTTCATCTCTTAGTTTTTCAAGACTATGCAATATTGACATGCATGGTTCAGAATATATCCCTGGGTTTGCACCTTGCGCTAATGAGTCTTTCAATTTATTAATCTCATTAGTGGTATTTGAAAACAAAGATTCTGGAGGTGGAACATCTGCATTATCCATGTTATGTATGTATGTATGTGTACCTAAAGGAGCAATGAGACCTTAGTGTAAATAATATATCTAGATATAAGGAATAAGAATCTAAAATAGTTCTAATAATTCATCTACTCATCAATAATATTTCCATACCATTAACAAAAAACATGTTCAACATCTATCATAGTTTTTAATAATCAAAACATTCACATTACTAGATTGCACAAAAAACATAATCTAAAACAATTCTAAAATTTAAATTTACAAGTGTGCGTGTGCACTCTAGTACAAAATGTGTCATTAAAGACAGTTTAAAAAACATTGATAAAGGTTGCATCTAATATTTATTTCCTACAACTAGTAATAAATGGAAAACATCATTACTTAACATTGGTGGTCATGTAAAATCAATTTAGTCATTATTGAAGGCACAAATAAGAGAAGAAAATGAGACAAATGATAAGCTTGTAAATATGATTTCTAAACTATGGAAGGACAACATTAGTGCTTCCCAAAAAAAATCTACTTCATGAAAATATAATTGTTTGAAATTGGATGTCCAAGAATCTTAATGCTTAAAGCTATGATCTAATACATTCTTCTATATGATGTCATGTTTATTGATCCTCTTGAAGATCTCTCAAGATTTAGATAAAACAATAAAGAAATTATTATGGGGTGGTTCGAATGAAAGTAAGTGTATTCCTCTTATTAAATGGGACACTATATGTCTTCCCAAAGGTCTTGATGGCTCATGAATTAAAGTCTTATCAAAATGGAAATAAATGATTAATTACTTATTTAGAATTATATGAATGTAAATATATCATAGAAGATATCTAGGGTTGTTATATGCTTAATTATTTGAACCATGTGCATTATCCAAGTGGCTTATAGTGGACTTGGAATAATTTTGATTTGGCTCCCATTCCACATAAAATCAAAAGGATTTTAACATGGATGAATTTCACAAGTAAAAAATATATTTAATATTATATAAACTATTTAGCCATAGTAAAAATAAAAACAAATATGTATTGAACATGAAAGGGAAAATGTTGCAAAATGTTATGAAACACATATTGAAAAGAGTAACATCGTAGAAAAATAAGAATTCAAATTTAGAAATATTTTTGAATAATACATAGAAATGAACCACATGATATTAAAATTATACTCCATGATCCAATTGTTGATAATATTAATAAAATTGATAACAAACATAAGAAAATGAAATTCATTGTATCTCCAAGTTACTTAAGAAAAGAGAGGACCTTTCTGAATAAGAATGATATCCCATATTCAAAATTTTCTAATGATCTTGATAAAATTGTAATAATTCTGGAACCCAAAAATGGTTACTTAAAATTGATGAGAACATAAGATAAAGTCTTAAATGAAAGAGATCATCATGAACCATTCAATTTTGAGCTTCAAAATTTTTCAATGAATACTTTTGTAAAATTACAAAAGTTGTAAAAAATAAGACCTTTACAAAATAAATTAAATATTTAGGCAATCAAAATTTCTAATTAAAATAAAATTATTATTAAAATATTTTTTAATTCTCTCAATTCTATTAGGATTACTAGTAAGTAGAAAGATAAAAGAGCTACTTTTAGAGTAATAAAAACCTCAATAGTAAGAAATAAATTAACAAAGGTTTGATTAATGAGGAAAACTCATCTTCATGTAAGCATAATTTGTAAAATATTGTGAAAAACACTAGCAATAAGATCAAGACTAGATAATCCTATTGAAAATGGTACTTGAGATTTTAATGGTAGGATTCCATGAGTTCATAAAAAACTAATTAATAACACAAATGATGAAATTGAATGATTTTGGCACTTTAACTCTAGAGTATCACTCAATGTAAAGGATGTTTTAAAATAAAAAATTGGTGATCAAGACCACACACCACATATTAAACATTAATTGGAATGTAGCCAAAAAAAATTGTGTAAAATTTCTTGAAAAATATATTCATTTAAAAATATCACAAAGGGAATTTGAATCTTGTAAGCCTTTTTATTGTATGCCTCTTAAAATTTATAATACATATTGTAAATACAACATGCAGTTTTTATCTATCATGAACTATTATGTAATATAAATTATACTTTGTATACTAACCAAATTTTACAAGAGTGTGGTACAATTAAAATACCAAATTTATCCAAGGACTTATTAGATTTATTTTAATGTGTTAGATACAATGATTGTACTTTTTGTAAAAATATGTTTAAATGAGAAGCGTTTATAATGTGGTGGGTTATCAAAGTTTATATCATGTACCCATGATGGAAGAAAGATGATCTGGGAAATAAAATGTTTGAGAAAAAGAGATATGAGATAGTAAAATACAATTTGAAGAGTGGAGGTGAAGATTCTAGATGTCAGTTGGTCACAAGAGAAGCACTGCTAATTTTATTTCTTTGTGGAGACATATGATATAGTTCTTAAGGTGGGATCTAATATAATTTATATAATTTTAAGTAGTGATTCTTAATCTTCCAATATATTTTTTTGTAATAAATGTTAAGTTGTAGTTGATGTCAATTTTTTTTTGCTTAACATTTTTTAATATTTAAATGTACGTGTTTTGGAGAATTTAAATATATTGTATATGAGGATTGTGATCAAGAGGTTAAATAATTTATCTTTCATCATGGATACTTTCAATATAATTTGGATACAATTTAAAAACATCTATTAAATCAATATTTTGAGGAGATATTATATTTTTTATATTTAATTTTTAAAAAGTGTGTTTCTTGGAAATTTTCAAATTTGGTAATGATGTTACCAAAATATCTATGAAATATATTTGTGAATTAAAATTGTGCTATTGAGGCCTCAAGATAAATAAATGGTATTCTTGTATTATCAATATTTGATGTTTAAAATTTTGGTCAAGCTATATTTGATTGATAAGGTTGTGAGAAGATCTTGCTTATGCTTGAATACAAAAATGGATTGTATACCTTCCTTGTTTAACTCTCTTTTCCTTCTTTGTCCATTGGAATTTCATATGGAATTTGTTCATGTGATTTTATGGTTATTTGATTGGTGTGTCCCATCCACTTTGTTTGTGGTTTTCTTATGGGCACTATTTCATTACTATTGAATCAAATCATGTTATCAAATGGAAAATTTAATATTAAATTCCTTAGGTTGGCTCTCTAGATTGTGTTGGGGAAATCATGCCTCCCAAAAGCTAGTGCATTTTCCTTAGAGGAAATTTGACATGAGAATTCTTATAGGATATAGAAAAGTCACACATTTGTCTTTACATAACTATCTCTAAGGTTTCTACAATGCATGTCTACTAAACAATCTTCCAATCACCTATTACTCAACTATTCATATTATTCTAAGTTCTAGAATTAGCATTGTTGTGAACTTTAGAATGGTCTAATTCCCTCTCACAATATCTCTTATCTCTATTTATCAATTGGGAATTTATGCTTATCATTTAATTCCACTTGGGATAGAATATGGAAGGCTAGCCCATTTAAGATGAGTTATAATTTATGGAAATAAATAAATTGATGAATATTTAATCATAGGGACATACCATTTAATTCTTTACAAAATAAAATTGAAATCATCATTTATGAAAATATTTCAACCAAATTTAGAATGGTTTCACATAGAGCAATTGAGTTCAGTAGATAGGACAATAGAATGACAAATAACTAGTTAGGTTTCAGGCTCTTATTGGGTTTCTCCTATTGCTTGAGTAAGGTGGGTATGATGGAAATTAGATGGTTGAAACCTCATTTTGGAAGATAATAAATAAATGTGGATGGAGCTTGCAAAGGTAATTGAAAGGTAATGGATTTTTTGAAAATTCTTTAGAAACTTTCAAACAAATGCAATTCATGCCACAAATTTTGCACAAAAATGCTAGCTATGGAAGTGCAACCAACCTGAGAGGACACGTTGGAGGGTGATGGAGGCTACTCGAAGGTGAAGTGTTTGTGGGCCATTTTTGTGCTTTCCTCTTCGTTGGTTCACTGCATGCATGCACTACCATGTTTGTCGGTCGCCTTTGTCACAATTCGTTGAACTCTATTGGTGAAAATGACAAGGTTTTTTTTTTTAAACTCTATTAAAGGGGTTCGACCGAACCCTAGTTCACTCGAACCCCTTTATTTTAATATTTTTGCTCATATGTCAATGGGGTTTGAGCAAACATAGGGTTCGATCGAACCATGTAGTTCGCCCGAACCAATATAAAGGTTCGGTCGAACCCCTTCACTTTGTGTAGAGGAAAAAAATGACTTTTCCCTTCCTCCAAAAAAGTGTTCACCACTTATGTGGGTTCACCTAGGGTAAACCAATAAAATTGGTTTATAATTCTAGTGAGGAAGGAAATTTGTAAAAGTGTTCCTATGAAAAAGTTTTTCTTTTTAGGGGTTTGCACGAATTGGGGTGTTCGAATGGACCCAAAGGGGGTTTGAATGGACCTTGGTTTGAATGAACCATATTAAATGATGTGACCCATTTTTTAGTATTTTTTTATGATGAAGACAATGGACAAGAAGGGGTTCACTCGAACCAGTGTTTGATTGAACCCAAGTTCAAGTGAACCCCCAAGGGGGATTCACTCCAACCTAGGTTCATTTGAACCCCCATTCTCCCCCTTCTCCCCCTCTGACACCAAACTTCTACAAAAAATTTCCCTTCAAAGCTCAAGTTGAGGATGAAAATGGAAGAGAATTCATAGAAGCAACTGGATGATGGTAGTGCTTAAAACGAGCTATTCATCGAATATAATTTTAATATTTTTTGGTTTAATTATGTATTTGTTTTTTAATTTTGATTAAACATAGTTTTTTCACCTAAAATCAAGCTCTCTATTGTGTACATGTGGAAAAATAGAAAATTATCAAAATAAAATTCTAAAAAATATGTGCAGGCTAGGTATTGATATCCTTGATCTAGTAAAAAAAAATTGAATTATGATACATACAAAAAAATTTATGTTGTATACAGTGCACCTATGTTTGAATTATAATTGGTTTGACTTTTAAAATTGATTAAGGAAAAAATATTAAATAAAACACCATGAAACCAAATGAAAGGGTTTGATATCATAGTTACAAATCCAAATTAAAAAAAAATAAAATTTTTTCCTTCGTATAAAAAATTTATGGTGTATATGGTGAGCATGACTCCTTAAAAATGGTGAGAATCTACAGACAAAATTTCACAAATCATTAGTTTGCATCATCTTCAAATTCCTCACCATTTAGCTGCTATAGGTTCCTGAAAGCGAAGATTTAGTTTAAAAAAATCAGTTCAGTGTCCAGTTTGACCAAAAATTGTAAACGAGTATGTGGGATCGCCCAATATTAAATGTTGATGTAATACTTTCCCTTGGTGTTGAGATGATCTCCATCATTGATCATGTCATAGGTATTACTGTTGTTGTCTATAAAATAAAGTATTATCTCATTATAAAAGGGTTGTTGAATTGGAGTTGTTGTAATGAGACATTTTAAAATTGATACAAGAAAAACATTAGGAATTGGTGTTTCACATGTGGTTTCTCATGTTTACAAGGTTCCTTTTCTTTAATGATAGATAAAATTCCATTATAATGATGATAAAGTGTGAATATGTTTTATGGATCTCTGATTAATACGATTTGTATCTTGTTTATTACAAGCTTCTTTGTATGGTTAGTCTAATCCTTATTTATTATTAGTTCAATTGTGAGAATTTATTTAAGTTATGCCAAAATTTGGTATAATTTATATGAATTTTCATGATCTAAAAATCTTTTATTATCTTCGAAGATTGCATTTTTTTGTGGAAATGTGATATAGTCTTTGATTAAAGAGGAATTGATTTTTATTAGGGATCCATCTATTTGAAGCATCAAATAATTTTCCTTAGGTTTTCTCAACTTAATCTCTCCTTAACCTATATTTTAAATTTTTGAGTTAGTTTAGAAAGAAAAAATCACCTAAATTGCATTAAAAAATGTTGAGGTCTATTTCTTGATCTTAGATCTAAAAATATAGTTAGGGTTTTGTGACAAGTTCACTCCATTCAAAACCCTTACCACTCAAAATCTAGTGGGGTAATTGTAAGTGCCATTGTTAAAAATACATTAAGCCACTGAGTCATTTTTGAAAATTCATGATATGACTATCGAAGCCTTAAGGAAATATTTTTGAAGTCTTAGAGGTTATATTTCCTTTCAATAGTGATAAAATACTTCATATTTTGTCTCTGTTGTGATGTCCAAAAACACTCATCAACAAATATCTAGAAATTATTAGTACTCATAACAATAATGATTCAAGAGTATCTAGTGGTGTAGGGCCAATCTTGCATCACCTAAAAAAAATATTTTCTTTATTTTATTTTGTTGTTTTGAGTCCCATTATGGCACTTAAGGTGTGTAAGGCAGTCAAAAGTTAGAATAGGTCAAAATGGTCACTTAATATTTTTAGTAAGTTGGCCTAAATGAGCTCATATGAACCGAAACATTTACCCCAAGGAGTTGAATTGAAAGATGCATTCTTGATGTAAAAAGAATCATCTCAATATATTGCACCTTTTGGGAGATATTAAAGTTTTAGTATCGAGAAAGTTCTCCAATATAGTTTCAAAATCACGTTTGGAAACATTAAAAGTCTCAAAACAACTCAAAAAATGGATGAAATTCTCTTTAGACAATTTTGGTTTCATCTATCTTATCAAGAGCTTTCCAACGATATGTTATAATAGCCAATCAGACACCTAGACCAAAAGTTATGGACCTAGAAATTTTTGCAACCAACAAGTGAATTTCGATATAATATC
The DNA here is from genome assembly GCA_007115665.2 of Sequoiadendron giganteum. NCBI lineage: Eukaryota > Viridiplantae > Streptophyta > Pinopsida > Cupressales > Cupressaceae > Sequoiadendron > Sequoiadendron giganteum. Next base: position 395,472,707 of record CM021110.1, on the reverse strand, counting down.
TTCCTATGAGGGAAAAGTGAATGGTTTGACTTTTGGGTGCCAAAACAAAGAGGGAAATCACACCTTCTAGAACATTCTAGGGAGGATATTGGGACAAAATAAAAGGGGTTAATGGAGGTTATAGATAGTGGCTCCAATAGTGCATATTGTGGCTACGAATAATAGATTCTTTATAGAGTTGATTTTGTTGTAATGAATCAAGCCAATGTAGCTATGGCATTGTAATTTCTGAATCTGTAATTTCATTTTTTTGAAAGTAATAAAAAGTGAGGTTTTTTTTTGCATTTTCTTTATTGATATCTATTGTTGTGTTTTGTGGGTGTCAGGTGGAGTGACCCCTCATAAAGTGGTATTAGAGGAGGTTTTCCTAAGTGTGTAAATAGATAACCCAATGTGAGGTAGTTTGCACTAGGACTTGTGGTTGTGGGTTTCTGAGAAATGTGATCAGAATATCTCCATGAAGAAACCATGGTGGTAGAAGAAAAATTGTTATACCAAAAGAGGGTTTTAAAGCCCTATAGAGACAAGTTCAAGCACTGCAAGAGGAGGTGCATAGAGGGTTTGAGCCAAGAAGAGGAGATTCAAGTGAAGATGAAGTTGAAAATGAAGAAAAGTTTGAAGAAGAACAAGATGTAGTAGATCATAATCAAGTTATATTATTTAATGCCATTTCCAAGATTGGAAAAAGGCCAATGATGTATGTTTATACAGTTTTTGGAATTCTTCATCCATAAGAGTTGATTGATTGTATCAATGATATGGAGGAGTACTTTGAGTATGAGGAGGTGGAAGAACCTGAGAGGTTCAAATTTTCAAAGACCAAGATAAAGGGCCATACTAATATTTTGTGGAAAGAGGTACAGTTAGAGAGAAATAGAAGAGGGAAAGAAAAAATAATTTGATGGGATAGGATGGTAGGAATTCTAAAGAGATAGTTCATCTTATTGATTAAGAATTAGAGTTTTTGAAAATGTTGAAAGGTTTGAAGTAGGTTGGTAGGTCTATTAATGAGTATACAAAAGAGTTTTATAGGGTCACGATCAAAAAAATCCATTATAAGGCCAACAAGGAGAAGGTATCCCATTATATAAATGGCTTGAGGCAAAGAATTCAACAGGATCTCAGTTTCATCAAGATGGATACCATTGAAGATGCTTATTAGTTTTCCCTAAAGGTAAAGGAGAAGTTGAATAGAATATTTGAAGGAAAGCAAAGAGGAAGAGGTCATGGTGGAAGGAATAGAGAAAGACCATATGGAGGATAAAATGAAGACCAAAAGATGAAGGAAGAAGCTCCATAATTAATAAAAATAGGGGAGATAATTCATACCACCCTTATGAAAAAACTAATGTTGATCAAAGAGGAAGAGGAATGTTTGGATGAAACCCTTGAAGAGAAGGCTTCTATGGAACCTATTTCCAATGTGGAGAAGAAGGAGATAGAGCATACAAGTGTCCACAACATCAAGGAAGGAAAAATGGAAGACCTAAAGACAATTCACAAGTTGCATGTGCAGATGAAGATGTTGAAAGAGGAGAAGTTCTTGTCACAAGGAGTGTCTTGATAAATGAGGAGAAATCTCTAGTTTAAAGGAAGATTTTATTTCACACAAGGTGCAAATGTGAAGGTAAATTTTTCAATGTTATCATTAATAGTGTTAGCATTGATAATCTTGTTTCAAAGGAGATGGTTAAAAAATTACAATTGGAGAGAAGGAAACATCCACATCCATATCAGATTGTATGGCTACATAATGACATAGAGCTTTGGTCAATGAGAAATGCTTAGTAAAGTTCAAGATTTGGAATTATTGTGATGAAGTATTGTGTGATATAATTCATATGGATGCTTTTCATATGTTATTGGTGAGACAATGGAAATTCGATTAGTGTGTAGTACATGATGGACATGCAAATACATATTCCTTGAGAAAGGATGGAATTTCCACAAGCTAACGCCCTTGAAGGAAGTGAAAGAAAAGGTATGAAGTAGTGCCAAAAAAAATTTAGTTGATGGCATAATTTTTTTGGATGTTATGAAGCATGAGAATATGTGTTATGCACTAATTCCTAGAGTTAATAAACAAGAAGATAAAGATATACTAGTAGAAGTCTCAAATATGTTAGAGGATTTTCATGACATTATGCTAGATAATGTACCTGAGGGTTTGTCACTGATGGGGAATATTAGTCACTAGATGGATTTCATACTAGGACCGAGTTTTCCAAATAAGACAACCCATAGAATGACTCTTGTAGAGAATGAGGAGTTGAATAGACAAGGTCAAAATATATTGAAGAAAGGGTTGATCAAAGAGAGTTTGATTCCATCTATTGTACCTACAATACTAGCACCAAAAAAATGGAGAATGAAATTCTTTTATAGACTCTTGAGCCATTAAAAAGATTGCAATGAAATATAGGTTTCCATTTCCTAGGATGGATGACCTTATGGATTGTTTGAGTGGATCCATTTACTTCACAAATATAGAATTGAAGAGTGGGTATCACCAGATCCATATAAGAGAAGGATATCAATGGAATACAACCTTCAAGACTAGAGAGGGCTTGTATGAGTGGTTAGTTATGCCATTTGGGCTAACCAATGCATTGAGAATATCTATGTGACTTATGAATGAATTATTAAGTGAAATTTTAGGAAAATTAATTATGTTTATTTGGATGATATTTTGATTTTTAGTAAGACACTGGAGGAGCATATGATTCATATTCAAAGAGTTTTTGAGAAGCTAAGGGAGGATAAGTTTTTGATTAATCTAAAGAAATGCAATTTTGTAAAGAAAAATTTGGTGTATCTGGGATTTGTTATCTTAGTTGAGGGTCTTAAAATAGAACTAGAAAAAGTGAGGGCTATAATTGAATGGCCTACACCAAGGAGTGTTAAAGAGGTAAGATCATTTCATGATCTAGCAAGCTTTTATAGAAAGTTTATTAAGAATTTTAGTAGTATTTGTGAACCCTTAATTGAAATAATGAGAGGGGATGGAAATAAGTTTAAGTGGACTAAAGGAGAAGCCAATATATTTGATATGTTCAAGAAAAAAGTCACAAAGAAACCTGTTTTGACACTCCCAAATTTCAATAAGGTCTTTCAAGTATATCGTGATGCTAGTGGTAGTACCATAGTAATTCTTTTTAGCTAAGAAGGTAAGCCCATTGCTTATTTTAGTGAAAAATTGAATGATGCTAAAAGTAAATATTTTGTCTATGATCAAGAGTTTTATGCTATAGTTCAGGATTTGAAGAAATGGAGAGACTATTTGTTTCCAACAAAAATTGTCTTATATAGTGATCATTGGGCTTTGTATTATATTAATATTCAAGGAAATTTAAATCAAAGGAAATTAAAATTGGTTGATTTTTTGTAGAGTTATACTTTATTTTGAATAAAACAAGTGGAAGGTCAAGTAGAGTTGAAGATGCCTTTATTAAGAGATTTTTTTTTTAATAAAGATAAGAATAGAGTTTGTTGGGTTCAATGAGCATAAGAGTTTATATCCTGAAGATCCAAACTTTGCAGAAGCTTGGAAGGCTTGTTTGGAACCTGTTACTTTGGATACAATAAAAGGGTTGGATTTCTTAATCCAAGATGGGATACTATTTAGAGGAAGCCAATTGCGCATTCAAAGATGTACTATGAGAGAGAACCTAATCAAGAATAAGCATAGTGGAGGATTCGTTGGAAATTTTGGTCAAGGTAAGACCACTACTCTTGTTATTGACAACTATTACTAGCCATAGTTATAACAAGATGTGAGGAATTTTGTACAAATTTGAAGATTATGCCAAATAGATAGAGGGGTAATTCAGAATACTGGGCTATATAAGCCATTACCTATACCAAAGAGGCCATGGGAAGATATTAGCATGGAATTTTCTCTCATTTTACCAAGGACACAAAGAGGAAATGAATCAATATTTGTGTTGGTTGAAATATTTTCAAAGATGACACATTTCATTCCATGTCATAAGACCAATGATGTTGTTCACATTGCAGAGTTGTTTCTTAGAGAGGTTGTGAGATTACATGGTCTACCAAAGAGTAAAGTCTCAAATAGAGATACCAATTTTTTTGGTTATTTGTGGAGGATATTATAGAAGAAGTTGAAGACATAGTTGAAGTTCTATTTTGCACATCATTTTTAGACAAATGGACAAATAGAGGTAGTGAATTATAGTTTGGGAAACCTACTGAGATTCTTAGTATGAGATAAGCCCAAGGGATTGGATTTGATTATACCACAGGAAAAAATTGCTTACAATAATTATGTCAACATGAGTACTAGTAAATCCCTGTTTTAGATTGTATATGGGGGTAGTTTGAGGAATTTTTTTGATTTGAGAAATATGGAAAAATGAGAAAATAGTAGTGTTGAGGTAGAAGATTTTGTAGAGCACCTGGAGAACTTGCATGAAGAGGTAAGAAATCACATCAATATGATGAATTCTTTGTACAAATCTAAGGTTAATCAAAAGAGGAGATTTAATGAATTATAGGTTGGATATGAAGTCATGGTTCACTTGAGGAAATAAAGGATTCCAATGGTAACATATAACAAGTTGAGAATTGAGAAATTTGGGCCATGAAAGATTCTTAAGAAGCATGATTCAAAAAATTCTTATGAAGTAGAGTTGAGTGGGATAAAAATTTCCCCTATGTTAAACATTGCTGATTTGATAGAGTATTATGAAGGAAATATGGAGGATGGATGAATAAAGGAGAAGAGGAATATTCTAGCACCTACTTTAGAGAAGGAAGAGATAGAAGAAATATTTCATAGTTGTCTGGGTAGAAGTACAAGAAATAGGTAGTATGAAGAATATCTGGTTAAATGGAAGGAAAGGCATCTTAAAAATTCATCATGGTTATCGAATGCATAAGTTGATTGTCTTGGTTTTTCTCCAATACTAGAGAATTGACAAGGTCAACTCTCAAATTACCCTAGGTGTCTGATGTAGGAGCATCTAGTGGTGTAGGGGTAATCTTGCATCATCCAATAAAATATTTTTCCTTATTTTGTTTTGTTTTTTTGAGTCCCATGATGGCACTTAAGGGGTTTAATGAAATCATAAGTCAAAATAGGTCAAAAATATTCACTTACTATTTTTAGTAATTTGGCCTAAATGATCTCATATATACTTAAAAATTTATTCCAAGGAGAGGAATTGAATGACACATCTAATGGGAAAAAAATCATCTCAATATCCTTCACCGTGTGGGAGATATTAAAGTTTCTATCAAGAGAAATTTCTCTAATTCAATTTTAAAATAAATTTTGGAAACCTTAAAAGACATGAAACAACTCAAAAATGGCCAAAATTCTCATTAGACAATTTTAGTTTTGTCTATCTCATCAAGATATTTCCAATTATATGTTATAATATCCAATTAGACACATGGATCAAAATTTATGGCTATGGGAAGTTTTTCTATAAAAAAAAATCAATATAATATATTCTTTGGTGCCAAAACAAAGGGGGATATCACACCTTGTAAAAAAATTCTAGAGTGGCTATTGGGAAAAAATAAAAAGGGGTTAATGGAGGTTATAGGTGGTGGGTCCAATAGTGAATATTGTGGCTTCAAATAATAGATTTTCTTTACAAAGTTGATTTTGTTTTATTGAATCAAGCCCATGTGGATATTGCATTGTAATCTTTGAATTTTTAATTTCAACTTCTGAATGTAATCGAAAGTGAGTTAATTTTTCATCTTGCATCTTTTTATTTTATATCTATTATTGTTTTTGTGGGTGTTGGGTGGATTGATCCCTCATCAATCGGTATCATAGAAAGTTTTCTTTATTGTTTAAACAAATCACCAAATGTGAGGAAGTTTGCACTAGGACTTGCGGGTGTGGGTTTCTAAGAAAAGTGATCAGGATGTCTCCACTAAGAAACTGTGGTGGTGTAAGAAATATTATTGTACCAAAAGAGGGTCTTAGAGCCTTGCAGAGATAAGTTCAAGCACTGCAAGAGGAGTTGTGTCGAGGGTTTGAGCCAAGAAGTGGAGATGAAAGTGAAGATGAAGCTAAAAAATGAAAAAAAGTTCAAAGAAGACCAAAATGTAGTAGATCTTGAGCAAGTCAAATTATTTAAGGGCATGGGTAAGTGCAAAAAGATGGGGCACCAAAAACAGGGCTTAAGTGGCCACTTGTTTTTGAAAATATGAAATACTGAACTTGTATGTGAAATTGAGGATAGTTACACTCAAAATTTTGAGATGCAACAAAAAAGGATCATAGTGCTCTGAGTCTACTTTCCAAACTACTATTTTTCTTTTTAAATGGTAGAGATTAAGGGGTTCAAAAGAGGGTGCCACATAAATTGGTGTTGGTTTTATCAAAAAAACACTTCCTAGCAACTTTTGTGGCTCCCTCAAAAGGTTAACTTATTTTTAGTATTTTTTATATCGCTTCAGTGAGAAATTAGCTAACAGTATGTAGTTTATGCTTGATTATTTCTAATAATTTTTTAATGAATATTTGATTTTTTACTAATTTTAAAAGTGGACACTTCGTGAAAAATAAAATTTTGGTCATGTTATCCCTATAATTTTGAAAACTAATTGTTTTTTTTTTTAATATGTGTAGAATGGAGTCTACTTTCTAAAACTATAATTTATTTGGAATTTTGATGAATGGTTAATTTATAATAATAAAAAAATACAAAACACTAGTTTTTGCAAAAAAAAAACACACAAACAAAAGAAATTATAGATCAAAGGCTTAACATTGTCAAAATGTGAAAAATATTACATCATTAGCTAGCTAAGAGAGAAGCTAACATTACCCAGGTGTTCGATTTGTTCGACCTTGAAACAAATGCAAACCTGATGCTTAGCACAAACATGATTATGTGAAATATTATAGAATTTACAAAAAATGTTTTTGGATGTTGAGAAGGTACTCCAACGCTTTGGGTTGGTATTTCAAAGAAAATATGAAGCCTAAGGCTTGGGTATTTCCAAAGCAAGAAATGATGTGAGCGCTTTATGATGCAAGCACGTTATTTCATAGTTTTGACATTTTTTTCGCATTGGTGCCCAAGACTTGCCTAGAAATACATAACATGAGCACGTTATAATGTGCTCACCTTATGCCTTGCTTTGTGTCAAATTCTAGTCTATTAAATGTGTGTATATATATTTGTATGTTTGTATATATATATGCTTGTATGACATGTATGTATGTATGTATCAGTGTATGTATATGTAAGTATGTATGTATTTATGTATGCATATATGTATGTATATATGTATGTATGTATGTATGCATGTATGTAAGTAAGATTGTGTGTACATATGCTTCTATGTATATAAGATTTTATGTACATATGTATGTATGTATTCTTATATGTATGTATGTACACATATCTTTAGAGGGAGGAAGATACTTGAGAGAGAGAGAGGTAGTGAGAGAGAGGCCTGAGAGAGGGAGAGAGGATGGAAGGGAGACACATAAGAGAGAGGGACTGGGAGAGAGAGATAGAGATAGATAGAGGTGGTGGGAGAGAGAGAGCTAAGAGATGGAGAGAGAGAGAGAGAGAAAGAGGAGAGAGAGAGAGAGGGAGAGAAAGAGAGAGTTATGTAGTTAGGGTGCTAGAGGGAGAGACTTGAGAGTGTGAGAGGTGTGAGAGGGATAGAATTGAGAGATAGGCAGAGAGAGGGAGTGCAAGAGAGAGGGAGTGGGAGAGAGAGGGAGTGAGAGAGAGAGACCTGATAGAGGAAGATAGTGTGGGAGGGAGTGTCTTGAGAGAGAGGGAGAGAGAGAGGGGGTTTTGAGTGAGAGGTACCTATCTATGTAGGGTGGGAGGGATAGATATAGAGGGGGGAGAGAAAGAGACTTACCTAGGTAGGGTGCAAGAGGGAGAGACCTCAGAGAGAGAAGACCATGGGAGGGAGAGACTTGAGAGATAGGGAGAGAAAGGGAGTGGGAGAGAGGGAGTGATGGAGAGGGAGTGGGGGGAGATATAGAGAGAGAGGGAGTGGGAGAGAGATAGAGGGAGCAAGAGAGATAGACTAATAGGGATTGGTTGAGTAAGAGCTATGTAGAAAGAGGGAGAGGGTAGATAGAGACAATTAGAGAGTATGGGAGAGAGGGAGCAAGAGAGAGGTGAGATGCATATATAGAGAGAGGGAAATGGGTTGAGGGTATAGGTTTCAGGGATTAGTGTTCAAGGTCAAATGTATAGGGTAGAGGGTTGAGGTTTTAAATGTTTAAGGGTTGAGGAGTTAAGGGTTGAGGGTTGAGGGATTAGGTTTGAGTGATTAAGGGTTGAAATTTGAGGTTTTATGGATTGAGGGTTGAGGAATTAAGAGTTGAGGGTTTAGGTTTTATGGGTTGAGGGATTAGGGTTGACGGTTTAGGATAGAGAGTTTAAGGGTTGAGGGTTTAGGGTATTGGGTTGAGGGTAGATGGTAGAAGGTTTAAGGGTTTAGGGTTTAAGGGTTGAGGGTATAGGGTCGAGGGTTTAGGGAAAAGATGGAGTGATGGAGGGAAGGAGTTATGAAGGGATAAGTGAGATAGAGAGGAGATAAGAGGAGGAAAGGACATAGAGAGATGAGAGTTGAGGATCCAATGTATAGGGTTGACGGTTGAGAATTGAGGGTATAGGGTTGAGATTTTAGGGTATTGGGTTGAGGGTATAGGGTTTACGGTATCTGGTTGAGGGTATAGGTTATTGGGTTGAGGGTTGAGGGTTTAAGGGTTGAGGGTTGAGGTTTTAGGGTTTAGGGTAGAGGGTAAAGGGTATAGGTTTGAGGGTCCAATGTATAGGGTAGAGGGTATAGGGGTTGTGGGTTTAGGGTTTAAGTGTTGAGGGATTAAGGGTTGGGAATTGAGGGTTGAGTGTTTAATGTATAGGGTAGAGGGTAGAGGATTGTAGGTTGAGGATTTAAGGGTTGAGGGATTGGGGTTGAGGGATTAAGGGTTGAGGGTTGAGGGATTAGGGTGGAGAGTTTAATAGTTTAAGTGTTGAGGTTATAGGTTTTACAGTAGAGGGTAGAGGATTTAAAGGTTGAGGGTTGAGGGTTGAAGGTAGAGGATTTAAGGTTTGAGGGTTTAGGGTTTAAGGTTGAGGGTAGAGGGTAGAGGGTAGAGGGTAGAGGGTTGGTGGATTAGGGTAGAGGGTCCAATGTATAGGGTAGAGGGTATAGTGGTTGGGAGTTTAGGATTTAAGGGTTGAGGGTTAAGGGATTAGGGTTGAGGGATTAAGGTTTGAGGGTTTAGGGATTAAGGGTTGAGGGTTTAGGGATTTCAGTTGAGGGATTAAGGGTTTAGGGATTACAGGTTAAGGGTTGAGGGTTTAGGGTAGATATTTTAAGGGTTTAAGGGCTGAGAGATAAGGTTTGATGGATTAGGGTTGATGGTTTAGGGTAGAGGGTTTAAGGGTTGATGGCTTAGGTTTGACAGATTAGGGTTGATGGTTTAGGGTATTGGGTTGAGGGTAGATGGTAGAGAATTGAGAGTTTAAGGGTTGAGGGATTAGGGTTGAGGGTTTAGGGTTGAGGGTTGAGGGTAGAGGGTTGAGGGTAGAGGGTAGAGGGTTAAGGGTTAAGGGTTGAGGGTTTAAGGTTTTAAGAGTTGAAGGTATAGGGTTGGGGATTACGATAGAGATTTTAAAGGTTTAGGGAGGGAGAAAGAGGTGATATAGATAGATAGAGAGAGCGGGATAGGGATTGAGGGTATAGAGTTGAGGATTAGGATTAAGGTTATAGTGTATAGGGTAGAGGGTTTAATGTATAGGGTAGATGGTTAAGGTTTTAAGTGTTTCAAGGTTGAGGGGTCAAGGGTTGAGGGTTTAAGGTTTTAGGAGTTGATGGATTAGGTTTAGGGTTTAAGGGCTTAGGGTTGAGTATATAGGTTCTAGGGTATATGGTTGAGGGTCCAGTGTATAGTGTAGATGGTTGAGAATTAAGGGTTCAAGGTTTAAGGGTTGAGGGATTAGGGTTTAAGGGCTAAGGATTACGGTTGAGGGATTAAGGTCTGAAAGTTGAGGGTTTAGGGATTGAGGGTTGAGGGATTAAGGTTTGAAGGTCTAGAGTAGGGAGGGAGGGAGGGAGAGATGGAGGGAGAAATGAGATAGAGAGAAGGAGATAAGAGGATCAAAAAAGAGAGAGATGAGGATTTAGGATCCAATGTCTAGGGTAGAGGGTTGAGAATTGAGTGTATAGGGTTAAGGGTTTAGGATATAGGGTTGAGGGATTAGGGTTGAGGGTAGAGGGTATTGGGTTGAGGGTGATGGAGCCTCAAATTTTGTTCTTTGAGTTCCATTATTATTTTTCCACATTATTGGTCGGTCATGCTATTCTAGAAAAAAACCTAAGGTTGGGATTTTATTTTTGCCTTCATGAAATCCTAATGTTCTATCTAAAACCATGGGTTGGATCTATTTCTCCATTACCTTTTTGAGGGAGGTTTTAAAATGACTTATTTCCCATTAACTCGTTTAGGCTGGCCCCCCTTTTAATCAATAGTGTTAAATATTTTGCCTAACTTTTTTATTTCCTAAGTCTAGGTCGATCCGTGCCCCATGTTTTAAGAACAACTTTGAGCCATCGTTTGTTGTTGGCCTACGTGATGTCACATTTTCCCCTTTTAATAATTGTTTTATTTTGCAAGGAACACTTTTTAGTGACCGTCGATCATCCAATGGTTGATCCTAACCATTCCTCATGATCTTCTAATGACCTCACCGCTGGGTCTCAATTGATTGTGAAATAACGAGCAAACGCCACGTGTCCCAACTTCCGACGCTGAAAAGGATTAATAAACTGCTTTACTTTTTGTGTGAAGCTTTAATATGTTATAAAGTAGGTTACTAAAATAACTGTGAGATGCACATGCTCGAGATCGATGGTGGTGTTATAATCTTGATGAAAAGTTGCTTGACAGTTATGTTTGGTGTCAATGATGGCTGTGAATGAACATGATTACCGATGGTGGGAATCAATGGTTGCCTGCCATCACGTGATCCAAAGATGCAGTATGTTTAGTGATTGTGATATCACAAGCGGGTGCCACATGTACTCCTTTGGTGCTGCATATTGTGGTGGGCCCTTGGTGTTGAGATGGAGATTACATCATCCTTTTTGAAGGTGGTTGTTCGATGATCTGACAAAAATAAAAGATCAACGATTGGAATTTAAATTCTCATCAAATACGATTTGAGTTGTTGGTGCGGAATGCAAATGAGTTTTAATGGCGGATGAGATGTTTACTAGCTCAATTTGATAGACATAAAATATATTCCTTCATTCTATTCTCACCATAAAAGAATTCAAGTATTTTCAAAGCAGTTCAGAGCTAGAGATAAAGTTTTTTGAGTGATCACAGCAAAAGTTTGGTTCTCTGCAAGGCGTGAAATCCCGTGAGTTATTTTTCAGAATTCTTGGTTAATTTGACTATGATTTTTGTGAAGGGTTGTAGTGTGCTGGTCAAGGGGTTTGTGATTATTACTGTTGGGTTACTGGTTTGTTTAAATTGTGGGAAATTGTAGGGTTTTGTTGTAATTTCATTTTCTAGGTAGCCCTAGTTTGTTCAAGGATTTGAATTTTAAAGAATCCCTAGTTGTTTGAGATGGCACCACCAAAGCAGCACTCTAGCCATATTGATTACTTATAGAGGAATTTATATGACGACTTCCTAGATCAACTCTTGTTATCAACAAATGACAGGAAGAGGGGTTTGGTTTTAATTAGTGGAAGAACCCTAGGTGAGGGACTAGTGTGCAAGAATTATAATATTATAGATGCTAGGGTTCCTATGACTAGTCTAGAAATGTTTATGTTGTGGTATGGACAGTGAAACTTACCTCACCCCTTCTCTAATGGCTAGAGATATGACATGGGGAAACTAGTAGTGCCAAATGTGTTTCTTGATGTGGACCTACTCAGAAAAGTGGCAGCACGTTATGACCCTGTTACAAGGGTAATCAGGGATAATGATGGTGGGATTATGCTAAGTATAAGTGGAAATGAAATTTAGCAAGTTTTTGATTTGAGTGAGTCTAGCTCATTCTTGGTCCCAATTGATCTTGAGGATATGAAGCAAGAATGTGGAAGGTCAAATCCTCTCTTCATATTGAAGTTGCTTCCTCCTCATCTGGCTAGGGTAGGTAGTTCAATGATTCATATCAGCCCAAGTGACCATGAGCCTTTCAGGCTAAGTTGTTTTGCCAATCAATTTTTGGCAATATTTTATTCACTGTGCCAGATTTTGGGATTCAGCCCTAACACTGTGATGCCAGTTGCATATATGTTCACGGGGGCTCAAATTCAGCATCCCAATTTCTCTATGGTGTATGACTATGCATCTTCTCTAGTAGAAAAGATACATGAGGGTTTGCTGAAGTTGCATGTGGGGATGTTGGCACTTCTTTCTTTTGGTACTCCTTGTTAATGCATATGTTCCTGTACAAGAATGATGAATTTTTCTTAGAAAATATGGAGTTGAGGCAAGAAGTGAATGGAGAAAGATTACCAGTATAGGTTTGGAGTGCAAACCTAACTTACAATAGGGGAGGTGCTAGTTTTGTGCAATTTGATAATTAATTTGCCTCTAGAATCAGGGCTTGGTTGGTGGTAAATGTTCCTAGATTTCTTGCAGATTTGCATGAATTCCTCTGACCAAAGGTGAGGAAGCCTGATTTGAAGGTCTTCCACAATTGGGGTGACATCATCTTGTACTGTGTAAGCACTGTCCTAAGGGTATATGGTTTCCGAGGAGCCCCACATATTCTCCCATTTAATGTACCATCAAGAATGGGGTTTGTCAAGGTCATGTGCCAAATAGGTTGTATTCATGAGGACAACCTAACAGGGAGAGGAAACGAGACTTTATTCCCTGACTCCACTGTTGTTTTAGATTTTGACTTTTCCAAGGGAGGATGGGTCCACTTTGGAAGGTTTTTTGATGATTTCCATTTGAAGAGTGGATCTAGGAGGCAGAATGACCCTGAGCGATTATTTTCTTTATTTAGGCAACAAATTAAAGGTGGCAGGTTCACACATGAATTCAATTTTCCTGAAGACCTAATCAAAAATGAATTTGATTTAAATAGGCTAGAATTGAATAAAGAAAAATGGATTACATGTGAAAAGATACTGGCCATAGTGCATAAAATGGATCCAAAATATGATCCATTAATGCATTTTACTCCATTCCATAAGAAGATTTCCTTCTTGTTGGATAACTTCAAAGAGATCATGGGCACCTTAATGACCAAGAAGGTCAATTTGGAGTTAGATTTTGGAATTCAAAGACCAAAATCAAGGCCTGAAGAAACAATGCCAACTTATCAGCGCTTAGTTGATTGGCCTCTATACAAGAGGAAAAGGAATGACAGTAGTGATGAGGAGGAGGGGGATAATAAAGGAAAACAAATAATGAAGGCATCATCATAGCCAGGTCCAAGGATCAGAGCACCTAGAGGGATAAGGATTTTTTTATCTAGATTCACCACCGAGAAGTGATCCTGTAGTGCTACCATAAGATCCAAGCCCTAAGAGGAAGAAATTTGAGGAAACATGAGAGGCTCTGATGGATGAGATAATTGTAATTAATCAAGACATGTAGGTTGGTATCCCTTCCCCTCATAGATCAACACAGTTGGTGTTATCTAACATGGATGTAAAGGAACAATTTGTACAAGATGATAGAATGGAGGCCTACAAGGCATTCTTGGATGATGATTCCTTTGTAAAGACTTGTATTCTTGCAACTAGTTTGGAGGATGAAGCTAGAAGAATACTAGGACAAATGCAAGAGAAGGAGAGAATCAAGACCTGACAGGTCTGAGCAGGAGAATGATGATGAGGTAAAGGCCAAACTAATTGAAGAATTCAAAAACATCACTCTTGAGGAGGGAAGGAGACTTGTGACTCAGGTTGGTATCCAAATTTTTCCTGAGTGGGACATAGCCAATGCTGTAGCATTCAATGCTATCTTACAGTCCAAGCACCCTATACAAAATAGTGAAGAAGAGGTTAAGACATCTCTGTAGGACTTTTCCTTCAGTGAGGAGTATGAAACTATGGCAATATGGGCATTGGAAACCAAGGGAAAAAAGCCAAATTTAATTGATATTAGCCCAAACCTAAGGGGAAGGATAATAATAAAGAGAGCTTCTGAAACTTCAAGTACATAAGCTTCAAGCTTGATAGTAAATGTGGCCAAATTATCCCAAAAGATAAATAAAAGGGAAGAGCTTGATGGAGAAGTACATCATAATTAGAGAATATAGTAGGATGCAACAAAGGAATGTTGAGCTGCAATCTGAATTAGATAGGTTGAAATATGGGAAGGTGTGAGAATCCTCCAGTGCTCCTGGTATTAGGGCATTACCTCCTGCTTCAGGATTAGTCCCCCTTACTTCTCCAATCATTTCTACTCCAGGATCCCCCATCCAGATGCCTTCTCTCGGTCCTACACCGGGGCCAGTTGAAGAGGAAGTTGAATACTCTGTGGATCCCACTAAGAAGAAAATGTTAAATAGGATCACAAAATTATAGGCTACCTTAAAGGCAAGTGAGGATGGTACAGTTGCCAAGAAAAATGAGGTGGTTGACACATTTTTGAGGCATCTAAATGAGAGGGTTGATGGTAGATTACCATTTGTTTATTCTTTATATTCTTTATTCTTAGATCGAATAAGAAACATAAATAGGGATCGGGAAATACTTTTTCCTTTAGCTGAGAAATGGATCCCTAGGGCCAATGATCTAGATATTATATATAAGGCTTCTAGATTTGATGCAGAAAATAGGCCCCAAGCATTGAGGCCTACTCAATTTTTTGTGAAATCATTGAAGGGTTTCTAGGCCCTACCTAATGATTTGAGTAGGAGAATTAGGGAGCTGGTAAAGAGCTTTGATGATTGGAGTGATACATTTTTTCTAGACATTGTTGATGCACAAGGAGATATTAAATCACTGCAACAATGGCAGGATAGGGTAGAAGAAGTTATTAATGCACAAATCAAATTGATTTGTGATGATTCAGAATATGATTTGTTGGTGAGTAGCATGGATAAAATAATTAACACCAACACATTCTTAGAGTCTTTTGAAAGAGAAGCCAATTAGGTTGCAGTGAAATACACACCTTACAATACTAAGGTGAATGAGGTGGTGAATTTTGATTGGCCAATGGATGAAGAGTATCAGAGGTGGGTGGACAAGTACTTAACCAAAGAAGAGTAAGATGGTATCTACTATCGATAGTTAATAGCTCAACGGTTATGGTTATAACTGATTATGGTTTTGTCTCCATGGTGGTTTTTTGGCGCATGTTTTGAGGATTGGCCATTGTAGCAGCTATTCTCTAATGAGTGGAATTGACAGCAAGATGCTCTGGGACTTGGTGACTGTAATCATATTTTTGAAATGTCACAGAGCGATCGAATTGACCGGTGACGTGTATTTTCTAGCCCGATGCTTGTTTTCTCCTTCATTCTCTATAAGAAGGATTTCAAGGCTAGAAATAAGAGTTATCAAGTTTGATATTTTCAGGTCGAGTCTAGGCATAGTTGCAGAGCAAATTGTAAAGCCTAGTAATTTAGTGTAAATGCAATTTAGGTTTTGTGTCATTCTGTAGTAGGGTTTTGGATTTATGAAGGTTTGATGTTTCATGATAGTACTAGCATTTGAGTTATAATGATTCATTTCGAGCTCATGTATCTCCTTTGTATAAGAATATCACAATTTTGAATAATATAATCAAGGGTTATTCTATTCATCTCACTGCCGTGGTGTGTATGATTTTCATTTTGGTTTTAATTCAAAGAATTAATTAAAATTCTTGAATTGAGTTATAGATGGATATGTTTATAAAGGGATTTGGTAAGAAGTATTGGGTTAGGATATAGATTGATGATGTTGTAAGGAAACATTTTTAGAGATCTTATATGTAATGTGTTTGAATCGATCACAAAATTTTAAATGTTTGTGAATCTGGCTCCCCAATGGTATATGGCACTGGTCTAAATTGTATTTGTTTGTGAGGTTCTGTGTCTGCTTGTCTTTTCTTAGAGCTTGCTACAAAATTATAAATTAAATGACTATCTTAAATAATGAAGTATTGTTGTAGCCATCTCATGCTACAAGTAGTTGATACTATTGATGAAAAGCCAATTCAATTCAACATTATCCTATTCTATTGAGCTATTAAATGAGATTATCTATTAATTCTTAATGATTGTTTATAAGTTCGGTGTAGAGATTATAAACACATTAAGGGGACCACCCTCTTTGGTTTTTCAGAGCCCGAAGTGTAGGAGGTTTACTGTTAAAATCCTCGTCAGTTTGTCTAGGTCCTTCGAGCTGCCCTTGATTAGAATTGGCAGTTCTATAGGTAGAATAGAAGATCAACCTGGTTACACTAAAAACAACTAACAAAATGGCCACTCTATTGGGGAACTAGTTTGAATATTTCTTGGGAGTGGGTTGGTTATCCATTTTGCATAGAGTTATCAACATGTTTTGTGATTTGAAGGTTGAGCCCGTGGTTTTTGTGTTTTATTTATCCATTTCTTCGGACGTTCAAACATTTGTGTTATGCCATGAGGTTTTGCTTTATACATTGTCAGTACAAGAAGTTCTAAAGGTCTTTTAAAATTTTACCAAGTGTTTTTAAAAAATTGGGTGGTGACTCTAAAGTCTCTGCACCAGTGTGCATTTTATTTCAAAAAATGTATATCAAGTAAAAGAACTTTGAACAAGCATGTGCAATGAAGAATACCAGGTCATTCATGAAGAATCACCTAGAACAAAAATTGAAAGGAGAACTTCCTAAGATGAAGAAGAAGGATTGGATAAATAAGAATCTAAAATCCAGTAGTGTTGCTCCTGCATCACAGAACCCTGTACACCAAGGTACAAGTAAATCTCTACATCCTATCCCTAAGACTTTTGAACATGTATCTAGACATTCAGACTTAGATAACTGTGGATTTTTTGATGCATTGTTTAATAAACATGTTCAAGAGGATGTAGCCTGTCATAATAAAGGGCTTGTTAGTGTCCAATATACTGAGAGAAGAAGTAGGAGTAGAATTTGAAGCCATCACAGAGAATGCACTAGTGATGTCTCCTCCTCCTGCTGAAGATGATGAAACTCATTTATTATTTAGGCATGAAGAATAAAACCTGATAGACCTAAGTGAGACATCAAGTTATGACATGAATTTTCCTGACCTTGAAGATTTTTTTGGGGATATTAGTTCCTTAAGATGAGAGATCCAAAAGCAAGCTAAGCTTAGGATAAAAAAGGACAAGGAAAAGGAAACAAAACTAATGCATGCTGTCATTGAAAGGGATACATTAATTAGACAATTGGCAACTATGAAACTCCTAAACCAGAACAGGAAGGTCCTGTTATATGGGAAACTTTTGATAATGAGGTAAAGTTAGTGTCTAAAGTAAACCTTTTAGGTCAAGCCGAGGTCCAACCAAAGACTATAGACCTAAACTATTGGACCCTGTCAAGCCTAAATCAAGTAATCCAAATCCTAAACCTATTTCGAATAAGGGAAAATAGAAGGTTGAAGGGATCAAGATAAATGAAAGGGTGGTTTCTCACCATCCCAAGCAAGATCCCCTTCCACATGTGTCATCACAAATAGAGACTACCTTGGAAAAGGTTAGGAGGGAAGGGGAAGTTCTAGCAGAAGAACTAGAGAGGACTGAAATTGAGGCTTCAAATGCAAAAAAAAGAAGGAAAATAAGTTTCCTAAGAATGTCAAGTGTGGATGAGGTTGCAAAAGATACAAATTCATCAAGTCACCATGAGGTTGTGAAAAATGATCTTAAAACCGGTCTGGAGAATACCACAAATAATTCTATCCCAGAGGTTCAAGAAACCAAGTTTGTAAATCTACATCAAGATGGTCCTAAAACTCAGAATACATGATCTGGTGATGACTCTCAGAAAATTGATGGACTATTTCAAAGGAGACCTATACTATTGGAAAGGTATAGGCAATTATTCTTTGATGGTATTCTGGGTTACCCAAATCCCATCCTTGATGAGTTAAGGGAAAATATGAATAAGTTTACTGGGAATAATGCTTTTTCAGCTAAGGAACATTTTGAAAGCCTTCATGGATATGTTGAATGACTATGAATTAGAACATGAGGATGTAGTAATGAATTTTTTTGTCCAATTTTTAATAGAAGATGCAAGGGATTGGTACAGGGGTCTACTGAATGCTAGTATTGATTCATGGGAAGAGTTTGAAAAATGCTTCAAAGAATAATATGGTGATAAGACTAATGCTAGTTTCATGTTGAATGAATTCAACAACATCAAGAAGTCAATGAATGAGCCTACGATATAATTTAACCTTAGATTTCAAAAGGCAATGTATAAATTGTTTCAGGTGATGAGACTTGATGAAATTTTTTGTTTAACCACTTATTTCAATGCCTTTGATGCTAAAATGGCATATCATCTTAGAGATAAGGACCCTCAAACCATGAGGGATGATTTTAGAACAGCTATTAATATTGAAATTAATAGGGAATCTTCTAGAAAATATGGTAGGAGGGAGGAACCTCCTATTTTGAAAAAACCTAGGGATAAAACTGAGAAGGTCTCTACTGCAGGCCCTAAGGATGATGAGAAGTGGGATAAGGTCCTCAACACTTTGAAGGATATAAAATATACTATTGCTAACTAAGAGAAGGGTCTTGGAAATGATAAGCAGTAGTATAGTAAAAATGAAAAACCTCCTAGACTACAAAATTATCCCTACAATACAAATTGGAAGGATGGAAAACCAATACTACCGGCCTAGAAGCCTAAAATGGATCAACAGACACTCAACCCTTTGTAGAAACATTCTATAAATTTGGTGCAAGATAGACCATGGTATGAGGTGTGTAAACATCGACATGATCAAAATTATTGTGGTGTTGCCCAACTGCTTGTTTCTAAAGGAAAAGAAGAGGATGCTCATTAGAAGACTCCTAATTTTGAGAAAAATGATGCAGATTGTTGTATGGCCCGGTCATATATTGATGAAGCTAAATGTTCTTCTAATGAGGAATTGTAGGAATTTGATGTGAATAATCAATGATAGAGAAGTTAAATCTATCATCAACAAGTTTGTTTTGATGAGGAAGGTGAGTTTGACCATCATGCCTGCAATATGGAGCAGGTTGAAGATTTAGTGTCTCTAAGGAGAACATCAAAAGATAAGATTGCTCGGTTGACTGAAGAGATGGCTGCTCAGATGAGAAGTACATTACAACTAAGAAATAGAACTGTGGGTGGTGAGCAGGGTAAGCCCGCTGGCCTTTTCATTAAGGAACAGGAATATAAAAACAAGGGTGTTAAAGAAGATAGTAAAAGTGACACTATCAAAATCAAGGAGGTCAAGAATGACAAGACATGGGCGAAAAAGACTGAGATCCCAAAGCTCCATGATGATGTTTCTCCTTTTTTGGTAAAGACCAAATTGATTACCAAGTTTGTTGAGTCTACTCCAGAAGAAAAGCAAAAGAAACTTGAAGGAAAACAACAACTAGAGAAGAAAGAAAGTAATGAAGGTATGATTCCTGACCTACCCAAATATACACCCTTGGACATGCTTCAAGTATTGTCCCAAGTTAAATTTATTGTACCTTTGCTCGAGATGATGAGAATAGATGGGCATAAAGAAAGAACAATAGCCTGGATTATAGGAGTTGCTGGTAGTAACATTGAACAAGGAAATTGTAAAGAAGCAAAGGAAAAGGAAGAAATAAAAGAGAAATAAGTGGAGGGAATTGTAACACAAATTCCCCCTGTGTAACTAGGGAATTCTATCAATATGTGCCTTGAGAAGATAACCACCTTCTTCCTAAGTGTTTATATAAATGGGAAGACTCTGAGAAATTGTATGATAGACTCAAGGGCATCCAATAATGTTATGCTAGTCAATATTATGGAATCAATGGGATTAATAGTAGACACTACTCAGGGTAAATTATATGCATTAGATTCGAGAGAAGTGCCAGTTATTGTGACTATTAAAGAATTTCCCTATAAATTGACCCAATACCCTAACAAGGTTTTTTCCATGAATGTTTTAGTTGCAGACATCCCTCCTCATTTTGGGATGCTCTTATCAAGGAAGTGGAGTGCATCAATGGGAGGTAACATGCAATATGATTTGTCATTTGATACCTTTTACAGTGATGAAAAAGATGTCAAGATTGAAAGAGAGTCTAAGGTGCTTCATATGATTAAGCATGACTTGACTGAGAATTTGACATGTTTTACTGACTATGGCATAAATGAGTTCAGGGCTAAGGAACCCCCTAGTAATTGTGATAAACCTATTGCACCAATTAATACAAAAGTTGAACATTTGTCAGAATCTAATGATTTGTGGACTATGTATTTTGATGGGGCAAGTTCAAATGAAGGATCTAGTGCAAGTGTGTTGCTAAGGTCTCCGAGTGGAAAGACATTCAGGTTCTCTTTCACTCTATTATCTGAGTGCACCAACAATGTGGTCGAATATGAAGCCTTGTTATGGGGATGAGATTGGCTCAAAAACATGGGATCAAGAAGCTCAAAGTGATTGGAGATTCCGAGCTTGTGATTTCCCAAGTCAAGTCCATATATGTGTCAAAGAATAAGAGGATGAAATAGTATAGAAATTTTGTTTGGGATGAATTGGAGAACTTTGATTCTTTTGGTATAAATTGGATGGAGAGAGGCCATAATAAGGTGGAATATTTTCTATGAAATATTGCATTGAGACCAGATGACATGACTTATGATGGGATTTCAAAGGTTGAAGTGAAAACAAAACCATTTGTTCCTGATAATATCAAGAACTAGCAATTCTTTGATAGTGATGATGATATATTGAAATTTTTAAGTTGTGTGGATGAGTATGAAAGTTGAGAAATTGACTTTGGAGCTTTTTTTGAAAAAAATGATGGTAAGGATACTGTGTTTGGGAATGAATCTATTCAGTTAAAAACCAACACAATTCCTAAAGGTTTAGTTGTTCTTGAAAGAGTGTTTGACAATTAGGATAGGACAAAGGCTAATTGTGTTGCTTCCCATCCTAATGACTTGGAGGAAATAAACCTTGGAACAAAATCATTACCAAAAAAGGTGTATATTGGAAAGAAATTGTCACCATGGGTGAGAAGGATGTTAATTGATTTATTAAGAAAATTGAGACATGTGTTTGCTTGGTCTTATGATGATCTGAAGGCTTATAGGCAGGATTTGTTTCAACATGAAATTCCTTTGAATAGTGATGCTAAGCCTTTTAGGCAAAAGAAAAGACCTATTAATCCTACCTTCCCCAAAAATGCAAGAAGAACTAATTAAGTTAAGAGATGTAGGGATCATCAAACCAGTTAGACATTCATCTTGGGTATCAAATTTGGTGTCTATGAGAAAGAAAATGGAGACATTAGGTTACGTTTGGATTTCAGAAATTTGAATGTGTCTTCATCGAAGGATAAATACCCATTGCCAAATATGGAAGCCATGTTGCAGAGGGTGACAAGCTGTGAATTAATGTCTATGATGGATGGGTTTTATGGCTATAACCAAGTCATGGTTAAGGAGTTTGAACAATTTAAGATAACTTTCACTACACCTTGGGGAACTTATGTATATGTTAGAATGCATTTTGGTCTAACAAATGTAGGGGCTACTTTCCAGAGAGCCATGGATGTGGCATTCTCAGATTTTACTAACTTGTTTTTGGTGATTTATTAGGATGATCTAAGAACATATTCCAAGAAAGAAGATGACCATTGTGAACATCTAGAGAAAGTATTCAGTAGGGCATTAGAATATGGTATTTCCTTAAATCCAAAGAAGTGTGATTTTGGAGTAAAGGAAGGAAAGTTGTTGGGACATATTGTTTCTAAGGATGGGGTCAAAATTGATCCAGAAAGGGTAATTACAATAGATAGGGTCCCACAACCCCGAAATGTTAAAGGAATAAAATATTTCTTTGCACAGATCAATTTCCTAAGGAGATTCATAACAAATTTTGCTAAGATAGTTTTCCCTATTTCTAAACTGCTTAAGAAAAGGGCCAAGGTTGAATGGGAAGAAGAATTAGTAAAAGCTTTCCAAGCCATTAAGAAAGCTATAAAGGAAGCTCCTGTGTTAAGAACCCCTGATTTTTCCAAACCCTTACAGATCTTCTCATTTTCTTCATTCCACACAATTGCAGTTGTGTTATTACAAAAGAATGTTGAGGGCTTTGAATAGCCTATAGCCTTTTTCAGCAAGTCCTTATAGGCTACATAACTTAAATATGACATAAATGAAAAATAAGCATATGCACTAGTAAAAGAAGTAAAAGCTTTCAGTACATATTTGATGGAAGATACCATAATTTCCTATGTACCCAATGCTATTGTGAAGGACATTTTTACAAAATAGGAAGTATCAGGAAGAATATGTAGATGGATCAACAGGATCTAAGAATTCAACATTGAGATCCATATTACCAAGCTGGTGAGAGGACAAGGACTGGCCAAGCTTGTGGCCCAAAGTAATCTGGAAGCAAATTAGATAAATTTTCTTGAAGAAGAGAACAAATCACACATATGTGACATGGAACATTCTAATTGGTACAAGGGTGTGATCTATTATTTAGAAAAAATGAAATTTCCTAATAATCTAAATGAAAATAAAAAAAGGACATTGAAGTTACATGCTATAAAATATGTTATCATAATAGGAAAGCTCTCATGGAGAAATGGAGAAGGTGTTATGTTGAAATGTGTAGACCAAGATCAAGCAAAAGAACTCTTGAATGAAATGCATATTGGAGTTTGTGGAGGGCATTATATGACCAAAACAACTACACACAAAATAATGAGGGCTGGGTTTTGGTGGCCTACTATTTTTAAGGATGCACACCAATTAGTGAAGACATGTGATGCTTGTCAGCATTTCTCTGGTAAGTTGAAGTTCTCTGGTAATTTACCATTGAAACTAGTTGCAGTGCAATCTCCATTCCAACAATGGGGTATTGATTTTGTAGGAGATATAGCATGTAAATCAATTGGAGGCCATTCATGGATATTGGTGGCCACTAATTACTTTACCAAGTGGGTGGAAGCAATTCCAACAAAGAAAGAAACTAGTAAGGTGGTAATTGATTTCTTAATGAGTAATATAGTGACTAGATTTGGATGTTCAAAGAAGATTGTGTCAGATAATGCAATGTGTTTCAGGTCTGAAGAAAATATGGAATTTTGTGAGAAGCATGGTATCCAAGTCTCTTAGTCATCACCTTACCACCCACAAGGAAATGGATAAACATAATCAGGAAATAAAATCTTGATGAAGATTATCAAGAGAATCTTAGATCAAAATAAGAAGGCATGGGATTCTAAATTAAGATTAGCAATCTGGACAAATAGAGTGATTGTGAAGAAGGCAATAGGTTGTGCCCTATTTGATTTAATCTATGTGATAAATGCAAGGTTTCCCCAGAATAACCTAATGGAGATGTATAAATTTGTCCAGATGTATGATAATGAGATAGAAGATGAAATGCAACTGAAAGTGTAAGCTATCATAGAATTAGATGAGGCCAAGAGGGAAGCTCAAATGAAAAATGCCAAATTGTAGTTACAAGTAAAAAAAAAATTATGACAAAAAGACAACTGCAAGGAGTTTCCAAAATGGATATGTGTTTTCAATGTGGAATGCCAAGTTTGAAGATAAAGGAAAACATGGTAAATTTGATGCAATTTGGTTGGGTCCATTCCTGGTGAATAATAAGTGGGAAGAAGATTCACATTTCCTCCAAGAAATAACAGGTGATATTCTTGAATTTCTAGTTCATGGACAATTGGTCTAGATCCTTCGATCTGCCCTTGATTAGAATTAGCAATTCTATACATAGAATAGAAGATCAACCTGGTTATAGTAAAAACAACCAACAAAGGGTAGAGGGTTTAAGGGTCTAGGATTTAGGGGTTGATGGTTTAGGGTTTAGGGTTGAGGGTAGAGGGTAGAGGGTATAGGTTTAAGGGTATAGGGTTGAGGGATTAGGGTTGAGGTTCTAATGTATAGGGTTTAAGGTTTAGGGTTTAATGGTTGAGGGTTGAGGTATTAGGGTTTGAGGGTTGATAATTGAGGGTTGAGTTTTTAATATATAGGGTAGAGGGTAGAGGGTCAAGGGTTGAGGGTTGAGGGTTTAAGGGTTCAGGGATTAGGGTACACAAGGAGGGATGGAGGGAGAAATGAGATAGAGAGGAGAGAAGAGGAGGGAAGGATAAAGAGAGATGGGGGTTGAGGATCTAATGTATAGGGTAGAGGGTTGAGAATTGAGGGTATAGGGTTGACAACTTATAGGGTTGATGGTTTAGGGTATTGGGTTGATGGTATAGGGTTGAGGGATTATGGTTGAGGGTAGAGGGTAGAGGGTTTAAGGGTTGAGGGTTGAGAGTTTAGGGTAGAGGGTAGAGGGTTGAGGGTTGAGGGTATCGGTTTGAGGGTATAGGGTTGAGGGATTATGGTTTAGGGTCCAATTTATAGGGTAGAAAATATAGGGGTTTAGGTTTTAGGGTTTAAGGTTTGAGGGTTGAGGGTTGAGGGATTGAGGATTGATAGTTGAGAATTGAGGGTTGATGGTTTAATGTATAGGGTAGAGGGTTTAGGGTTTGAGGGTTTAGGGTTTAATGGTTGAGGGTTGAGGGATTAAGGGTTGAGGATTGATAATTTAGGGTTGATGGTTATATGTATAAGGTAGAGGGTAGAGGGTAGAGGGTAGAGGATTGAGGGTTTAAGGGATTATGGATTAGGGTTGGGGATTAAGGGTTGATGGTTGAGGGATTAGGGTAGATATTTTAAGGGTTTAAGGGTTGATGGATTAGGGTTAAGGGTCCATTGTATAGGGTAGATGGTATATGGCTTTAGGGATTAGGGTAGAGAGAGAGGGAGAGATGGAGGGATAAGTGAGATAGAGAGGAGAGGATGGAAGGACAGAGAGATGGGGGTTGAAGATCGAAGTACAAGGTTGAGGGTTGAGAATTAATGGTATAGGGTTGAGGAACTATAAGGCTAAGGGTTTAGGGTAGAGGGTCATGAGGGTAGAGGGTTGAGGGATTAGGGTTTAGGGTTTAAGTTTTGAGGGTCTAAATGTTTAGGGTTAAATAGTTTAAGGGTCAAGGGTATAGGGTTGAGGGATGGTTGGAGTGAGGGAAAGATGGAGAGAGAAGTGAGATAGAGATAATGAGAGAAGAGGATGGAAGGACAAAGATGGAGAGAGGGAGTGGGAGGGAGAGAGGGAGGTAGAGAGGGAGGGATAAAGGGAGAGAGAGAGAGAGAGAGAGAGAGAGAGAGAGATTTATCTAGTTATTTAGGTAGGGTGCTTGAGGGAGAGACCTGATAGAGAGAGATGGGGGGTGGGAGGAGATTTTTGAGAGATAGGGGAGAGAGTGAGTGGGAGACATATGGAGAGAGAAGTGAGATAGAGAGGAGAGAAGATGAGGGAAGGAGAGAGAGAGAGAGATGAGGGTTGAGGATACAATGTATAAGGTAGAGGGTTGATAATTGAGGGTATAATGTTTATGAACTATAGGGTTGAGGATTTAGGGTATAGGTTCAAGAGGGTAGAGGGTTGAGGGATTTGGGTTTAGGTTTTAAGGGTTGAGGGTTGAGGGTTGAGGTTTTAAGGGTCTAGGTTTTACTTGTTAAAGGTTTGAGGGTATAGGGTTGAGGGATTAGGTTAGAGAGGGAGGGATTGAGGGAGGGAGAAATGGAGGGTGAAGTGAGATAGAGAGAGGGGGAGAGAGGGAGTGGGAGAGAGAGGGGGATTGGATTGAGAGGCACTTATCTAGGTAAGGTGCGAGGGATAGGTGAGAGAGAGGGAGAGAGGGAGTGGGAGATAGAGGGATGGGAGAGAGACAAAGGGAGTGAGAGAGAGACATAGAGAAACCTGAGAGAGGTAGAGGGGGTGGGAGGGAGAAACATGTGTGAGAGAGAGAAATTAGGGTTTAGGTTTTAAGGGTCAACATATCAAAGTTTTTTGTAGTATAGGGTTGAGGGATTAGGGTTTAAGGAATAGTTTCAAGGGTTGAGTGTTTAGGGTTAAGTGAGACACTTAGATGGCTAAGGGGGGATGGATGGCTAAGGATAAAGAGAGAAGAAATCTATAGAAAATCAACATTTTCATAATGTGAGCATGTTTTGAAGAAGTTGAGATCTAGTCATTTGTATAGCTAGACAAAATTCTGATGTAGTAGTTTGAATTGAAAACTACATGATTGAATATTGATAACAATATCATAATTTGAAACATTGTGGAAAATACCTCCTACTTATCAATTTATGAGCTAAAAAGGGCTCTATGATTAATGGTTCATAAGGCACAACACTTGCTAAAGGTTTTTCAAATGGGGTTGCAAGCTAAGTGGGCTTAACCTTGGGGAAAACTCTATAGTTAAGCACGCTTGAGTTGGAGCAATACTAGGATGGATGACCTCCCAGGATGGTCCAATGCTTCACCTATGTAAGCATCACTTAGATGCAATGAGTGCTAAGTGGAACATTCATTATCATGAGAGATGGGTTCTTGTGAACCACTCATGAAACATGGGTTAATGAGTTTGAATCAAAAACTACATGATTGAATCCTAATATAAATATCATAAGAAAAAATTCACTCACTCTATAACACGAGAACGTTTTGTCTTCCTCCAAAAAGGGAAAAAAATCAGACACCCATGATCTTCAGGCCCACATTCTCCTGGTTATGAGTGTCTTATAACAAAAAGAATCTTTTTGATGCTTTTGTGAAGTGTGCATACAAATTTTTCACATTCTACCACCTTTTAATGAACTTTCCACCACCTTTGCAGGAAATAACAGAGTTGTCACTTTTAATTTGATATATATATATATCAATTCAATTCTCAATTCCATTTAAGATTGATATACAATTGAACATTGAAAAGGAAACAATCTCGTGAAAAACTCAATTTTTTGAGGATTTTGATGCAAGAAGAAACAAAGGCTACATAATTGGGTAGAACTCCTCCATTCGAATCTTTGTTTTTAGGTATGTGAATTCTCTATACAATTTCTTTACACTTTCCTTAATTCTATTTTGGCTTTCTTTGATTTTTTTACTATGCATATTCCATGTTCATCATTGTTTATTTGTCATTATAACCTTAGCCCCTCTTGGTACATTTTAAACTACACAATTCTTACACTTTCTAGTTACATTTTTAAACCACATCTTTTGAGGCATTTTGTTAAACAATTGACCTACCTTGTGTATGCTTCCACATTTTACATACACATATATATGAGAATAGTTATAAGTATGTAGTATAATACATCATTTCTCAATCATTTTCTATGGATGTGCATACCCCTTTCCTAAGGTTTCATTTTGGTATAGGCATGGGGGATGTTGGAAAATGTAGTGGAATTTGGTTTTACACCTAGAAATTGTATTTTCTTGAAACTCTCTAGAGCCTTTCCAAAAAATTCATTTTGTGCATATGCTCCAATCATTCTAGTCCATGAGGACATATCTCATTGAGGCATTTTTTCAAACAGTTCTACCAAGCAGCTAATTTCCTTGTCTATGCTAACAAATTTTCCATACATGTCTACCAAATCATTTTATCAAACAACATAGACAAGAAAATCAGTTGTTTGAAAAATACCTCAAAGAAATGTGGTCTCATGGTGATATGATTTTTTTCAAATAGTTGATTTCCTTTTCTATGCTACCAAATTTTCCATGCATTTATACCAAAGAATTTTATCAAACAACATAGACAAGGCAATTAATTGTTTGAAAAAATGCACATCACCATGAGACCACATTTCTTTTAGGCATTTTTTCAAAAAAATTATTTCCTTGTCTATGCTACCAAATTTTCTATACATGTCTACCAAAAACTTTTGTCAAACAATCCCCCTTTATTTCAATGATTTGATTGATGCCTAGATAGCTTGTTCAATAGAGGGAGTGACCCTCATTCTCTACAAAATTGGAATATAATCGAACCACATTAATATATCTTCATCTATTTTGGTTTTCATCTCTATTTCTAAACTTACCTCATCATTAATGTTGTGATATATTCTTAATGTTTCCTTGATTTTTAATGTTGTCTATGCTACTGCATTGACAAACTAGTGACCTCACTAGCTTGTCAAAGGTACCACATTTTGCATACATGTCTACCAAAACATTTTTATCAAACAATTCAAATGCATTATGCATGCTTCCATTTTGTGCCTATATTGCAATCATGGCATGCCATGATATAGCATTTATTTAAGGCATTCCATCTAAAAATTAAAATCTGTCAAAGATATTTTGTCAAAGCTACCACATTTTGCATACATGTCTACCAAAACATTTTTGTCAAAAAATTCACATGCCTTTTCCATGATTCCATTTTGTGACAATCTTGAAATCATGGCATGCCATGAGACCACATTTATTTAAGGCATTCCATCCAAAAATTCATGTTACCTTTGATAAGCTAGTGAGATCACTAGCTTGTCAATGCGGTAGAATTCACAAGCTAGTGGGTTGTTTGAAAAAATGCATAATAGAAATGGGGTCTCATGGTGATGTACATCACCATGAGACATCATTTCTATGAGGCATTGTACATCACCATGAGACCCCATTTCTATGAGGAATTTTCTCAATCAACCCATTAGCTTGTGAATTCTACCGCATTGGTGATGTACCAATGTGGTAGAATTCACAAGCTTGTGATGTACCAATGCAGTGGAATTCATAGGCTAGTAATGTACCAATGTGGTAGAATTCACAAGCTACTAGGTGTTAAAAAATTGTGAATTCTAAGAGGCTCATTTTATCTAAAACTTGGAAAATCTTACTTAGGAACCTCCTCTAGAGTAGGCTAATATAGAGTTGCAGGGGCTTCGTTCCTTTGTGTTTTCAGTCCTTACTTGTAGAGATAGGCTTGGTAATCCATCTCCTCTTGTTGATGATTGTATGCATGCTACCTCTTGATCTCCTCTACTTGCTTTGTGAAGTTAGAAAACATACCCTTTTGCTTTCATGCTGCCTCTTGATCTCCTCTCCTTGCTTTGAGCCTTATATCTCTAAAGCTCAAGTATTTAATATTTTTGGGCTGATTTTGAGCATATGAAGGCTAAGATGAATAGTGGGAAAGGGTGGATGGGTGGTAATTATATTGTGCATGTTTGTTTTGAAAAACTATGGAATTGAAACTAGTAGCATGATTATGTTGATATAGTTGATATGGAGATGGATAAGTAGGATTTTTCATGATATGGCTGATGATATTCATATTGGCTATGAAAATTTGACATTTTTACTCATGCAAAAGCTAGAAAATGGAGTGAATAGAATATTTTGTAACATACCAACACTTAGGTGTGCTTGCAAAACCAATGAATGGAGTTTCCAGGTATATCTTAAAACCTCCAGAGTTCTGGAAAAACTATTGCATATACTAGAACAACAACTTTAAAATTTGAAAACTTCTCCAAAAACAAGTTTCACAATCCCATCGGGCATGCCAAAAACTGTTTTCAATCAAAATTGCACCCTTAGCAAAGAAAAACTTTACTTTCCTATTGAAACATGGAAACACTCTTAGATTGTGGGTAATCTATGGTGAGAGTGAATCTCCAGACTGGGTTGGTTCCCCTAGCAGATCACCTAATCTAAAATATTTTTTGAGGAAAAGGGTTAGGAGGAAAAATGAAATGGAATTCCTACTACCTAAAGATAATTCACCTAAAAATTTAAAAGACCTAACGACTTTACTCACAACAACCTCTCAAAAATTGAACTCTCATAATTTCACTTAACACATACAATCCAATAGTGATTTGTATGAAGGTTTATACGATTGAAAAAAAAATACAACTTGAATTATATGAAATTCTTACACAAAAAATTACAATAACAAGACATAAAATTATTTAGTGTTTCGAATCACAATGACATCAAAATTATTACTGCAAATATGAGACAAGAAAATGAGAAGGAAAGATCTACTATTTGTATTAAAACTAAAGGAGTGTCAGGATAAAAATTTGAGTACAAAATGTGTTTACAAGACTATCTGAAATGAGAAAGAGAGCAAGAAACAATAATTTGAATTGAGAAAATCACAATTTTTTCCAAACTTATATCTCCCAAGTGTCCCCAATAGTGAGAATAGAATTTTTCTTTTTAAAACTATTGGCAAGAAATACTGCAGTATCACTTGATGTTGTCACTGATGGCAACTGTAATCAATGATTAGATACGCACACTATCATTCGATCACATCGGTAGACAGATTGAAGATTAATCATCAAGAATAGAGTATCTGATAGCAAAATGTTCATCAATATGTATGAATATTTCATGTTATTATTTTATGTTGCGCATCTCAGGGAATTTTTTGGTATATTGTCTTTGTTACTACTGAAGTGCAGTGGCTCATATCAATTCGTGTGGTAGTTAGAAGATCTGGTTAGCTTATTCTCATTTTTTCTTGTATTGGAGCCGACTTCATGAATATATCATGTCGTAGATGTATGGAAAGTAATTGGTTAAGTATTTTTGTGTTTGTACATCTTTGTTTGGGTCCTCTCTATGTCTTAAACAACTTTGGAGGATGCACATAAATATTTAATTAAGGATCTAGCTAACAGTTATAATTTTTTTTGTGTTTTATTGAAGCTGACAAAGTGTAATTGAATTCTATTTTGTGGATATATATATAAGATCATCTGTATCATTTTGTATGATGTATGAATTATGTGTTGATGTGAATTGCAAATTAGAGCAAAGCAGAAAAGCGATAATGCATAGTTTCACTTGTGCATAGAGAATTTGTGTTGTGAGTGTGAGTAGAATAGAGCAGAAGTGCAACATCAATATACAGGATAGAAGAATGCATATTGTGCTTAACCAAAACTATAATCAGGCATATGTAGATGCTATTTTTCTCATTTCAAACTCTTAGATGGTTTTAGTTTGATTTTCTTTATAAGGCAGTGAGCCTTCGCTTTGAGTAGTGAGCTCTAGTAAATGTGCCTGAATGCAAGTGCATTCCCCTTATTGTAAAATTCATTTGAGTATAAACAGATTAACTTGTGGATTGGCCATCCACCGTGGTTTTTCCCCTAACAGGGTTTCCACATAAAAATCCTTTTGTTATGGTTTTGTGTTAATTTGCTTCATGTTTATGCATTATGGTTGAATGTTTTTAATGCTTTGAAGATAAAGTTTTATGAAGTTAATTTTTGCACAACACTATTTCACCCACCCCCCCCCCCCTCCTAGTGTAGCTTGTTTCCAACAGAAACTTCTTCTATGAACTAGCATCTTTGATCCATTTTCGAGCTCCCAAGAAAACCCTACAAAATAGTGCCCAAAACTGCTCCAAACTACATGAGAAAAATAGTAACTTTCTATCTCCAAAAGGTTGATTCAAAAGAGCCACAAAATCAGGCCCAAACTTACTCATAACTGAAAATAGAAGGTTTAGTTTGCTCATCTTTTCCCAAATTCGCCCAAGGACTCAAACTCAAAAATGGAAGGTTTCAATGAGTAATCAAGTATACTAACCACATTTTTTAAAGTAAAAAACATTAAGGTAATTAATATAAACATTACCTTAATGATGTTTTAGATCATTTGTAGTTTTAGAATTACAATATAGAAAGCTTCATCCTAGTCCTGATTCTTACAACTTGATTTTGATTGCTTCTGATTTTTGCAATAAAATCTTGGTATTTTACAAAACTAAAGTGGCATACTTAGGCTCTAATGATAATTGATTTTTCTTTAAAAATCAAAAGAAAACTAAGGCTTGATTTTGGCCTAGGCATAAAGATTTGCAAATAAGGAATTTTTTGACATTTTTTGTTAAACAATGTGATAAAAATGAAATTCAAATTAGGGCATAAGTGGAACCCTAGGAACAAAACTCATCGAATCCCTAATTCTTAGCATCATTTTGGAAAAAAAGCTTTTCATTCAACCACTATGGATACTAGGGTTTGAAGGATCGAACTTCACCATTTTATACACCTCCATGTCGATTCTCCTCTGTTTGATTCATGAATTTGATGGTAAGTTGTTTTTCACCAACTTGAGACATTTTGACTCCATTTTGAAGCATTTTTTTGGCCTCTAGGCTGCAACCATGATACATTTTTCTAATGTATTTTTCTTATCTCATTCAATGTTGATTATTTGTATATTATGGGTCTACCATCAAAGATTGATTATGAGTCCTTGGAATGCATTTTCATGCTAGCCTTGAGGGTATCTGTCCACATAGAGACTTGGGTAAGTTTCTATGCCTTTTAATTTGTGCATTTGCCTCTTAAATAAGCTCAATTCAAAATCATTTTAAAAGAAAGAATTTGCTTTATGTGGAAAGATGAAATGAATCTCTATGTTCTTAATGGGGGTTGTGACTTCACCCTACCTTTCTAATCCTCTATATAAAAAATGGTTCGATCTAAGCTCGACCCCATGATAGAAAAACAATTTGATTTGTGGGAAGAAGAACTTTATGCATTTATTTTCTATTTTCTGGGTTTCAAAACCCTTCATGGTCGCAGCCATTCACTACATTGTCTTCCTTTTTAGAGATCTTATCCTTGCATACATGTGCTTGAAATTTTTGTTTTCATCTAATTTTTATTTTTGATACAAACCCCAAATGACTTTCGTGTTTTGTGAGGAAAAATCCTATCTCAGGCTACGTCCATGAGAGCACAAACTGGGTTTTCTCACACTTGGTATAGCTTAGATTCCTCTCCATTTTTGAATGTGCAAAAAGACAACATTTTTTCACCTTTTCCTAAAAAAAATCCAATTAAAGGCTTCTCCAAACAACGTTGAGACTTCTATTTTTTTGGGTTTTCAAATTCTCTGTATGTGATGCCATTGTTCATTTTCTTTTTGAAACCCTAGCTCCATCAAAGAAGTTGCTTATTTTCTTTCAATAGAATACATTCTTAGCTTCTCAATATTGTTTATTCTCTATAGAAAACAACATGACTTCACTTTCTTTCATATATTCAATGTAGCTCCATCTTGTTTGTTCTCAAAATGTAAAATTTTTTCTTCATAACCTTGCATATAGTGACAATATTTGTTAATTTTCTGAGAAGAACACAACTCCTTTTTTTCCTTACTGTATGCAACTCCTCCTTTGAAACCTGTATGTTTTGACAACCTAGATCACTATTCTTTGAAACACTTCTAATGAAGAAAACTAATTATTTTCAACATAAATGAATTATTTCCTTGAGTCTGTACTTGAAGTGTTTCTTGAATATTCATGATGAGGCTATTGTATCTTGTTTCCATTCTTATACTAAGCAGAGTTAAGCTTTTTTATCTCCATTCACACATATTTAGATGCAATTCAACATGATGCACTTGTAGCATAATGAAACTTAACCCTCATTTGCTCCTTTTATTCTTTATATGCAACTCTGTTTCAACATGTTTGGATCTTGGAAAAGACAAATTCCCCTATACGTATCATCACTATTTTTTTGTAACTTTTTCATTTCAATTGCTTGATAGAAAATAAAGTCTTTTGTACTCTTCATGTATTTTTATCTCTTATTGAAAGCAACTATAGTTGATAGGAATCTTGATCCACAATGCATAGAAGATCTTGAAATATGTGAAATCTGTTGGACGTATAGAGAAAATTAGTCTTTGGTTGTCATTGATGTCACCATGTTGGTCTAGTACCTTGAACCGATGTGCAGAACAAGCTCATCTCATCTGGTATTTAATCCAGTGTTTTGGTCCACATATTCTCTTTGGTAATCATTGTGGTTTAAGGTTTTGAGAAAAGGCTTATGATCATTGGAATCAAGTATATATGTATTCTTGGATATTCATATGATTGGATGATGCATTGGATAGACTTTTATGATTGAATTTTGTTATTAGGTTAATCATGGCCAACCTAATAATCAGTTAATTATAATATGACCTAGTTTTGGTCCCAACCCACATAATAATTCATGACATAGTCAAATTACTTTTGGAAGCTAGCCTAATTGATGTAGGCAGATATATCAGGTTCATATATAAAGATGGTTTGAAGATGAAATGTGGATGTGAAGGGAAGTAGTAGTGTGAATGAATACAAGCATGTGTTGATAAGCAAAGAGTGTGAATTGAAAAGGGAAGATTAGTCTGCTACCATGTGAAGGAATACTTTGAGCATCAACATAATTGAATCTGCACTTGTGGTGTATCTTTATTAGTTCAATTCTAGTGGTTAGCCATTTTTCTATTTCTATAATATTTGTAGGCAATGAGCCCTCTGAAAGTAAGCCTCCTTTTTGTAACCGGTATTGATATAAGTATATATTGTGAGCTAATCCTCACCATGATTTTTCCCTCATTGGGTTTTCCACATAAAATAATGGTGTTCTTGTGTTGTGGAATTTATGTTTTTGCTCTTTCTCTTATTTGTGTAATGCAACAAAGTAATTAAATATAGCTAATCGGTATTCTCTATCTGGGAAGTGAGCCCTTTGGTAGTAAGCCTCATTTTCTTAACCGGTATTGATATAGCTATATATTGTGAGCTAATCCTCATTATGGTTTTCCCCTCGTTGGGTTTTCCAAGTAAAAATATGGTGTTTTTATGTTTCAAAATTTCATGTTGTTCTCTTGCTCTTATCTGTGCTATGCGAAAAAGTAATTAAAAGGTGTTTGTTCAATGAGTTTTAGAAGATATTGATTCACCCCCCCCTCTCAGTATCTTGCATATTTAACAATTGCTATCAGAGCCTTGGTTCCTCTAGAGAAGTCTAATAGCTTGAGGGAGATCTCGCAGATTGAACAATGGATAAAGAAGAGCTATGGACTGCCCTTGAAGATCTTGACAAGGCTGAAATTCAAAAATAGGGATCTGAAGGAAAATCTAGATGAAGCAAATGAATGCATCTAAAAGTTGAAAGAGCAGTTAAATAAATTCAAAGAAAGATATAGAGAAGTGAGTGAGCAATTGAAACAAGCAAATGAATAAAATACCACACTGAAGCTGAAAGTAGATGAAAATAAGAGTGTTGAGGAGTGTTTGAAAATAGTAATACAAATCAAGGGTATGTGTAGGATCATCATGGAAAAAATAGGCCCTTAAATGGCAATAAAATTTAGAAAATCAGAGTTAGGTAACTTGAAATAAAATTTTGAATAAGTTATCTATATTATTTCAAAAAGATGTAAGAATAGAATCTATAGCAAATTGAATGTAGTTTCTAAAATACTAGGTTTAATTTTTTTTAAAAATCTATTTGGTGAAAATTTTAAATTTCAATGCAGTAGTACTTAAATTTCAGGGAAAAAATAAGAAGTAGGTGTTTGCCTGACCACCCTAACAATAATAAAATGATAATATTTTTTTATAAGAATTTATATATAAGTAGGGGACTCATGTCCCGATGTGATGCATATTTTTTTTGTAATTTTTTTCCAAGTAAATAATTAATTATGAATTTTGTATTACAAATTTTAAAAAATACAAAAACTTGTATGTCTAACCACCTTAACTTGGTCAAAAATTCATGAAATTCAATTTATTTTTTTAATACTATAGTATACGAAGCATATAATGTCATACATGTTTCAGATTAAAAAATGTGATACCGTTTGAAAGCTATAGATGTTTTTCAATCAGCCTATCAATCAAGACTTTAGTCATAATTCAAATAGAAAATGAATAATAATTACTTATTAAATTCAAATTAAAGCATAATTTATATTGGTGGAAAGCTAAGAATCTCCTTTAAAAACCCTTTTGTTTCATCAATTTTGGGTTAAAAAAAAGTCATCAGCCACATGGGCCATCATATCACTTAGATATTGCCACTTTTTGGCTGATCATGATCGTTCACATACTCGTAAGGCTGATGTTTTCTCTAGACTTGAACAAGAAGTAATGAATCTAAAATTATAATTAGAGAAAGTGAAACTATATGAAAATGATTTCAAGACAAGCTCCACTAAGCTTGATGAATTGATAGTAGGATATAAACATTCTAAAGACAAAGGTGGATTAGGGAATGAAGTTGATGAAAATATGCAGAACTCAAATCGTAAAAATAATCAGAAGACTTAGAAGAAAGAAAAGAAGAAAATAAACTCTGGAAGGAGACCACCTACCAAACAACTGAATGCACAAAGGTACTCATCATTCAATGGTGTTTTTTTTTCATGTAATAAATTTGGTCATAAGGCAACTGAGTGTAGAAGTAGGTTGAATTAGTTTTCTGGTTCCTTCTCCAGACAATGTTATACATACAAGAAGATTAGACATAAGGATACTAAATGCAGATCACAAGTGAGGATGGTTAGTAGAGTGATGATGAACAGATTCAATAGAGGAAGAATAAATCAATCTTTTGATGGCTCTTGTTACACAGGTAACATGTTTGGACATAAAGTGAATCAATGCATAATAACAATGAATGGAAATCAAACAAGATAGAAAAATGTTTTTTGCTACAATTGCAAAAAAATGGGACATTTCAAAAGTGTGCAGAAGTAAAAAGGGAAACCAGTCTACTTCGGTGGAAGATAATGAACCGGTGAAAATGATTGATAAGGAAGAGGTGAAGAAAGAAATGAGTAAGATATGGAAGAAAAAGGAATAATTAGAGACTACAGATGCATCTGTACCCTTATCTAGTGTAGATGAATCCTCTAGGAACTAGACCTATCATGGTCTTAGGGGGAGATTTATCAGAAAATGAAGTAAACCCCAAAAAATACTACATTTCAGATTCTGACACATGGATATATTGTAAGGAATGTCTAGATAGAGCAAATACAAAAGAAACTAGAAGAAAAAGAGTGAGCATGTTCTTATGCATAGTGAATTATTGTTTCTCAGTAGAAGTGGAAATAAAGTTTTGTCAGCTTTTTGTAATTAATGTAAGTTAGGGAAAAATGATGGTGTATAGAGGAATTTTTACAAATAATTTTGATCATCAAAATAATTCAAAGGAATTGTGGGAGCGACTCAAAACTATCTTGGAACAATTTTGAAGCATTCTGGAGAAATCATTGTGGACATTTGAAAGAAAGCAACAAAAGTTTCCTCTCATAGTGAAGGAGGAAGGTAATTGGAGAATTTTTTGTTGAATTTGAAAAGGTTTAGTGGTATAATGGAAACATTTAATAGAGGATCGAGTGGAAATATCCCTCTAAAGTTAAAGGGATTCAAGCTAGATGAATTGGATCATCGAAAAATAAAGAAGATGGAGTTGGGGTTAGATTTGAGTGAATTATAGAACTTACAAACCCTAGGTTTGGATTTGTGGGGAGAATTCCCCTAGATTGATAACAGATAATTTATCTTGTTCCTTTTAAGAAAATTCAAGGACGACAACATTGTACTGGATAAATCTTATCCCATTACAAAGAAAGCAATCAAAGTTGTTACTAGGTTATGTGGTGTTGGAGATCTTCCTAGAAAGAATACTATAAAATACAAGGAAGTAGAGGAGCTAACGGGAGTGGATAAAGATCCATGAGCATTTTTGATCACTACTATTGCTGATTCCTCCATTGGGTATGTCATGTATGGAATTTCTTATAAAATCTATTTCAGAAATCGAGATGGCTCTACTTCGACCATTGTTGTGTTTTTGGTGCATAAAATGGTGAAAGATAACAAGAAATTTGATCTATGTGGATTAATCCTTAAAAATCTTGTCGAAAACATACAAATGAATTTAGTAGAAGGATACCCTTTCCGTTTTGGGTCCTTGCTTGCATGTTTGGTACTCTATTCTTTGGACTCATTACCGAGAAAGAAAGATGTTAAGTGGGAATCTGGGATTCCTATGGAAAGATAGATATATAGATACTTGGAGGGCCTGGAAGATAAAATGAGTGTGTGTAAAATAAATTTCTTATCTTTTCTAAAATAAATAAGCTTCGGTGAAGTTATGACTAGTCAATTTGAGGAAGGTTCTTCCTCTGAAATGAAAGAATTGGAAGTTGTTATCAGTGATTCCCCTCCAAAATTGAAGAAAAGAAAAGCAATCTCTGAAAATATCATTGTTATTCTTGAAGAGAAGGAAGAACGAGAAGAATCTTTGTTATATTGTGACTTACTTCGGTTGGTGTGCATTGATATTTGTTCATGAATTGGGCTGACATTTTGTATTCATTTATTCTTTTATTTTTGGCCAACAAGATTGTTGATGTAATTCTATGAAGCAGATATATAAGAGTGATTGTTTCTTCATTTTGAAGTGTGTGATGTATGTGTGAGAAGGGTGAATGTGAAATGTGCGAATAGAGGTAAGATCATTCAATTTCAGAGCAGAGTGTGAAGAAGGTTGACCGAAGTGTGAAGAAGTATTTTTTTGCCTAACTAGAACTATCATCAAGATTTTGAAAAAGCTAATTTCTCAGCTCAATCACTTTAGATGGATTTAATCTGAATTTTTTATGTAATATAGTGAGTCTTCTTTGAGTAGTGATCTGTAGGTAGTGTGCTTGAATGCATGTGCATTCCTTATTCATTTTACTTATACTTTAATAGGGTAAAACTTGTGGATTAACCTCCATCATGGTTTTTCCCCTAATAGGGTTTCCACGCAAAAATATTGGTGTTATGTGTGCTTTTGATGTGTTGTTGATTCATACTTTCACTGTTATTTATTAGATATGAGATTAAGGGTTAATAAGGTTAAATAAGTGTTAAATTATATGACAAATAATTCATCCCCCTCTCAGTTGTCTATTCTTGTTTTTCCAACAACTCAATGCTCCTATGATATTTTATTTTTCATGCTTTCTTGCATACTTCTAATGTTTATTCATCTATTCAATACATTATAGGTAATGCATTATATTCATGTTGAGAAGAACATAGTGAAATCCATATCCAGAGCTCTAAGAACTCTTCTTTTCATGATTCAGGTTCATTCAAGATTTAGCAAGCAGTAGCAACAACAATGTAGATCAACTGAAGACCCAAACTAGCCTATGATGGATTTTTTTTTGTTATATGATTGTTTTCTTTTCTTCATCTTCAGTTGTATAGTTCATTCTCTATGATGAATTGGTTCATCTACTCCCACAACTTGTGTTGGACACACGCTCTCTCTCTCTCTCTCCCCGATTAATATGAAAACAACATTTGCAACCTTGTTCAATTTTATATGTATCTCTCTTGCAAAATGAATGAAAGCATTGTGAAGTAT
The DNA here is from genome assembly GCA_007115665.2 of Sequoiadendron giganteum. NCBI lineage: Eukaryota > Viridiplantae > Streptophyta > Pinopsida > Cupressales > Cupressaceae > Sequoiadendron > Sequoiadendron giganteum. The sequence goes on along the minus strand of CM021110.1, from coordinate 395,433,469 downwards.
ATGAATCATTGCAAGATTATTGAAAGCAATATTTTGCATCTCTTTTATGTTGTAATGATTGAATGGAAAATTGAATACTCTTTTTCCTTAAAACACAATTGCACAATAAAATTGAACTTTTCCTTCAAAAATCCAATGTATACAATGGTTTAAGGGTGCTGGCAAGAAGTTGAGTCCACTTTTTGGCCGAAAAGTGGAAGTGTTTTCCCTGATTTTCAGAGTTTGACACATTTGACCTTAAAATTTGAAGCACTTAGAGATGAAATCTTTAAACAAGTCACTGATCATAAAATGTAGTACTCAAAGTCTAGTTTCCAAATATGTAATTTATTTCAATACCCATATTGTACAAAATGAGTTTCAATAGGCTTTTGTAAAAACCACTATTTCAAAGTCATTTTTTTTTACCATACCATGCACGTGTACAACATCCATATTTTGACTTAAATTATCATATTTTTCTAAATCCTTTTGGGAAAAGACTTCTGACTCACTGAAGCATGCCCTGGATATTTTTTTGTAATTTTTCATTGAATTTTTTTCTCTTTTGTTAATTTTTTATTAGACATATTTGTCGTTTAGAAAAATCATCATGTACGACACACATAAGATGACCTAAAGTTATCATTTTTTGCATTTTTTTTTTTTTTAAAATTGAAAAGAATTGTCTGAGTTTTGCCCTTGTTCAATTCGTTTGTCAAAATATTATGTTGATCAAAAGTTATTAAAATAGTAAAGAACACTAATATTTAAATTTTATGGACCAATTTCATTAGAAATTAATTAAAAAATAGAAAAAATAATCCAATTGTAAAAAAAATTACATATTTGGAATCTACATTGTCTCATCTAAAATGAGTTTTAATTTCGTCGAAAATTTTTGCAAAGAAAGGCATCAGCCATATGCCCAAACTCAGTATTTTTCTGTGACATTGCTAGGACCTTCAACTTGCAGGTCAAACCAGGTCCAAAGCTTAGGTTCGGGTCCCCAAGCCTTTTCCCGAACCAAAAAACAAAGCAAAAACCCGACCAAAAATTAAAATTTTAAAAAACGGGATCCCATTTCATTATTTTTAATTTATTTTATGATTTTAAGAAACGGGATCCCATATTTTAAAAAGTGAGATCCCGTTTCTTAAAATCATAAAAAAAATATTTTTAAGAATTTAAGAAACAGGATCCCGTTTTGAAAACGGGATCCGGTATTTTAAAAAGCGGGATCTCGTTCTGAAAATCCCATTTCTTAGAATCATTAAAAATATATTTTTTATGAATTTAAAAAAACGGGATCCAACTTTTTAAAATACGGGATCCTGTTTCTTAAAATCATAAAAAAAAATAAAAAATTATTGAAATGGGATCCCGTTTTTAAAAAAGCGAGATCCAATTTTTTTAAAAGCGGGATCCCGTTTTTGGCTTGGGGTCCCGAACCTAAACAAGATCCTGTTTATTAAAAACGGGATCCCATTTTTTGCAAGTAGATTTCATTATTTTGCCTAAGGCAAAAACTTCCACGTTTCGTGGACTCATCTTTTTGCTTCTACCCTTAAGCAATGCAGAAATGAAATTGAAATCTTTCACCTTAAAGTGAACATAAGATGTTTCAGCTCTACCAATTTGAGCTATAGGTGAGAAATTGGTAACATTTGATACATGAGATATTACAATCCCTATTCCAACTCCTTCACAATCATATAAGATGTTCTAGAAGAATTTTTTTTCAATATCATCTATAATTAAAAAGTGCATTGTTTGAATAAGCTAGGTTGGCGTGAATATAGAATAAGTAATTGGTCAAAATATGGGCAAGAAGTTGGACACATGGTGGAAAAACCAAGTCACTTTTCCTTGGGTAATAAATGGGATGACATATATGAGAAGGATCATTTCAATCCTACCTCTTCCTTCACTCCGAAAAAGCCTCAAATCCAAGTAAGTGAAATAACAATAATATCATTTGGTGATGAAAAAGGAGTAAAAATCAAAACCTCCAAGTTTCCAATCCAAGTAGCTAATTACATAGGTATATTTGGTGCTAGAACAATTCAAAACCTCTACATCTACTCAACCATATATTTCATTTAAAAGTATCATGACCCCACTCCAATGAGTATTTCAAAGAAAATAAAATAAACAATTAACTGTAGTTCTTATTGAAGAGGAATCTACCAAAAATATCCTACTACAAAGAATGAGAGGTTCCATCTCCACAAAATTAACTATCAAATACATTGTAACCAGCAAAGAAATAATAAAATCACCCAATAAAACTAAGGGGAAAACTTATGACTCCTTTTAATCTTAGTAGGTGCTCACCACAAACTAGAGCATATTTTAGAATACCACAAGTAGAGGTGGGGAACTAGAATAGGAGAAGGAAAAAACTTGATAGAAGTAATGATCCACCTATGAAAATCATATATGAAAAGTTAAAAATAGAATAGAAAAGCATACAAAATCCACTAGAGGTTTGTATAGATAAGGTACAATAGGTTACAATATAAATATCTATCTTCCCTCTTATCCTAGCTTTATCCCCTTTAAATTCTTACTTGGATTCAATATTGAACAAGCACATAAGTAAATGATAAATTATTTGTGAATCATTTTTGGAAATATTGAAGTTGTTTAGCATCAATTAATAAATATTCAAGACAAATCATTAAGGACAACAATGAGAAATGCTAGGTCTAACTGATTAATAAGTACACACATAAATAAGTGAAGCACAAGTACTTAAATACATGTAAGCCTTAAGGTACATACACATGAATACATAGTATACACATTAATACAAAGTATATGTGTGAATACAAGGTATAAACATGAAAAAACATCACAAAGTATACATTGGAATACACACAAGTCACAAAGTATACACTTGAATACACATAACTCATATCTATAGAACCATGGATTTATAATACAAATATGGACACCATCAATTAAAAATATTTGTATTAACCAAATATCCACGTAGGCATAAATCAATATATGTCAATATAAGTATAAAATATATAAACAATATCTATAGAGGCTTACAAGAATTCCATATAGGCATACAATGTCAAATATATGTAATACAAAATATATCCAAAAATGCCATATAGACAAACAAGACCTTGGAATCAAAAGTCATTACCATCTAGGATCTTGAAACAAAATCTTGCACTTTGCTTCTTGGCCAGATGGTGATAAGTTTATTACTCATTTACTCTGAGGTCGAGGAGTGCTACTAGTGCTCCTCCTAGGGTTTAGTTCTTGATCAAGCCTTATTTGTTACAATAACAAGTAAAGACATTAATATATAAAAATTACATTATAAATAATGATATATTTAACAAAATAATAACTTACCACCACTAGATGATCACTCTCCTCAAGGGAAATATTTGTATGCCCATGATGTGGCATGTTGAAGCCCTATATAAACCATCCAAAGAGAAATTAAACTATGAATCAATAATCTTTTTATTTTTAACTAACTAACAGCTATAACAACGAATGTAATTTAGAATCTAGTAATATACCCCATACCCTCATGAGAGGCATTGAGGAGTATATAGTAGAAGAAACACCAAGATCCATTTCCCTATGAACATATGGAGGTATTTTCGCTTGCAACACTTGAAAATAAAACAACAAATTAATCAATCACAAAAAATACAATAGTGATGCACGTCATGGCTTATAATGTATGAGATAATGAACAAAATTTTGAGTACTTATTGAAATATGTAATTCTTACTATCATGCTTACTATTTTCCCTATCCATAGCTTTCTCAAAAGAACCTGTTTTAGGATTTTATCCATGGTAGCAACGCGGTGAACCATTTGAGAAAATGCTTTGGTAGACATGTACAAAAAATGTGGTAGCATAGAGAAGGTAGTGAACTATTTGAAAAAATTCCACAAAGAAATGTGGTCTCATGGCGATGGAATGCCATGAAAAAAAAATGTGTCATGGCATTCCATCACCATGAGACCGCATTTCTTTGAGGCATTTTTCCAAATAGTCCATTGCCTTCTCTATGGTATTATGTTGGGATGGGGTGGATGGTATAGTGTGATCTTTATTATGAAATGGAGGGAAATCATGACATGAAGAGGCAGGAGTGGGGATATGAACAAGTGGAAAATTCCATGGATTGGTAAATTGAGGATGGTGATGAGGACCTTGAGTAGGATTTGGAGGGAAATTTTGGCTAAAGGATTGGTTTCTATTCTTAAGGAAGTGAGTTGTTTGAGAAAATGCCTCAAAGAAATGTGGTCTATTCCATCACCATGAGACCACATTTCTTTGATGCATTTTTTCAGACTACTCACTACCTTGTCTATGATATTGCTTACAATTATGCTCTGATAGATTTTTTCCATGCATCCATAGTTTGTTGTAAAGCACCTATTTTAGGATTTTAGCCATAGCAACAAGGAAGTTAAACTATTTGAAAAAATTATTTGGTATACATGTATGGAAAATGTGGTAGCATAGAAAAGGTGGTGAGATATTTAAAAAAAATCCTCAAAGAAATGGACATCACCATGAGATCACATTTCTTTGAGGATTTTTTTCAAACAAATCATTGCCTTGTCTATGTTATTGCTTACTATTATTCTTTCATAGGTTTTTTCCAAGAATCCATAGCATAGGCAAGGTAGTGAACTTTTGAAAAATTTCCTCAATAAAATGTGGTCTCATGGAATTCCATGACAAGAAAATACAATTGGCAACTTCTCCTAGTTATTACTTATGCTATGTATGTTGGATGTTGTGGTTGTGTTGCTAATATGTGGTTTTCATTGATGTCAACACTATTAGAATTTGTGATTTTGAAGGTTGTATATGTCGAGGATATTGAGAAAATTATAATAAATATATTGCAGGCAGTCTATGAAGCCGAGAAAGTCAAAGTGATGGAAATTTTTGTACATTGATGGTCAGAAGGCATGCATTAAAGGGTTTGTTGGTGAACTTATCTAGTATATTTTCTGAAATTTTTAGAGGTGCACATCATGAATTGAGAAAGTTTTGAAGTTTTGTGTTCCTATAGTTATTTAGTTGTTGTAGCAGGTGTTTCTAAAATATGAGATTGCAATTTTGATGAATTGAGTAGTTGTGTACATTCCTGAGATGTTCAGTGATGTTTCTAGATCATTCTCTATTAGTGTGGTACGTCTATGTTTATTGGTGTGTTCGTCATCGAAGATTTTTCTTTGTGTGTTTGAGGGTTTCATGTTCTTAGAAGACATAATGGTGGTAGCATGTGCAGATCCTTATGGATTAATATTTTATTGTTTGGCATGTTTAGGGATGTTGATTTAGGTCCTCACTATGTTGTGATCAACTTAGGTTGGTGCACATTGATATTTGTTCATGTATTGAGGCCAACAGTTGTAATTTAATCTTTATTTGCGGCCGATAGAGTTGCTGATGTAAAACCATATAGCAGATATATAAGAATGATTGTTTCTTCATGTTGGAAGTGTGTATGTGTGTGAAAGTGTGAGTGTGTATGTGAAATGTGTGAATAAAGATCAAATCATCTGAATATAGAGCAGAGTGTGAAGAATTTTGAGCGAAGTGTGAAGAAGTGTTTTTGTGCCTAACTGGAACAGTCATCAAGATTTGTAGAAACTAATTCTTCAGTTCAACCTCATTAGATGGATTTAATCTGATTTTTGTATGTAAGTTAGTGAGCCTTCCCTTTGAGCAGTGAGCTCTAGGTAGTTTTCCTAAATGCATGTGCATTCCCTATTCATTTCTTTCATTATACTTCTAACATGGTATAATCTTGTGGACTAACATCCACCATGGTTTTCCCCTAACAAGGTTTCCATGTATAAAAATATTGGTGTTCATGTGTCTCTAATTTGCTGTTGATTTATGCTTTCATTGTTAATTATCAAATTTGAGATAAAGGTTGTTTAATGTTGAATAAGTTTAATTTCTTTAACAACTGATTCACCCCCCCCCCTCGCTTAAGTAATGTTGAATAAGTTGTATCTCCTTGTTTTTACAACAACTGGTATCAGAGATAGTTCCTCTAAATAATTTTAATAGATTGAGGTGATATGAGATGGCATCATACAAGAAGGATAGTCCTAGATTCGATTGTACAAACTACTCTTTGTGGAAATTTAGATTGGAGTGTCATTTGAAGTACATTGGTGAGCCTTTCTCGAAGATGACAAAGAATGCATATATTATTCCTCAGAATGGTCCCTCTACTGCTGATGAGATCAAAGAAGCAGAAACTAATACCAGGGCTATAGAAGCATTGCTAAGTGCCTTGACAGATTCAAAGATGACAAATGTGATAGGTCTAAAGATTGCACATGAGATCTGGAAAAAGTTGGAAACAATGTATGAAGCAGATGCACTAGTGAAAGTTGCTAAGCTACAAAGTCTGAAAGAAAAGTAGAAGATGAAGATGAAAATATTTTCTCTTTCACCCAGAAGGTAAATTAACTGGTGATGGGCATTAGATGTGCCGGTGGAATCTTGGAAGAAGATGAGATTGTGGCTAAAATACTTAGATCTGTGCCTACTTATCACAAAAAAAAAGCTCATGCTATTCAAAAACTCAAGACAATAACAAATGTGACAAGAGACATGTTGATTGGAAAAAAAATTTCCTTTGAGTTGAGTGAATTTGGTGAATCTTATCCTAAGACAGAGTCTGTATTCAAAGCTACTACATTCAAAAAAAGCCAACAAAGATATGATCCGGGAGAGAGTTCCAAGAAGACATTTAAGTATGAAGATGAAGAAAGAGAACTAGAAACACTGATTGTGAAAAGAGAAGCTAGAGGACAAGGTGAGTACAAAGGAAATTTGCCTATTAAATGTTTCTCTTGTAGTAAGATAGGTCATTTTGCATCAAGATGTCCTAAAAGAGTTTCTAAGTATAAACTTGATAAGACTAGATTTAAAAAGAAATGTTATTATGTTGAAGAAGGTGTTACTGATGATGAATTTGATAAATAAACTGGCAATGAAGATGAATGGGTATTCATCACTATCAAGGAAAATGGTATGGTTTCCATTGAATCAGCTAGTAATCAGAATATTGAGAAAGCTCTTGCAGCCAGGATTGATGAGAAGGATGAGTGGGCGATTGAAAACGGACGGTCACATCATATGACTGGTGACAAAAGAATGTTTCTAAGCCTAGAAAAATATGATGCTAGTGTTGTAAGATTTGGAGATAACAATGTTGGTGTGATTTGTGGTAGAGGCACTATTTATCTTGGTGGTAAATGTAATACTTATGATGTATTATATGTTGAAGATTTGAAGCATAATTTTTTGAGTTTTGGGTAGATGGTTGAAAAAGGTTACAATCTTCAATTAAAAGATGGTAAGTGCAGGATATTGGGAAGCTCAAGAAATGTGATTGCTTCAAGTACAAAGACAAGAGGTAATATTTTTCATTTAGTGTTGCTAGTGAAATTTTTTTTATTGTTCAAGTTGATGTAAGTTGGTTATGGAATAAAAGGTTGTGTCATGTGAATTTTGATAGCATTATCAGAATAAGCTCCACACAAGAAGATAGAGATCTATCTAAGTTAGTGAAGCCCACTAACACTATAAGCAACGAATGACAGATAGGAAAGTAGACACAAATTTTATTTTGGAGAAAATAACATCATTCCAATGGAGTACTGGATTTGGTACATACTGATCTATGTGGTCCATCGAGAATTAGAAGTCTACAAGGAGAAAGGTAATTTATGTTGCTTATTGATGATTATTCTAAAATGGTATGGGTTGCTTTGTTAAGAGAAAAACATGAGGCATTAGATAAATTCAAAAGATTCAAAGCTTTGGCAGAGAATGAGACAGGCTTGAAGATCAAATTTTTGAGATAAGACAGAGGTGGTGAATTCACTTCCTGGGAATTAAATTTATTTTGTGAAGAGAATGGAATAAAAAGATAGTTATTTGCTCCCCGAACCCCACAATAGAACGAAATTGTTGAGAGAAAGAACATAAAAAATTTAGATGCTTCCAGAACTATGATGTTGGAAGGTAATGTTCCTCATTTATATTGGAGAGAAGCTATAAGAAATTTTGTGTATACTATCAACCGGGTGAATGTCAATGGTAATTCTGGTAATTCTCCTTTCAAACTATGGTTTGGTTATAAGCCTACTGTTAAATATTTAAAAATCTTTGGAAGTAGATGTTTTATTGAAAGAGATGAAGATATAGAAAAGTTTGAAGCTAGAAGTGATGAAGGAATCTTTGTAGGTTACTCTACTAAGATAAAATCCTATTGGTGTTACAATAAAATATTGAAGAAAATAATTGAATGTGCAAATTTCAAAATTGATGAAAACACTGTTAGATCATACGAGTATTGTGGATATGATTTATATGACCAATAAGATAATACTAAGAATGGAAAGAATGTGTAGACATAGAATCAAGTTCAAATTGTTCTAGTGAATCAAGAAAATCATGAAGAAGAAGACAATGGAAATGTAGATGAAAGAATAAAAGAACCAAAAATTCCAAGGTATGTAAAGCGAAGTCATTTTGAAAGGTAGATCATAGGAGACAAGAAAAAGGTGTGCATACTAGAAGAAGAATTGTAGACGAATAATGTCTGATATCCAAGACTGAGCCTAGCAATGCGAATGAGGCATGTAAGGATGAATATTGGATGGAAGCCATGAAGGAAGAATTGATGGAGATAGAGAAAAATGATACTTTGATTCTTGTTCCTAGACCTCAAGAAAAAAATGTGATTCAAACCAAATGGGTCTTTTAGAATAAGCTGAATGAGAAAGCTAAAGTAGTTAGAAACAACGAAAGACTAGTATGTAAAGGATACTCATAGATGGAAGGTATTGATTTTGAAGAAACCTTTGCCCCTATTGCTAGAATTGAAGCTATAAGGTTATTTCTTGCTTATGCTACTTTCAAGAATTACAGTCTATCAAATGGATGTAAAGTCAACATTCCTGAATGGTTAATTAGAAGAAGAAATCTATGTTGAACAACCAGAGGATTTCAACTAACTGATGAAAAATACATGGTTTTCTGATTGAAGAAAGCACTATATGGAGTAAAACAAGCTCCTAAAGCATGGTATGCTAGACTAGATAAATACTTGTTGAAACTAGGATTCAATAAAGGTATCATTGATAGAAATTTGTATTTCAAGATGGATTGGGATAAAGAATTGATAATTGAATTCTTTGTTGATGACATTATTTTTGAAGGTGATGATTACTTATGCATGAAGTTTTCTGATGAAATGAAAAGTGAATTTGAAATGTCAATGATAGGACAACTAACATTTTTCTTAGGATTTCAAATTACTTAGTTAGATGATGGAATCTTTAATTCTCAGTCCAAATATGTAAGAGATTTATTGAAAAAGTTGGCATGGAAAACTCAAAGATAGTTGGTACACCCATGGTAATCTGATGCAAGCTAACACAAAGTGATGATTCCCCTAAGGCTAATCAAACAAGGTATAGGTCAATGATTGGTGGATTGTTATATTTGACTCATGATAGACCAAACATCATGAATGCTATGTGCATGGTTGCTAGATATCAAGTCGATCCAAAGGAATCATATGTGACTGCAATAAAGAGGATCTTCAGATACCCAAAATGAACAGTTGATTTTGGTCATCGGTATCCTAAGGATGATGGTCTTACTCTGAATGATTTTACAAATGTAGATTGGGCAAGAGATGTGGATCAGAGAAAAAGTACAAGTGGAGGTGTATTATTCCTAGGGAAGAAGTTGGTGTCTTGGCTAAGTAAAAAGAAGAATTCCATTTCCTTATCTACTATTGAGGTAGAATATATTGCTGCTGCAAACAACTGTACTCAAATATTGTGGATGAAGTAGATGTTGGGAGATTTCAGAGTTGAGTATGATGAGCCTATTTCTATATTTTGTGACAATTCAAGTGTCATAAACATATCTAAGAATCTGGTGCTATATTAAAAAATAAAGCATATATCTATCAAATATCACTTTTTGAGAGACAAGCTACATGATAAAGAGGCTAGATTGGAATATGTACCCACAAAGGAATAAATTGTAGATATCTTTACTAAACCATTGCCTAAGGATACCTTGAGTATCTTAGAGGCAAGTTAGGGGTGATTTCCCCTCCTAATCTGAACTAAGATGCAAGTCTTTGCATCAATCCATGCACCTACAGTCAGATCTTGTTTCAGATTGATGTTATGGTGGCTGCTACTTAGGGGGAGTAGTCAGATGATTTAGATGTTATGTGGTTCAAATCACATGTACATTTTCCATTGATGTCAAAGGGGGGGAAGTGTAATGTGAAAAACCTTGTACTGTAAGGGAGAGAAGTGTAAGGAAGAAAAGTGTAGAACAAAGGAAGAGAATAGTGTGAAGAGCTTGTTGTATTGATGGTATTTTTCACATCACATCATCTATTGCCATCAATGCCGAAGGGGGATATTTTTGGTTGTTTTGGTTTTCATTGATGTTAACACTATTAGTATTTTTTATTTTGAAGGTTGTATATGTCGACGATATTGAGAAAGTTGCAATAAATATATTGCAGGCAGTTTGTGAAGCTAAGAAGGTCAGAGTGATGGAAATTTTTTTATGTTGATGGTCAGAAGGCATGCATTAAAGGGTTTTTTCTGAGCTTATTGAGTATGTTGTCTAAAAGTTTCAAAGGTGCGCATCGAGAATTGAGAAAGTTATGAAGTTATGTGTTTCTACAATTATTCAGTTACTGTAGTAGGTGTTTCTAGAGGATGAGATTGAAATTCTAATGAGTTGACTTGTTGTGTACATTCTTGAGATGTTCAATGATGTTCCTATATTGTTCTCTATTAGTGTGGTATACCCATGTTGATTGGTGTATTCGTGATAAAATATTTTTCTTTGTGTGTTTGAGGGTTTCATGTTCTTAGCTGAAATAATGGTGGTAGCGTGTTGCGGATCCTTATGGATTAATATTTTATTGTTTGGCATGTTCGAGGATGTTGATTTAGGTCCTCACTATGTTGTGACCAACTTAGGTTGGTGTGCATTGAGATTTTTTCATGTATTTAGGCTGACATTTGTAATTTATTCTTTATTTATGGCCGACAAAGTTGCTGATGTAAATCCATGTAGCGAATAAATAAGAACGATTATTTTTTCATGTTGGAAGTGTGTATGTGTGTGAAAGTGTGAGTGTGTATGTGAAATGTGTGAATAAAGATCAGATCATCTGAATACAGAGAAGAGTGTGAATAAGTTTGAGTGAAGTGTGAAGAAGTGTTTTTGTGCCTAACCGATATTGTCATCAAGCTTTTGTAGAAGCTAATTCTTTAGCTCAACTTCATCAGATGGATTTAATCTGATTTTTTTATCTAAGGAAGTGAGCCTTCCCTTTGAGCATTGAGCTCTTGGCAGTATTCCTGAATGCATGTGCATTCCCTATTCATTTCTTTCATTATACTTCTAATAGGGTATAATCTTGTGCAATAACATCCACCGTGATTTTTCCCCTAATAGGGTTTCCACATATAAAACTCTTTGTGTTCATGTGTCTCTGATGAGTTGTTGATTTATGATTTCTCTGTTAATTATCAGATCTGAGATTAAAGGTTGTTTAAGGTTGAATAAGTTTAATTTATGTAACCACTGATTCACCCCCCCTCTCATTTGTCTATCCTTGTTTTTCCAACAATTTGAAGTAATTACATCACTACTTATGTTCACTTCCTAAAAATCTATATTATAATTGAAATTTTGTCTTCTATCAACATCTAGTCATTTAAGTAATTCTTAAATGAGTTTGAAAGATGTGAAATGCAATGTAATCAATGATATAAATATAAACTACATAAATCTATTATGTATAATTCATTAGTTAAAATATTTATTGTATTACCTAAGTGAAGGTTTTTACTCCACTATCACTAACCTATTCAACATCCAAAATCATATATTAGAATACCATTCATATAACAATGCTATTCACATGTAATATTTATAATTGTTAACTAGTTACATACCTCAATGGTAGATGCAATGGAGTAGAAAATAGGTGGAGGGCCAGTGTATCCAGTATCAACATTGTGACCCTGAAATTTTATTATAATCATTGAAATAAATTAGTTAATCATGCATTTAAAAAATTTAATTTAATAAATTAAATTCAATGAACATGCTAACATTTATTTGAATATCAATGTCAAAAGCCTCATTCAAAATGCCATCTTCCATACCGCAGCTATAGACATATCATGTGCACTGACCTCTTAACTATCTATGGGGTAATATCTACAGGTTGACCTACAATCCTGACAAGAATGGGGTGGAACCCTACCCCTTGAACTCTCCCCTGGTTGGAAGTATATTGCAGGACTAGCATACTAAATGATAGTATAGTTCAAAGATCTAATAGACTAAAAAGTGTCCACCTCAGTACTCTCCTTCATGATGGAAGGGATATCGATATGCTCATAAGGTGTCCTAGTGAGTGTTCATCTCCCTTACCATTGAGTATCTTGACATGCACCTAGTCTATCATGTGTCGACCCTCCACCTCTCCCCTGAAAATCCTACCTCTTATCCTCCCAGCTGCTTAATTTCTTGCTAATTATGTCTACATACATGTAAACATGTCTTGAAGTGAATTTTCAAGTGTGCTTCTTTCCAAGGTTGAACTTACAGGATCGTTCAACCTCACGATTAACTCCTCAATTTATTTTTTGTTGTTTTTAATTTCCCCTGTTAAATTTTGCTAAGTACTAGGAGGATGTTGAGGAATTATTGGAGGAGTTTTTTGTTGTGGTTGTTGAGGATTTTGTTCATTTTATTGTTTATGAGGAGGATTTTGAGGAGGATTTTTGAGGTTGATTATCCACTCCTACAAATTAAAGAAATGAACATCAAAAACAACCTAAATTTACCTATTTAACAACAAATTAATAGAAAAACAATGCTTACTTATTCGACATCATCATTGACATGGTAGCATCCTAGCAAATAAATTGCAAAGATTTGATGATGAAATTGCAAGGCTTGATGCTTCTAGAATGTGATCATGGAATGAGGGTTTTTTGGTCCTGGGAAAGAAAAAATGATAGTGAAAATGAAATGAATTCGTTGTGATTTTTTTGTTATAATAGGCTATAACACGCTCATGTTATAACATGAGCATGTTGTAGGCTTGATGTGATCGAGCCTTAGACTTGCTCACACCAATCCATAGTCTGAGTGCATTATAACATGCTCATGTCAGAATTCGCTCATGTTAGAATGCACACACATCAAAGAATGCACTCGCATTAGAAAATGCTCATATCATAACACACTCATGTTAGAACATGCTCGCATCAGAATGTGCTCATGTTACAACATGCTCATGGTATAACGTGATCAAGTTACAACATGCTCACAATATAATGTGCTTGTAGTACAATGCACTGCTGGTATAATATGCTCATGTTATAATACGCTTGCAGTATAAACTTTTTCTTTTTTTTCAAAGATTGGCCACTTCTTAGCCCCCAAGATTTTGCACTTTCTCCCATTTCCAGGACTAAAAAGAGTCCAAAGATTGATCTTTCTATATTTTTTGGAAATCTTAACCTAGAAGATTTGATTGATTTGATCAATGATATGGAGGAGTACTTTGAGTATGACGAGGTGGAAGACCTTGAGAGGGTAAAATTTGCAAAGACCAAGCTAAATTATTTTGTGAATATTTGGTAGAAAAAGGTGCATTTAGAGAGAAATGGAAGAGGGAAAGAAAAAATAACAAGATGGGTTCAAATGGTGGAAAAGTTAAAGAGACAATTAATTCCCATTGATTATTAATTAGAGTTGTTGAAAAGGATGGAAGGTTTGAACTAGGCTATCAGGTCTTTCAAAGAGTATATAGAAGAGTTTTATAGGGTCATGGTCAAAATAGGCTACTCACAGGCCAACAAGGAGAAGGAAGCCCACTATATAAATGGGTTGAAGCCAAGAATTCAAGAGGAGCTAAGTTTTGTCAGGATGGCTACTATTGAGGATTATTATTAGTCATCCCTAAAGGTAGAGGAGAAGTTGAATAGAAGATTTGGAAGAAAGAAAAGAGGAAGAGGTTGTGGTGGAAGGACTATAGAAATATCATATGGATGATGAAATGAAGACTAAAAGAAGAAGGAAGAATCTAGCTGTAGTCAAAACAAAAAGGGGATGGAATTCATGTACCACCCTCATGACAAAAATAATTGTGACCAAAGAGGAAGAGAAAGGTTTGGATGAAACCTTGGAAGAGGATGCTTTCGTGGAACTTGCCTCCAATGTGAAGAAGGAAATCAAGCATATGAGTGTCCATAACATCAAGGATGGAAAATAGAAGTACTAAAGGAAATTCACGAGTTGCATGTGTAGATGAACATATTGAATATGAGCACTCTAAAGATGTTGAAAGAGGGGAAGTTCTTGTCACAAAGAGATTCTTGATAAATGAGGAGAAATCTCTAGTTCAAAGGAAGAGTTTATTTCACACAAGGTGCAAATGTGAATGGAAATTTTGTAACATTATCATTGATAGTGGTAGCATTGATAATCTTGTTTCAAAGGATATGGTTAAAAAATTTTAGTTGGAGATAAGGAAACATCCCCATCCATATCTAATTGCATTTTACAAAATGACCATAGAGCTTTGGTCAGTGAGCAATGCTTAGTAAATTTCAAGATTAGGAATTATTGTGATGAAGTATTAGGTGACATCAGGCTTATCGATGCTTGTCATATGTTATTGGGGAGACCATGTAAATTTGATTGACATGTACTAAATGATGGATATGCCAACACATATTCCTTGATAAAGGATGGAGTTTGACACAAGCTAAAGTCATTGAAGGAAGTGGAAGAAAAGGTATGTAGTAGTTCCAAAAAAAATTTAGTTGATGGTAGAATTTTTTTGGATGGTATGAAGCATGAGCATATGTGTTATGCATTGATTTCTAGACTTAATAAAGAAGAAGATGAAGATACACCAGTAGAATTCTTAGATCTGTTAGAGTATTTTCATGACATTGAGTTAGATAATCTACCATAGGGTTTGCTATTGATAAGGGAATTTAGTCACGAGATAGATTTATTACCTAGATCTAGTTTTCCAAATAAGGAAACCCATAGAATGACTCTTGAAGAGAATGAGAAGTTGAATAGATAAAATCAAGATATATTAAAGAAATGGTTGATTTGAGATAGTTTGAGTCCATGTGTGGTACCTAGAGTACTAGCACAAAATAAACTCCCCCTCTCTCCCTTTAGATATCTCTCTTCACCCTCTGTCTCCTCTCAACCTCTCTCTCACCTTCCCTCTCTCCTATATATCTCCACTCACCCTCTCTCCCTACTTACTTATCCCTTTATCCCTCCTAGCCTAATATCTCATTACCTACCTCTCGCTCCCTCCCTCTCTCTTGCCTTCCCTCTCTCTCTCTCTCTCCTTTTCTCTCTCTCTACCCCTCCCTATCCCTCTCTCAATAACTCAATCTCTCCCTTCCCTCTCTACTTCTCTCTATCTCCCCTCACTCTCTCGTTATCTACCTACATCTCACTATATTCCTCCCATATTACCTCTCTCCACCCTTCCCTTGTTACTTCTCTATATATCCCTTCACCCTCCCTCTCTCTACCTACCTCTCCCTCTATCCCTCCCACCTTACCTCTCTCTGTCTCTACTTCTCTTTATCTCCCATCTCCATCTTCCTCTCTACCTACCTAACCTCTCCTTATATCCAACCTACCATACCTCTCTATCTCTACATCTCCCTTTCTCCCTCCCTCTCTACTTCTCTTCGTTTCTCTTTACCTACCCCTTACTCCATCCCTCCCTCATTCCTCTATCTATCCATTTTGATATCTATATATCTCTTCTCTCCCTCTCTCCCTATCACTCATACAAAGAGTAGACATGGAATTTGAGAGGAATATAGAGGGAAGTAGAGAGAAGAGTGAGATATATTTAGAGAGAGATATGACTTTGGAAAGATAGAGGGAAGAGAAATGGAGAGAGATAGGTAGAGAGAGAGGGAGAGGGAGAGGGAGAGGGAGAGGGAGAGGGAGAGAGGTAGAGAGAGAGAGATGGGGAGGGAGAATATATAAATATATAAAGAGGGAGAGGTGGAGAGGGAGAGAGAAAAACTAAATTCAAAAGGTACACTTATATATTGAAAAATGGAAATATCAATGATGTATCAAATATGAAAATGAAACCCTAATTTGGTTTCCAAGGATGGGTAGGGTAAGTAAAATTTATCTCACAATCGTAATAGAGAAAGATGTAAAAATATAAAATTAATGAATAAATGGGCATGCAAATAGTTTCAAATATAAAATTGAGATAAAAATATCATAAAAGGATAGATATAAGAAACTCTAATATAGAGAAGTAACCATAGAAGAATACTAGGTTGTATTGGATTTATTAGGTATACTAAAATACAAAGAGGTATAAAGAAATCAAGGGAGAGGTAGAGAGAGGTATAGAGATAGCGAGGGGGAGGGAGGGAGGGAGGGGGGAGAGTAGGTATAGAGAGAGTGAGAGGTGAGAGGGAGAGATATAAAGAGATAGCTAGAGGGATAGGGAGAGAGTTGAGATTGAGTTAAGTAGAGAGGGAAGTATGGAGGGAAAAATAGGTAGATAGATAGTTATAGAGAGAAACAAAGATATTGAAAGAGGGACAAAGAGAAAGGGAAGGGAGGATTGAGAGAGAGGTAGAGAGATAGGTCTAGAGCTCAAGCAGAGAGAGAGTAAGAATGATAGGTCTAAAGAGGGACAAAGGGAGAAGGAAGGAGGGAAGGATGGAGAAGTAGATAGTTAAGTATAAAGTTTAATAGATTGATTCTAAAGAGGTAAAAATAGAGGGAGGGGGGGAAAGACAAGTGGATGGATAGGTCTTAAGCTTAAGGGGAGACATAGTGAAATATAGAGAGGTAGAAAAAGGGATAGAGATATATGATTGTTTATGAAGATTTTTTCTTCTCCTTAATATAAAAATTTAAATATTTCATTATTGATTACATTTTCTAATGTTTCAAGTATTTTGAGATGAGTGTTACAAAACAATTATGAAAAGGGGACTTCATATGCGAATAGTGAGCATTTGATGTTTCAAAAATTAAATATGAAGTTCAAATTATTATAATTAATATTTTGTGTATAATATAGAAACACTACCTAGTCCATTATGTAGAGATCTCAATCACCTTTCCAACACGTATAAAAAAATAAAATGTTGATAAGAAACACAAAAGTTATGCCCATTCTACTAAACAGGGCTTTTAGGTCCTCAAAATGGAGACATGTTTTATTTTTCAAAATGGATATCCATTTCAAATGTATATCCACTTTGAAATATCCATTTGAAATGGGTATCCATTTTTAAGACCTAAGAATGGGTACCTATTTTTCACAACGGATATCCATTTGAAATGGATATCCATTTCAACTTTATATCTGGTTTGTTTGAAAAAATTTGCAGCCTTGGTATTTTCCTCAGATTTTTCTTGGGATTAGGTTCAAGATTTCCAAACATGGGAAGTAAACTAAAAAAACATGTTTACAAAATTTCCTTAGTTTTCCAAAGTTCTCCCTTGTGGCTGACAAGTTTTTCTAATCTGAATTTGATGAAACGAAAAGGGTTAATTAAAAAAATTGTTAGCTTTCCACCAATATAATCTATATGCCTTATTTTGAATTTAATAAATAATTATTATTGATTTTCTACATAAATTACGACTAAAGTTTTGATTGATAGGCTGATTGAAAAACTTCTATAATTTTAAAAGAAAAACACATTTTTCGAATCTAAAAGATGTGTTGCATTCTATGCTTCACATACTATATGCTAAAAAGAATTTGAATTTCATAAATTTTGGACCACGTTATGGTGGACAGACAAACACGTTTATATAATTTTGAAATTTTTTAATAAAAAAACCATAACTGATTATTTACAAGCAAAAAAAAATGTGGCACATCCGGGCATGTATCCTTTACATATATTGAAATTTTTAGAAAAAAATATTATCTTTTCTTGTACTTAGATGGGTCAGACATACACCTATTTTTATATCATTTTCCCAAAAGTCTAATACTACTGCATTGAAGTTTTAAATTATCATAAAATAGGTTTAATTTTTTCCAAAAGAGGACTAGTAGCCTAGAAATTACATTCAATTTGCTACAAATTCTATTCTTACATATTTTTCAAATTATGTTAATAACCTATTCAATTTTTTATGTCAATTTTCCTAACTCTATTTTTCTAAATTTCCATTGCCACTTAGAGGCCTAGTTTGGACACCCACGTCTTGCACTGACCCATGTGCGAAATGTGATCCCCCATATCATGTTTCTTGTCATGTATTTATATGTTTGTGAGCCTACTTTTGATGACCCTTTATTGGTGCAAGGATACAAAGGAAGTGAATCTTTCATGACATTCTTCTATTTGTATCTACATTCTTCTATATATTGTAGCCATTATATTTTCAGTTGTCTTATGTTTTCATTTTGGGGATGATGCAAGGTATTGAGACATTTAGGTCTCTTCCATGTTGACCCAAAATATTTTCTTATTTTTTACTATCCATGTGTCATTCTTCTTGTGTGCTTGTTGTTCCATAATTTATTTGAACAATGATGACGGTTTTGAGCTCTATTATATCACTATAGCAAAGACATACGCTGACCCCTTATCCATGGATCCCTTATGTGTTATCTTAGGATTCCATATGGAAGGAACCTCCTTTCATGATCTAGATCTACTTGGAAACATTTATTTTACATATGTCTTTTCGAATAAAGCTCTCATGTATTGGCATTTATCATTTTCTACTTTAAAGTAATTGCTCACAACATGGTGTTTATAAATTTATTTAAAGTGGAGGCATACACATCCCTGATCATTGTTTACATATTCACTTTAAAGTGTGGTCTTCTTACTTCATGTGATGTGTCTTTTTGGTGGTGACATTGGGTTTGATGTCCTTCAAGAGTGTGAC
This sequence comes from Sequoiadendron giganteum, assembly GCA_007115665.2. Taxonomy (NCBI): domain Eukaryota; kingdom Viridiplantae; phylum Streptophyta; class Pinopsida; order Cupressales; family Cupressaceae; genus Sequoiadendron; species Sequoiadendron giganteum. Next base: position 395,414,447 of record CM021110.1, on the reverse strand, counting down.
CTTTCTTTGCAATGACATTCCTCTTAGTGGTAATTTTATGGCTTGCATTCCCTAAGTTAATCTTTTATTCCTCAACTAGTCCTCTCTTGGTTACAATAAGCACGATGTTCCCTAAGGTGAGACCTTTCATTAACAAAGAATTTTTTTTTTACTATCTTATCCTATTGTATTTAAAACTTTGTCATGGCCACCAAGCATAACACAACTTGCTTACTAGTGGTGCCTTTTTATTTTTTTCATGAGTGTCTAGCATAATGCATCTTGCTAGCCTTATGGAGCCTTTGACAATTTTTGTAGCACCTTATCAAAGTTTTCAAACGGTATAACTTTTGGTATGGTTGACATATGGGATCTTGTAGACCTAGCATGAATTTCCCATCAACCACCTTTTTGTGGGTACATACTGACCTAGTGTGTGTTTCTCACTTTTTTGGGTCTGACCTAGTGGACATCGGATTTCACTAGCCCTTGTGAGTATAGTTTTTTCACATAGTGGACAACAAGTTTTCACTTGTGAAGGAATTTTATGGACAATAGTGATACTGTGACTAGTCCATCATTCCTTTTCTTTATTTTTGTATTAATTTTTAAATTGTATGATTGTGCATCTTGTGTTGCTATAGGCAAGTGTCCATTTGTGCTTATGTTGGTTTTCCATGGGATCATGATCTTGTGGGCTTGGCCACCTCCTTGATCTTTTTCATCCTATCCCGTCAACAATTGTGTGCTTGGAATTCTCTTGACTTATTTATCTACTTTAGTGTGAGTCTAAGTGCAAGTTCATACTCTCACTATAGTGGGGCTAAATGTAGTGTGGAAAAATGTACACCTTTACATTTTCACACTATGTTTGCATCCCCTTAATTAATTGGATTTAATTAAGCCTTTAATTGGCCCAATTATTCATTCACAAGCCTAATTAATTTTTTTTCTAAAAAGGAAACCCACATTTAATCAATGCCTACACTTAATTAGACATCTTTAAAAATGTGTGTCCTAGGTTTAGGGCCTAGGACTCATTTTACCAAGGGAAAATGGGTCCTCCTTAAGTCTAGGATCTAAATTCAAATTGCAAAGGTCAGCTTGTGGTGTTTAATTGTTGGAAAATTGAGGAGACACCTAAAAATACAAGGTTATTTTATCAAATTCCAAGAGGCTAAGAAATATAAGACTTCAAGAGATCAATTACAAGAGAAAATATTATTTTCAAGAGGATTGGAGAGAATATTTATCAATCAATTATTGCACCAACAAGATCCTATCATGATGTCAAGATCTATGATTTTTAATGCATGTTTTTGAGCTAACATTGTGATGTAGGTTTCAAGTTTTCAAGCATCGAATCAAGTGTCAAATAAATTATCCAATCAACCCATTCCATGCAAGATCGAATCCTTAGAGAGATGTGTTAGACCTCAATCCTCTAAGGGCAGCCATTAAAGGGTTTGGTGAGGTGTAACAAGCTTTGTTCATTCATCATTCCCTTCATTTTATTATTTCATTATCAAGGTTTTATTACCAAATTAGGGTTTGACCAAGGCAAACCCTTATCCACCAAAAATAAATTATCCTCTCTTTGTGTTTGCAGATTTGTAGGTGAAGAAGGATTGAAATTAGATCAAAAGTGCAATTTTGTAAAGTTTCAAAGTTGTCATCAAAATTTTCAAAACATAGAAACTCACCTATAGGTCTTATTTGTGGCTTTTCGACAAACAAACCTGGGGGAATTAGAAGCTTACATCTAGGACCCAAAGATTGCAAAAATAATATTTAGAGCCTTGTATAGAGACCCATTTTCCATTGGATGAATATGTCCTTCAACAGAGCCTGAAGCCCACTTTCAGAGCCAAGTACATACCATCTTAACGTTCTCAGATCTATTATTTAATGGTTGTTTCTGTTAGTATTATCATAATACTTCATATTTCAAGTGATAGATCTCATAGATTTTATTTGTAATGCACTTTTATTCTTCTCCTAAAACTACTATTTAGTCATTTCTATCATAAGGAAGTTAAAGCAGCATAGTGTCCAAACCTAGGGTTGACTCACCTTGAGGGTTTCAAGTCAATTCTAATCATTGATGGCACTACCCTTCTTCCGAATAAACATGGAAAAGGTGGATCTTTGATTAGGTGGACACCCTCTTTTCCTTATTGGCCTAGGTCCCTCATTTTCAGGCCTACCTATCCCATCCCTCCCTTTTCCCTATGTTTCACTAATTATCAAGCAAAATGAGGAGTAGTGGAAGTGTTAACTCTCAAAAGTGCACCCTTGCTAGATTGCAGAACTTAGCATTTTCAAGTAACATGGGAACACTCCTAGGCTATGGGTCACCTAAATTTGGAGTGGAGCTCGAGATAAGGCTAACTCCTAAATGGTCATCACCTAAACTATTGTACTATTTTTTCAAGGAAAGGGTAAGAAAGAGTACATAAACCTAAAAATTGAAAGAAAACCAAAACATAGGTGATGCACCAAAGCTAACTAGGACATGAAAACTCAAATTCCACACACAATTTTAACAATGACTAAATTTGACTTACATGACTTACTTATCTATGTTTCTTACCTAAGTACTTTATAAGGAGGCTTTAATGCTAAAATCTTAGAAGGAAAGAGGTTTCACAACTAAAAGTGTTTGCATTCTTAACATAGCTTATAACCTGCAACAACATACTTGTCTATAAAAAGGTGCTTAACATGAGACAAAATTAAAAGGAAAATAGACAAACTTCACAAGTAATTCGATCAATCAACCAGATGCACACAATAAAGCATAAAATGAGAAGGAAAAATACTCAATATCATTGATATCCAAGGTACTCACTGGTATACATGTCATAAGAGTTACCAAAGTATGCAAAATCTACAAAAGGACTCCAAAAGTCACTAAGTACAAGCTAGAGAATAATCATAACTAAGTGTAAAATGAGTCAACAAGTGACTATATCCAAACATCCCTCCAAAATCCACACAAAAAGGATCTAGAAACACCTTGGTTGTATGCTTCCAAAATCCAAAAATGTAGCAATCAAATCCCCTCCGGAAGAGCCCCAAAATGTCGGAAAGGTCAACTTTGACCATGTCCATCATGAAGGCATAAGAAAATGATTCCTAAATACCCTCATTCCATCCAAAAATGTGAGTAAACACTCCTATATTCTCTCCCTTGGTCAACCAACTACTCCAACCAACTCCAAAATGCTTCGAAAGCATAAAGACTCAACAAAAGCTCATAAGTGCATTGACAAGGCATAATACTGCATTTTTGCATTTAAAATAGCAATTTTGACTAAGTGATTTATAACAATATCACTTTAATCAAATTCTTTACATTTCAAATTAATGCAAAAATAAATACATGGTTTGACCATACATGAGTCAAGCAAAAATTACAAGTCCTAAAATCTCCAATGCTCCAAACATAAGGGGACATGGAAACTCAATAAGGCATAAAATAGACCATGAACATACATTAGTTTCATTGAATTTTTTTAAAGATAGGCAAAAAATGCCTCCTCTCTTGTCGGCATAAGATTAGTGTAAGAAACCCTAATCAACAAAACCGACACAAATTATTCTGCAAGAAATTAATTTCATCTCGAGCCTTCTGGAAGTTTGGAGGAGCTGACATCCTATGGTTTTCATCATGGATTTTCAAGTTCTTGCATGGTGGTTTATGAGTGCTATAGAGGAATTTCTACCTCATTTTTTGGAAAAATTATCACGAAAAAACTTGAGGTAAGCTTTTTTAAGCATATTCGGTTATTTTATTTTATTTTCTATAGAGAAAAGGGCTCGAACTCGAGTTTGTTTGTAGAAGGATGAATATACTCTATATTTTGTTCTCTTCTTCGTATAATCCATGAAATTTTTCCTCCATTTCTATACAAAAAAAATGAGCTCTTATTTCTATTTCTTTGCACCTTGTGGGTAAAAACTCAACTTGAGCCCAAAAATGCAAAAAATATGAACAAATATTTGATTATTTGTGTATTTACTTGCTGATTTCATTCATTTCCTATTTATATGCCAAAGAAAAGATGAAAAATCTATGTTTTGTAGCATTTGTTTCTTTTGCAAATAAATGGAAACCCGACACCTTTCATGGCCGCGAGTTCAAATACTTTACAATTATTAAAAAACCATGTTCCTCACTCGTCCCTAAGGGTTATTATCTCCATTTATCTATAGCTATGTCTTCATACTCATTGCAAATGACTTGAGAAATTTGAGAAACCTCATAGGTCATGGCTTGGGCTTCTTCCTAGTACATGAATTTCCTTATATTTTGCTCTGTTTCAACACCCTAGTGTTGAATGAGGTTCTTACATTTGCTTGTATTGGAAGTTGAAGCTTTGAAAGACATTGTTTTTTATCTCTTCATTTTTCCTTAAGATCACCATGAAAAACACTGAAACCCTCCCACATGTGGCCATGGTTTTGACTTTCTGGGTCTTCCTATTTTATGCAAATGAGGGGTTTGTAATTTATGGGTTATTATAAAAAGTCGTACCCCTATTCACTTTTCCTCATGAATTCTTTTGTTAGATGCCAACCTCAGCCTTAGGGTTTGTATATGGAAAAATCACTTAACATTCTTTTATTTGTTGAAAACCTAAGACAAAATATGATTCAAATTTAGCATAGGCAGAGACTTTACTTAACCATTTCTCTCTCATCATTTGACTCTTCTATAGGAAGAAAAGTTATTTTGGAAGACACTTTCATTTATTTACATGTTTTCCATTCATCTTGTTGCAGAGGAATATTTAATGTAGTATGGTTTCTTTCCCCAATTTCATGAATGGAAATAAAATACTCTCTATTCATCATCATTAATTATACTCATTGTTGTTTTCATGGTATTGTTGACCTCTTATGCAATTCCTCTTATTAATAAAGTATCTATCTTTTATCAATATCACCATGATTCTAAAAACTTGTCTTCAAGGGTTCCATAGGTGATCCAATATGTGACTATTCGTCTCAAGTAAGACAAGAGAGCAACATGTTGGGCTCAACCCTTGTAGGATCCCATTTCACTCCACATGCTATGATCAAATGAAATAGAATAGTAAAAGAGATTTCACGTATACCTACACAATGAGAAAACATGTTAAATAAAAATAGAGGATCTGATAGATGTTTATGATACCTTTTGATTTTCCTAGACATCTATGGTATGCAAGATACTTTGATGCTTATGAGGATCAGGCTATATGTTTATGGTTGTTTGCATATATATTGATTAGTGATCTTTCATTGCTCTAATAAACTCTTTCTCACACATGGAGGAATTTTCAAAGCACCTGGGCAACCTTCCAGAGCATTGGAGAAAATGGAGTTGAAGAAGCAAGAGGGGCAGCAATAGATGCAAAGAAACTCAATTGGGATTCATCATTCAGGAAATGATGGGTCCCCTGTCTTTATGTATGCATTCTTTATTTCATGTATCTATAAATGTATAATCTTTTCCTTTATTTGTATTTAAATAATTAGTCCGATGGCTTGTGTGGGACACAATACATTTATGTTTATCAATAAAGACTACTTTTTTCAAAAATTGTTTCACTCTCTTCTCTATTGTATGCATTTGCATAATATAATAATGTAGTATTTTGATAATTTCTTTATGCACATGGATAAACATAGTAGAGTAGAATGAACCTTTTGTTTCACTTTGTAAAACATAAACACTCTACCTATTTGAATTGGTAGCTAAAATAGGTAACATTTTTGGTGACATCTGCTATATGTTTTCCTGCTAAACATCTTGACCAGTTGCTTGAAGCTTATGCATTGGGCACATAGTCACTTAGAAAACTAATAGGACTTGAAAATAGTCTTGTACATTGTTGTAACTCATCAGATCAGTGCATGATACCTTGAAAATGTATTCCATACACACCAAGACTTCAGATCAAACCTACTTAACTATGTTGAACAACACTTAGGGAAATGAAAACCTACATTTATACTAATGTGCAACATCACTTATTGAAAGAAAAAATCCTAATCTAGCATGTACGAGGTAGATCATACCTCAAAATAGTGTTTGAGGTGTATCCCATTAACTGGGATAGGAAAAATTTCTCCATCCATTTTTGACAATTGAAATGCATTGTGCTCTTTGCACTCAGTAATAACAAACAAGCCACTCCACATGCTATCAAAATTGGAGTGCTTCCATGACCTACTCTTTAACTCATCCCACTTAAGCACAATATCTCCTTCTTTAAACACCCTAGGTGTTGCTTTCTTATCAAAAACTCTTTTTGTTTGGAGTTGATGAAACTCCATTGTCTTCATGGCTTTATCTCTTATCTCTTCTAGCTCCATGAGCTATGCATATCCGATAGCCATTGGATCTTCCTCCTCACACATTTCAAGCTAGTTCATATTATCAAGAGCTAGAAGCTCAACAAATAAATCCAATCTTGCCTCTTCCCTATATACCAGCATATATGGGGAGTTCCCAATGGATCATTTCAGAATAATTCTATCTTCCCACTATGTAGATTTTAAATTACTGTTCTAGGTTCTCTGGTTATCCTCCAAAACCCTTTTAATAATCTGGATCAAGTTCTTGTTTATTGATTGTGCCAAACCATTACCTTGAGGGTGTTGATAAATTGGGTCATCTTAGACCGAAACATCTAAGAATAGTAGTGCCTTCGATGATTTTAATTCCTTCAAATTTACTCAAAGACACTTACTACTATTCCATAAAATGAAAACTAGCATAGTTGATCTCCCTCATTAACCCTTCTGGGACAAGCACATGTAGACTAAACTAGATTCAACAATTATGCATAGATTAAAATTATAGAATCAAAAAATATGGAAGACAAACAAATGAACACACATATTTATGTGAGGAAAAAAAATTCAGTTTAAAACCCCCACCCTCCAAAAGATTGAGCCATTGTATTATTCAGCAATAAATAGAGTTACAATACAATCTCAGGCTCATAGCCTTTACAGGAGTTACATCTTGTTTCATCTGGAGAATACAGGAAACAACACTATTCAAAACCCTCACACTATTCCAATGTTCTCACACAACATACAATGCAGATTCATTTCCAGTCAACTCACTTAGCCAGCCTCTCAACCAGCATAGCCTCACGACCACCACAAGTTCACATTCTTCTCTATTCCATGTGTCTCAGCTTTCTCACAGTTACAATGCTATGTGCATATCGCTCGAACACTCACACTGATCATTCAATCATACAACCATCAAATCCATAATAGTTGCACTATGTTGCAATGTAAAGCAACAATCATAATTGATTTATTCTCTGTACAGATGGTTCAATTTAGTTTCCTTTGTTGAGAAACTATTGAACCTCCCTATCATCGAATGACCATCTCCAAGCCAACAATCATCCTCTGCTATTTGACGTACACCTCAACAGTCAACCAAGTCTGTGCTCATTCTCCCATGTACCACATTTCTACTTGACATCCAAAAGGATCCCATAGGCTAGCAGTATACTGTGCTACCACTTGACTTTGAGAAGGCTTCTGTGGTATGGCAGTAACTACACTACCTCTAGATAGTAAGAAGGGTCCCATAGTATGGTGGTGACACCGTACTACCACACCTTAGTGAGAAGACACCCACAATAATGCAGTACCACCGCACTACTGCACCTCTGTATGAAGGCTCCCGCAGTATGGCGGTAACACCACACTACTACACCTCAGCCAAAAGTCTCCCATGATATGCCAGTAACACCACACTACCGAAACTCAACTGAAAGGATCTTGTGGTAGGGAGGTAACCATGCTAACACACCTTTTCCACAAACACCTAGCAGTAAGGAGGTAAAAGCATGAACACAAAAGGGAGATCCACAAAATCCTTTAACAGATGTTCAAGATAGCAAGTTGAGTCACATTTTCCAACAAGCTCCCACTTGATTGAGACTTATTGGCTTCCTCTAAACTCTAACTTCATGAAGATCATAGGCCCCTCCAGTTCAGACCCTATTTAACAACATTTAGGACACCCAACCAACACGTTTCCACATATAACAATCTGTCAAATAATCTACAGCATAATGAAGTATCCAACTACAACTAATTGTCCAACATTGTAACTAATCACATTCTTCCATGAAACCACATAGATCTCAATCATGCTCTCATGCTCCATCAATACTTCTGTAACAACATCTAAGATATCCACCATTCAGGCAATAATCCCTGTCATCCTGCAACATGCCACCTATGGAAGAAAGGTACAAGCCAAGGTGAATATGCACCAGTCCAATGAACAAAAGAAAAAGATCCTAGTGATATCAACAATAAAAACTACCATCACTCCATAAAACATGATAAAAACATTAGCTAGGACAATAATCAATCTGACTACTCCTATCCCATTGATAAACCCACATGACTAAAAATAGCACCCACAACAAGTGATAGTTCATCCAATCACACATACCTTCAAGGTATCCACATTAGTAAACTCATGCTAGCATCACAACCAACCCATCAACCATAGATACAAGCACCATGTACAAACCAATAAAAGAAGACCAAACATATCTAAGTACTCCCATTGCATGGGTAATGCCAAATCTAAAAGATCAACGACATAAAAAGTCTACGAATTTTAGCACATAGAAAGTATAACCATGTAGTACCAAGGAAATATCCACAATGAAGTGCATAACCTGCAACCAATTGCTACAAGAATCATTTCTCTCAACAGTCTTCCAGAGTTCTTCCAAGTTCTTCAACACCTAACATAGGAAAAAGATAAAGAACCTCCAAGTTACCACTCAAAACTTGAGTGAAAAATAAATCTCTGACCAACTCTCAAACCAATGTAAAATGAAAAAAAACTTCCAGGAAGACAACCAAGACCAAAGATAGAAACTCTACACAACATATACCTATAGAACATCCTCCTACATGCACCTCTAAAAGCCAACTGTGACAAGTACGATCTCCTTCACATCCCAAAGGAAAAGCCATAACAACACCCAACCATTCAAAATTAACATATGTAACTGTTGATGCAATATTTTGCATGTAGCAGCAACCTTATGGGAAATTTAACTATTGGGGGACATTATGCACTAGCTAAATAACCTCTGGGATTTTATCGAAGCTGGCTCTTCACTTAATGGGTGAAGTAAAAGGTAAGGGAGATTGCAAGAATGTAAAATTTACACTATGGGCGATGCACCAAATCTTTAGACAACTTCATCAGAGCACAGTGCGTAATGCAAAGGCCCGAATCACTAAATTGCTATTATTTAAGATAATTTTCTCAAAAGCACTTGTCATGCAAAAATACCCTCTAATTTGTATAATGTAATCAAGCATAACTTTGTATTAACACAGAAGAGTAATAGAAACATGATCTGTATTCATTCCAGCTATAAGAGGTTACAAAAACTAAAGAACAGGCATTCATACAAAATGAAGACAACAGCACAGGTCAATAGTTCCAACCAATGCTTGAAAATAGAAAGGCTGAATCTATTTGGCACAATCCGAAGTCTTTGAATCAAAAGCAACTATTAAACGAGGCTTACTTCCCAGTGCTTGGGAGTTTTTTTATAAACTTAATCAACAACCTAAAAAAAAGAAAACCAAGCCTTATATATTGGCCATCCCATCGCCTGAAAATGCATCATGAAAGAGCAGACCATGCATGGCGATCCTCGGCTCAGATTATCTCGAGCCGCCATAGTAAACATCCATCGATCAGCAACACACCAGTGAGGCCACAATACAAAATGGAAAACCATGCAGCAACAGGAGAGGACACGCGGCAGTGGGAAGAACAAAAGATCCATCGGCATTTCCAAGGTAACCGGCGTAGGAACAAAAACACCACGTGTCACCCAGATAGAGCTCGACAGAAAGCAGCAAGAACGCCCAACAAAAAGCCACGAGAGAGATCCACATGGAGAGCTCCGAGCAAAAGTAAAGAACAAGGTGGGCCCGACTCGGAAAAGCAGCCAGCGCGAGCCACGCGGCATGCAGACAGAGATTGCCAAAAAGTGAACTAAAGTCAAAGCAAAAAACCTCGAGAGGTAGCCACGTGGCGAGCTTCGATGACAATGAGCATACAAAAATAAGGCGTAGCCACAAAGGAAAACAAAACTGCCAAGGCTTAGGTGGTTTTTGTTGAACAATTTGGCGACACATAGGGGCTTTTCACTCGCGGAAAGGAGAAACCGAGAAACCTTTGGCTCAGAAACACAATACTCACAACCTTGAGAGGGTGGCCTGCAGATTGGTCCATACCTCATCTATTGGTGTAGAGAGAGTTCGCAGATTCTCATGAGCCAGTCTGACATTGATGATTGCTTTGAAGGGAAATCTGCCTGATACTTTTATTTCCAATTCCAATTGGAAGAAAAGTTGTGCTAGTTGATGCATGATCACCTCGATCTCCTTAGCAGTCAGAGATTGATGAAAGGTTTGGAAGATGGAAAGGTCATGCTTCCTCTCTTTGATCATTTCACCAATATGCTCCACTCCTACTACTGTCTGGTCCACAATGAAAAGCGAAGGGAGGCCTCTCTAAGTCAAATGGGAAAACTTTGCCCGCATGTTGCTAGTGACTTGGTTTAACCGAGTTCTGCAATCTGCTACCTGCTGAATGGCCTCGTGCATGGAGATGAGGCTACTTGCACCTAAAGCTACCATTGTTCGGTCGTTGATGCCCATGCTATTTAATGTTTCATCCGAAGTTGTATACAACTTACCCAATAATATTCTAGCCTCGAGAATCTTGTCGGAAGTTAACTCCTGAACCTGTTGTATCGATTCACTCACCATTCCACAGAGGCTAGCCGCTTGCATCATAAACTTTAAAGTGGGCTGCAGGGTAAGGCATAAAGCTTTCACCTTGTCCTAGTATGATGCGTGTATCCCTTTGGAAATTTCCATGGAGCTCATCCTAGGTGCAAGAGGTTGGGTTCTTAGGGCAGCCAATTCTGCCTCCTTGTTGCTTAAACCTACCACAGGTTCTGCCAAGCTTTTATCCAATACAGACATCTGCTCCTTCAGGGTAAAAACCTCCTTTTCCTTTTCTGTCAGGGCCAATTCGGCCTGCCTAGTCTTTTGGACCTCCAACTCCAAGTTGGTACTCATTTCAGCAATCTCAGTAGTGGTGTTCTATCAAAGCTCTCTCATGCCCTCAGTTGGTAGGTTAGACTTAGCTTGGAGTTCTTTTTCTTTTGCTTGGAGCTTCTCTTCATTTGATCGGAGTAGCTCAAATTGATTCTCAAGAGTCAGAACGACCTCCTCACCCAAATTCTGCAACTCTTTGATTTTATTTTCGAAGGTACCCCTCTCCTTCTCCAGCCGACCTATTTCGTTCTCTTGGGCTTTGAATTTGTTTACCCAGATGCCGACCTTCCTTTTCAGCTCTGCAATCTAATCATCCTTCTTCTTCTCCTGCTGGCTGAGCTTGAGAAAATCAGTAGTCATTATTTTTTGAGTCTCCTCCATCAGTTCAACTTTATCTTGCGGGCGAGCCTGCCGCAAGTCCAACCCGATAGTATTCACAGAATAGTCACTGGGCTACATCTTGCTTACTACCTTGATCACATTAGGAGTGATCTTCACAAACATCAAGGAATTCTG